>MU260145.1:80000-315000 GCA_020310875.1 Ceratopteris richardii | reverse complement strand
GAACCCTCAGACCCACTCAAGTGATCAAGGCAATGAAGAATTATTTTGACAGGTCAGGAGATCCTTATGATCATGTGGCTGAGTTCAAACAAGTGTTAAGAGCTGAACAGGTTGAGGATTTGTTCACCCAGTACGAGGCATTTGGTCTGACTCTTAAGGGCACTGCCTTAGCTTGGTTTCAACCATTGAGTAGTCGCAACTATCGCAATATAGGTCAACTGCTAGACGAATTCATTGTAGAATTTTCCAAGAGTGGTATCAGGCATAACACTTCATCTTTGATCCACAGCTTCAAGCAGACACCCCAAGAAACAGTGCGACTAGCAGGTAGAAGGTTTAGACAGTACCTAGAAAGATGCCCTGCTCCAGAGCTACCCACACCAGCCAAACCAGTGGCTTTGTTTTTAGATGGCTTACTGAGCACAAAGTTAAGATCCTATGTATACTTGAAAGAGCCTAGATCCATAGAAGAGTGCGTGCGGACATGCATTGACATAGAAGATAACCTGGGTGAGGAATTAGGATTATCCAAACTCTATAAGGATTCAGATAGTTCTACTAGTCATGCTTCAAAAATCTCACGGAAATAGAGGAGATAGCTGAGCAAGTTGCCAAGAAGCTGGGAGTCCAAAATAAACAAACACAGAGAGTCACTCTAGTGAATCGGTGTTATACTTGCGGAGGCGACCACATGGCTAATGTATGCCCATTGCACAACCAGAACGTGAGAGAAAGGAATGCTCCATATTGCACTATTGAGAGAAAATATACGAACCACACGGCTCAAGATTGTCCCTACAATAGGCAGGCTGTTAGACAGAATTATCAGCAACCTTACCCACAAGGTAGGTATCAGAACCAATACCAACAGCCATATTATAGACCACAACAGCAATATCAAGCACCATATAGGCCACAACCTGTCTTGGGAAACCAACCACCAGCTCCTGCCAACGTGATTCCAGTCAAATATGCTGTGGGAGAAGAAAATCCAAATAGAGCATTGGTGCCACTAACCCCATTGATACCAGATAATGACTCTCATGCTCATTGTTCAGACTACTCCCATGAAGGTAGTCCACATGCTTATTACACAGAGTCACCTGAACATAGTGAGATTTACTCGTATCAATATGAGGCACCACCTATGGAGCAAAATTGGGAGCCAGAATACTCCAATGTCATGTACACACTTCCTAACCCTAGGCCCCAGTTGAGACAAATGAGACCACAAGCCCCTAGGGGATCTTGTTTCAGATGTCATGGTGACCATTTCATTCGTGACTATCCCCACCCACCATCTCCGAGTCAAGGACAGGCTATCACAATACAGGCTTTTTGTCCTGATTGTGGCAAAGACCATCTCCCCAGAGATTGTCCAAGAAACCCCTCCAGTGCACCCAAGATTACACCCATTAATGTGGTAGGCTTAGTGGCAGATTCAAGTTCAAGTAGTAGCAATGTGGCTCCTATACAAGCTGTCACTAGAGCACAAGCCTTAAAACAGGATAAACCAACAGAACAATCAGAGTCGAGTGAATCAGGAGAGCCTAGTAAGAGGAAAACAAGAACATGGAAGGATACCAGAGAGAAGGCCAATCGCAAGTGGAATAAAAAGTTATCGGAACTAGAAGAAAGCTTAAAAGAAGCGAAAACAAAAATAGAAGACATTGCATCTCAAAGTCCCTCGCATGCCGAAACTCCATCCACTCCACCTCATCCCACCCCACCACCCATTATAAATAGACCACAACCAGGGTCTGTTCTTGCAGATCCAACCCCAGAAGGCTTGGACATGATGTTCAAGGCCTACCAGGCTCGACTTCAAGAAGGGCCTACAGCGGCAAACCTAGACAAGAGTTACCCTAGAGCAGATTTAGAGATTGAACGGATGAAAATGTGCATGAAAATGGTAGAACAAGCTCAAGCCATACTTGAGACTAGTCAAAAGTTCAATAAGACAAACTCTATCAAATCAGATTTGCATTTCCAGGGCTTACTAGAAAGATTAGAGCAATTGGTAAACAAACCACAAGTTTCTTTACCTCCACAGGCTCAACCAGTTATTGAAAGAGGAAGCTCACCACCAATGGGAGCTTATGTTCCTAATTCCACGGATCCAGGAATACCTCCTTCAATTCAACAGTACTCTCAAGAATTCTTGCGGGAAATACAAGAAGAGAAATGGGCCAAGGAGAAGGGTAATTCCCCTCCTATTCCTGAGATTGATGATCTTCATGATCAATTTCCCCAAGACATTCCATCTATTTACGGAGATGAAGCAGAACAACAAGAAGACGAAAGGTTAGATTTTGAATCTAATACCTTAGAAGAACTGCCTCAATTTCCCGGCCCATGGGAATCTGAATCTCTCCATATTAGAGCTCCCACAATACTAGTAAGAAATGAAGAATCAGTGGTTCTTTCTGGGTGAACACTCCTATATCTTCTAGATAGTGCTGCTCTGAGTTAAAGCAACTATCCATCAGACTCCAGATCATCGTCATTCTCTTCTTCTTCTATGACATCACTAGGGTCACATTCTTCTAGCAAGGGTTGACACATGAACACTGAGATATCATAACCCTCCTCATCACAATGAGGTGTCCACTGTTCCTCATTGACAGCAATGTCCATGGTGGCTAAGATTTCTGGCCAGCCATGAGGCTCAAACTCCTCATCTGGAAAGATCATCGGTGTGTAGGCTGGGTCTCTAACTGGTCTATCTCCTAGCGAAGTTCCTTCTTCTCTTGCCTTTAAACGTTTTTCCTCTTCCTTTGCGACCTTGCACATCCACAAATGAGTATCTTCATGCAGCCATGATGGATCAGGTGAACTTTCAGAATGCACAGAGATGGAATCTTCTTTCGCTTTGTGGATAGAATTCCACTGTAGGGGTGGTACATCTCTGAAGGTGTAATCCTTCAAATTGATCTTGGTGGTGACCCCTAAGTGCTGTAAGTACAAGGAGTTAGTTCCCCAATCCTGTACTATTTGCAATTGTCGTAGGAAGGGTCTTCCTAGGATCATCATAGACATTATTTTTCTCAAAGTCACATATAGCAAATGTGTGCTCAAACTCTACACCACAAGTGGTTAGAGTGATCCCTTCTAGCAATCCTAGAGGTCTTTCAAAATGACCATCAGCCATTTGAAGCTTCATTCTAGTTGGTTTTAATGTGGGCTTGCCCCATTGCTTCCACAAGGAGGTGGTCGCAATAGCAACACCAGCACCTGAATCTATGATTGCTTTTGTTGTGTAACCTTGGTAGGTGATTGGAAGATAAGTATTACCTTCTTCACCCTCACACATGTCCCCTATTTTGTCTAGAGGTATCTCTGGTACCCTTTGCTTGGAGCCTGCTTTTGGCATGTTGGAATCAAGTTCTGGAACCTGATCCTTCACATGATTCCAAAGCTCAAGTAGTCTTTGAGCAGCTCTTCTACAGTGAGATGACACTGAACCTTAGTGTTCTTCACGACATGTAGAGATGTTGGAGACCTCTTAATCTCCAAAGGTTTGATCTATACTGACCTAAGAGCACCTCTATATCAGTTATGGACCAAACTTTCCACAAATGTTACTTTCATTTACCAAATCTTCAATTATCACTTCTCTGAGTTAAATTCTTCATCCTTCAATAGTCTGCTTCAAATATTGACTTCATTACCTACACATATCTTCAGATTTCTTCAAACTAATGATGCACATATCTCTATGCTACCTTTGCGCAATCATATCAACCATTAGTCCTTCAAAAGAATCATTAAGACTTTAATTTGATCCTTAAGATCAAAAGTATGTCAGAAACTATCTTCCTAAACAAGCGACTTTGACATATGTAACTTCTAAGATTGATTTCTCACAGCGCAGATCCCATTTTGCTAAATGCTTTTAGCCATAGCTTTCTTACCTTCTAACTTAGATTTTGAATGCTCACTCATCAAAAACTTTACACTGTCACTGAGATCTAAGCAAAACATTGACACGAAAAAGGGAGCGACTCTGAGAGGTCTACCTGCAGACTTTACATACACATGTTCCTATTGATCATACTCACAGCATGAAAGGAATTAGACCATGAAACTTTGAACATAGCTTCATTAGCTTCTAGATTAGCTGTGTAGAAAAAAGATTTCTGATCCACATGATCAAACTGAGAGAAATCTACGAAATACTCGTTGCTATTTTCTTAGAATGACTCTCTACACATATATAAGAATGACACTTGGCTTCTAATGACTCTCTCATGTATTTCTTTACATCATTGACTTATACACATATGGTTCTAGACTTATCCCATGTCTATTACATTACTCCTTATCATCCTAAGGATTATCTATACTTAAATTACAAGATTTTCCAACTGTAATGTACATATAATCGATTTGTGATTGTTTTGTTCCAACAGCTCCCCCTCAATCACTAATTGTGATTATTCCATTCTTCTTTACTCTTGCCATCTCTTTGAATCTCTGTAGCTTAGGTCCATCCAAGCTTTTTGTTAACATATCTGCAACTTGCTCTTTTGTTGGAGTATACAATACTTCAATCTCTTTATCAAGTACCTTTTTCCTCAAGCAATGATACTGAATCTCTATATGCTTAGTCTTGGCATGAAAAACAGGGTTAGCTGCCAAAGACAATGAACTCATATTGTCTCCAAAAATAATCGGAGTACTCTGATCAGTTCCAAAACTTTTCAACAAGGTCTTTAACCATATCACTTCTTTTGTATCCTCTACCATTCCTTTATACTCAGCTTCTGTGGATGACAAAGCAACTGTATGTTGCTTCTTTGAGCACCAAGAAACTAACTTATCTCCAATATAACAGAGATACCCATGAGTAGACCTTCTATCATCTGAATCACCTGCCCAATCTGCATCACTAAACACTTTGATTCTTGTATCACAAGTAAATCCATAATACAAGCCTTCACTTAGGGTTCCTTTGATATATCTGAGTACCCTTTGAGCTGAAATCCAATGAATCTTGTTTGGACAATGCATAAATTGTGATAACACACCTACTGCATATGATAAATCTGGCCTTGTCAAGGTAGCATAGATTAAACTACCTACCAAAATCTGATATTTCTTCATGTCATTAAACTCTTCACCTCCATACCTGCTCAATTTATGATTTACCTCCAATGGTGTGGTTGAAGGCTTGCAATCCTCCATGTTGAACTTGACCAGAAGATTCTTCAAGTATCTCTCTTGTGTAACATATACTCCATGTTGAGTATACATAATCTGCATTCCTTAGAAATAAGATAAGTTTCCCAAATCACTTATCTTAAACTCCTTTTCTATTTGTTTCTTAAGCTCATTGATTCCTTGAGCATCTGTACTTGTGACAATAATATCATCAACATAAATACACATGTATATGTATCCATTTTCACTTGCCTTCACTAGCAAGCTACTATCTGCCTTTGATGCTTGAAATCCACATTCATTCAAGAACTTAACAAGCCTGTCATTCCATGCTCTTGGGGTCTACTTCAAACCATACAAAGCTCTCTTGAGCTTACACACATAATCTGATCCAATTGAATCCATGAATCCTTCTGGTTGCTCCATGTACACTTCATCTGCAATGTATCCATTCAAGAATGCATTCTTCACATCTAATTGTGATAACTTCCATCCTTTACAAGCAACAATAGCAATCAATGATCTAATTGTAGACATCTTAGCAACAGGACTAAAGGTTTCATCATAATCTACCCCATAAGTTTGGGCATAACCTTTGACCACAAGTCTAGCCTTATATCTAGACACTTTTCCATCTGAAAACCTTTTTGTTTTATACACCCACTTACATCCAATGACCTTCTGATTCTTTGGTCTTGGTACCAATTCCCATGTTTCATTTTCAAGTAGAGCATCATACTCTTCTTGCATTGCCTTCTCCCAATTCTGTTTACCTTTAGCTTCTTCATATGTGATTGGATCCTCTTCTGTCTTCACAATGTAAGCATAATCTTTTGTTGTTAGGAAGGATGTATCATAGCTATACCTGATAGGCTCTTTTCTTTCTCTCAAGGATCTTCTGACCTCTGCACCTCTTGAAGTCTCAGCCACATTTGATTCTGGATCAAATCTTGGCCCATCTTCAACATTATCCTGCAATTTACTTTTATAATCAACATCATCAATATCTTCTTCATACACACTTAATTTTGTCTTCCCTTTTCTTTGTATTTCTTTAACATCTACATACTCATTTGTTGACCCTGTATACCATGTGCTTTTCTCATCAAATGTAACATCTTTGGTAACAAGAAATTGTTTTGTGGATGGACTCCACAATCTATAACCCATCTGTCTATCATCATACCCAATAAACACATACTTCTCTGCTTTGGGTTCTAGCTTATGCCTCAATTGTAAAGGAACATAAGCATATGCTAAACATCCAAATACCTTACAATGATCAAGAGTAGGTCTCTTACCCCACCATGCTTCATAAGGTGTTCTTCCATCCAAAGCTTTACAAGGTAACCTATTCACAAGGTATGTTGCAGTGTTGATAGCTTCTGCCCATAGGTAGTTTGGACAATTCTTTTCCTTCATCATTGCTCTTGCAAACTCTACAAGAGTTCTCTTCTTTCTGCAACTCCATTTTGTTCAGGGGAGTACCTGCAATTTACTTCTCTTTTTATACCTGCATTCCACAAGTAATCATCAAACTCTTTAGAAAAATACTCTCTCCCTCCATCTGATCTCAACCTCTTGAGCTTTTGTCCTGTAATCCTTTATGCATAAGCATGATGATGCTTGAATGTCTTGAACACTTCTGATTTGTCCTTGATTACATATAAAGTAATCCATATGGTTGCATCATCAACAAACAACACATAATATCTGGATCCATTTATGCTATAATCCCTTGAAGGACCCCACACATCTATATGAACTAACTCAAGCATGTTTGAATACTTGTCCCCTGATTTATTGTATGAAATTTTGTGTGCTTTACCTAATTGACAAGCTTCACAATTGTACACTATGTGTTGACCTTCTACATTTGGCATACCAAGCATGACATCATTCTTTGACATTTCCTTTATGGCTCTGTCATTGAAATGACCTAGCCTTTTATGCCATAGGTCTAATTCAGACATCTTTTGGCTTCCATAAGTAAATAAAGCATGTCCCACATTACCTTGGACTTTGAGAGTAAATAGTCTTCCTTCCTTTTTACCTGCAATAATATTTCTATATCCCTAATTTGGATCTTGCACATAAACACCATCATTTGTGAATTTGACTTCATATCCCTTCTCCACAATTTGCCCTACACTTATCAAGTTTTTAGGAATAGTAGGAACATAAAGTACCTTGCTCAAGAGTGTACTTCCACTCTTTGTCTTCACTGATCCAATGCTCTCCACTTTATGCTTGGTGTCGTCACCTATTTGAACTGTATGTCCATTCACCTTTGCTTCCATGTCAGTCATCAATGATATACTTCCACTCAGATGATTGATACATCCTAATTCAATATAGAACACCCTTTGGTCTTCTCCTACTGCTTCATGAGTTGCACTCTAGATGAGAGTCATGTCATCCTTCTGACCTGATGCATAATTATAGTAATTATTGTTGTAGGACTGAGATTGAAAACTTCTTCCACCTCCTCTAGCATATGATGTCCTACCACCTCTTCCTCTGAAATTGCCTCTTTGGTTTCTGCCTCATCTACCTCTTTGGTTGAAGCTTTGGTTATTACTTACACCACTTTGATTGTTATACCAACAATCATTTGCCAAATGATTGGTTCTACCACAAATCCAATAAGCTTTAGCATTATCTTTGTTCTTAACTCATCTTCCTTTACCTCTGAAGTTTATCTTCCCTTTTGTAAAGTTAGCTTGACTTGAAGTTCCTTCATCATCAGTTGACTACTTCCCTTTGCCATTATTTTTCTTGTCCTTGGAGTACATAGCTTGACTTGCACTCCTATCATTGTCTCCGTTAATGTCCTACTCAAAAGTTAGCATGTGTCCTAGCAATTGATTAAGATCAAGAGTAAAGTGATCTAGTGACAATTCTATGGACAATATGAAAGGCTTCCACTTCTCATCTCCTCTCAGACCTGTAAGTATTTGCCTTACCAGCTTATCCTCTTCAATGTCTTCATCTACTACTCCCAAGTTATCTACAATATCCTTCATTCTTGCCACATAATCAGAAATTTATTGTAAACTCTTCTTCTTGAAAGTTGTGAATTCTGCCCATAATGAGGACTTCCTTGACTTGGTTGTGTTTTGGAAATGCTCTTCCAAAGCATTCCAAAAATCTGTTGCACTTTCCAATCCTCTGATGTGAGGTAGAAGATAATCATTTATAGCCATGTAAATGATACTCCTAGCTTGAGCATCCTTTCTCATCCAATTCTTTAAATCTGCAAGCTCTTCCCTAGTTGGAATACTAGGATCTCCAAACTCAGGTGTTTCTTCTTCTCCTGTGATGAATGCCATCAAGTCTTTGCTCATGAGGTGTGTCTCCATCCTCATAGACCAAGCTGGATAGTTCTCCCTATCTAGCTTATCAATCTGCAAGTTTTCTCCCATCTTTGATCTTCTATGTCTGCAATTTACTAAGATTTATGATGATATAATGTACCTTTTGTATAAAGCTTTAATCCTTCTTGATCCTTTGAACTCGTGCTTGGTTCTCCTTCAGGTTATCTCCAAGAATTTGGTTCTGTCCTTCTTCAATTAGAAGAAACTTCAATATCTGCCATAGTCGAGACTTCCAATGCCTTTACTTCACTTGTATTGCACCTTCAGCTCTGATACCACTATTGGAGACCTCTTAATCTCCAAAGGTTTGAACTATACTGATCTAAGAGCACCTCTATATCAGTTATGGAGCAAACTTCACACAAATGTTACTTTCATTTACCAAATCTTCAATTATCACTTCTCTGAGTGAAATTCTTCATCCTTCAATAGTCTGCTTCGAATATTGACTTCATTACTTGCACATATCTGCAGATTTCTTCAAACTAATGATGCACATATCTCTATTCTACCTTTGCACAATCATATCAACCATTATTCCTTCAAAAGAATCATTAAGACTTTAATTTGATCCTTAAGATCAAAAGTATGTCAGAAACTATCTTCCTGAACAAGTGAATTTGACATATGTAACTTCTAAGATTGATTTCTCACAGCACAGATCCCGTTTTGCTAAATGCTTTTATCAACAGCTTCCTGACCTTCTAACTTAGATTTTGAATGCTCACTCATCAAAACTTTACACTGTGCACTGAGATCTAAGCAAAACATTGACACAAAAAAGTGCGCGACTCTGAGAGGTCTACCTACAGACTTTACATGCACATGTTCCTATTGATCATACTCACAGCATGAAAGGAATTAGACCATGAAACTTTGAACATAGCTTCACTAGCTTCTAGATTAGATGTGTACAAAAAGATTTCTGATCCACATGATCAAAGTGAGAGAAATCTACGAAATACTTGTCGCTATTTTTTAAGAATGACTCTCTACACATCTATCAGAATGCCACTTGGCTTCTAATGACTCTCTACACATCTATCAGAATGCCACTTGGCTTCTAATGACTCTCTCATGTATTTCTTTACATCATTGACTTATATACATATGGTTCTAGACTTATCCCCCGTCTATTACATTACTCCTTATCATCCTAAGGATTATCTATACTTAAATTACAAGATTTTCCAACTATAATGTGCATATGTATACAAGCTTTACTTCTGAGATCTCTTCATTTTCTCAAATGACTTCTTTCACTTCAATCTGATCATAGACTTGCTTCAAGATCTTTGTAATCATCAATTTGTGATTGTTTTGTTCCAACAAGAGAGAAGGATATGCACTGCGTGGACTATACCCACACCTTGTGAGGTACTCAACCAATCTTTGGATCCAAGCACGTGGTGCTTGCTTCAGCCCATACAAAGCTTTCTTCAATCTGCAAACAAAATCTAGATGCTTTTTATCTTCAAATCCAATCAGTTGACTCATGTATACCTCTTCTTGAAATTCTCCATTGAGAAAAGCATTTTTTATGTCAAGTTGGTACAATGGCCATCTCCTTGCTACACTCATTGCAATCAAGGTTCTAATTTTTCCCACCTTTGCAAACAGGCTGAAAGACACTTCATAGTCGATGTCATGAGTCTACATGAATCCTTTTGCTACTATTCTAGCTTTATGCCTAGCTAGAGAACCATCATCAGTTCTCTTTATTTTAAACACCCATTTATTTGGAACAATCTTCATACCTTCAGCCTTTGGAACCAGCTACCATGTGTGATTGTCCTTGAGAGCTTTTATCTCTTCTTGCATAGCTTGCGTCCATTCTTTTTGTGTACATGCTTCTTCATTTTCATCTGGTTCTTTATCTTTGACCACCTGTGTCATATATGCAATATGATTTGCAATAAAACTACCATAGCTCAACCTTTGAATTGGATACCTTGCTCTTGAATACCTCCTTTCATTTCCTTTTGAATATTGCTTCTTCAACTGGTTCAACTTTACCTTTGGTGCAATACCATTTCAAAGTTTAGAGGGATCTTTACATTCATTTGAAATAAAGCTTACATTTCCCAACAATGAAATAGAAACTATTTTAGTGAATCATCATTAGAACTTGGCAAATCTGAGAGAACACTTGGTGATTATGGGGTTTGAAGGACTAATCCAATCCAAATTCAAAATACAATGACATAAGGTGAGAAATTTTTTGTGCCTTTGTTAAAGTAATCTTTTCATTATTTTTATTTTAGTTTTATAACTTCAACTTCTTGCAAATTTATTACAGGTGGGAAGAAGATTGGAATACAAAATGAAAGTCCCAATAGATTGGAGCAAAGATGGAATTGAACTCTCATTGTCATAGTTGTTTTGCAACCTGATAATGTCACTTTTTGGGTCCTATTCATTGTATCTCATGGTTTTTGCACTTTCAAGAAACTTGTAAAAAGTAGGACAAACAATACGTGTTAGATATTGTATATACCTTCTTATTTGCAATGGTAATTTCAAAACTTTTGGAATGTCAAAAGCCTATGTTCACTAAATTGAAATGTGGTTGTTCATGTTGTTTTTGTGTTATGCTTAAACATTTGCTTTGATGCAAAAAAATTCATATCGTTTGGTGTTCTATGCATTATTTTTTCATCAGAAACTTAGTTTTTTAACTTTCACTATTTTATTTTGTACTTTTAAAAGTGGTTCTAATCACTTTAAAAACTTGAAACTTTTATAAAAATGGGTTCTATGTGCTCATTTCTCACATTTGCACTCACAAAGGGCTAGAAAGACTAGACAAGCCAATAGAATTCTCGCCCGCACGCAATGGCTGCTAGCACTTCCACTCCTATCAAATCTCCTCGAGATCTATTCATAAAGTTCTGGATAATACAAACTACAAAGGTCATACATATTTGTATGACCTAGTCTATCAAGTCCCTAATCTTAAAGGGACGCTAACCATGAACTCCGATGTGCTTGAGGATATTACAATTTTTTTGGAATTCTATATATTACAATATGCTATAGATATTCTAGCATATGAGTGTAAATGGGTCCCTTGTGACCTACTTTTTTACATTCATAAAGGAGATGAGGCCTTTCCAAAGTGCCTAAAGTATTTCATGGCTATTAATGCTGAGAATGCAAGGCACCTGTTAGATGACATAGAGCCCTTAATTAACCAATTAAATAAGAAGAGGAAGATGGGAAGAAAATATCTCTCCTATGGTGCAACAACGATATTTTTTGTCAATGAGGAGCCTGAGCCTACACATATGGACCTACCCCATCTTGTTACTAGGGGTTTTTTAGATGAAAAAAGGAACCACAAACAAAAGCTCTCAACTTATTAGAAGAGAGTGAAAAAATTTGCAGACAATTTCCACAAGGGGTAGTGCACAAATTGAAAGAAGCCAATAGTGCATAGAATAGTCCATCCTGCAACTTAGAGCCCTTGGAACCCACTCTACCAGAGGTAGAGATGGAAATGTTTTTAGTGGTACTTGTGGACGGAGAAGGAGTTTTGTTCTTAGATGATATTGAGAAGGCGTTCGGTTTACACCTCGACGAATGCCTAAGTATTTTTTGCTCAGCCTCAGATATTCCCATGGACAACGCTTCTAACAAAATTGAAAAGAAAAACATTCCATTTGGTGATTTAGTTGCAGACACCATTGCATTTGTGTGCAAGGAGATTTTGAATGATGTTAATCAAAATTCCACTAAAGAAGATCTAGCCGCAGGAAGGGAAAGAATTTTGGAGAAGAAGATTCCAACATCCCTTGATGTGGAGAAAATTGGCATGGCTCATTCTTCCATTGCACTAGATGCAATGGGAAGAGGAGAGGATGAAGATAGGCTTCAAGATGTAAGTATCTAATGAAATTTATGATTGACTATGTCTCATATTTATACAAGATGTAAGTATCTAATGAATTTTACAATTGTTTATGTGCAGGAAGCAGTTAACGTCAATAAACTCACAGTAAAGAGTGGTGGTGACCATGTTGCCCGTGGTAGTGGCTCTTCCTTGGCAAACTACATTAGAAAAATTGCGAAAGAAAGATTTTGTAATAATCCACAAGGACTTTTCCCCTCAAGGACACTTCATGACTTGGTGTCTGAAGGACTTGAGCAAAGTTTTGTGCCTATCTACAATAATGCAAGTCCTTTGCCCTTACTACCCTAGGATTTCACTTTAGAGGAAAAGTATTAGGTCAAATAGGAATAGGTTTGGGCCATGGATTGACAGAACCCCATTTAATATCCTAGTCAATTTTGACTTACCAATTGACATTATCTTTTCAAAGGAGAAAGAATGTAGTGGAGAGGCTCAAGGCCAAGAGCCGATTGTAAAAATTTATAATACCAATTATGTTTTTTTCAATTTCCATGTGCATTAAATTGTCTATTGTGTCTTTATGCTTTTGACAGCTTCAT
Organism: Ceratopteris richardii; assembly: GCA_020310875.1. NCBI lineage: Eukaryota > Viridiplantae > Streptophyta > Polypodiopsida > Polypodiales > Pteridaceae > Ceratopteris > Ceratopteris richardii. The sequence goes on along the minus strand of MU260145.1, from coordinate 302,008 downwards.
ACCTTTTGCATAGTCAAATTAATCTTTTATCAATGTTTCCTTTAAAATGATGTTGCCCAAAATGCTTGTAGTGGAATATGGATGCAAAAAAAAGGCCTTCCACAGAAATGCGGGGATGGGCCCTGAGAAATGTTTGCAGGGCCTATCCTTGCGTTTCTATGGCAGGCCTTTTTTTGCATTCCTAGGCCATTGCAAGCACTATGGTCACAATATTGAAAGTCTATGTACATCAACTATAACCTAAACTTGGGGAACAGTGTGGAAGACACAGTGTGGAAGACTCTTCTGATGTGCAATGATTAGAGAATATCTAGACTCCTATGGGTGCATATAAACATGCATCAATTTATAAGTACATGTGAGTGTGCATCAAGCTTATTGCTCTATTGGACAAAGGGTTTGCATGAATTGCACCCTAGCTAAGGCATACCATATGCTCCAATGTGCATACCATATGGTTTAATGACCTACATTAGCATAAAAAAGGCCTACCACAGAAACACAAGATTGGGCCCTCCAAAACTTTTGCAAGGCCCAATCTTGGGTTTCTATGGTAGGCCTTTTTTATGCATTCTAAGGCAATTGCAAGCACTCTAATCACAAAATAAACACCCCATGTACATGAAATATTTGCTTAACTTGATAAAATGTGTGGAAGACTAAGATACTCATGTGTAATGACTTCAAAGACACTTTTAGATACATTGGAGGAATGACTTCAAAACATGCACACTAAGAGACAAACACTTGGGAGAGCAAATATAATAAGAAGAAGATTATATTAATCATTTGGGATATACAAAAAGTTCTCCAAACAAGAGAGTTTACAAATGTTAAGGGTTATTCCCCCTAATCCTTCTAGCTAGCTGCAGATCTTTAGGTTGTACTGTTACTCCCTTTGCATGGATAGCACACATGTTAGAGTCTTCTTGGAGGGCTTCAATGGCTATCCCTTGAATAAGAAGTCCACTGCAATAGCTTTGGATCTCTTCCTTCAGAACTCTTACAAATGGCCTTCGTGGAATAAAAACCTCCACAGACTTTTGATAATGCCGAATCTTTGCAAAGGCGTTTGCTTTCTACACCTTTGTGATGCTCTTGCATTTGGCGGGATGTTGGGTTGTGGTCATTGTGTTCTATGACGCGGTTGATAGTTCTTCTTTCTTCTTGGAGCATGCCTAGATGGTCTTGCCTAATCGTTTACCTGCTCTACCCGACTTTGATCTCTTTTTTCATCCGTTGGTCTTTGTCCTTGTCCTATGGGGAGTGTCTTGCGTCCTTGTGTTACTCGATGGTTAAGCGGGATATGATCGTGGTTCCGTGGTGGCTCGTTAACACTTTCTCATCCGAGGGACTCTCTAAATTTGATGTTGTCTCTAATACAACTTGTCTCTATCCTTGTTGTTTGGGCCTTACTTATATATATATATATATATATATATATATATATATATATATATATATATATATATATATATATATATATATATATATATATATATATATATATATATATATATATATATATATATATATATATATATATGTATGTATGTGTATATGTTATTATGTGTGTATATGTGCATATATGTGTATGCAAGTGTAAAAACCATAAAACCCTAATCCTAAAGACCTAGACCTAAACCATGTATATGTGTGCATGCATGTGTATGTATGTAAAAGCCCAAAACCCTAATACAAAAACCCTAACCCTAAAACATGTATATGTGTGTATGTGTGTATGTATATGTGATGTATGTGTATGTGCATGTATGCATGTGTATATATATGTGTGCATGTGTGTATGTATATGTGTGTGTATGTGTGTATGTGTATATGCGTGTATGCATATGTTTATGTATGTAAAACCCTAAAACCCTAATCCGGAAGACCTAGAAGCAAAACATGTATATGTGTGTATGCATGTGTATATAAATGTGTGTATGTATATGTATATTTTGTGTATATGTGTGTATGCATGTGTATATAAATGTGTATATGCATATGTATATTTTGTGTATATGTGTGTATGCATGTGTATGTATGTAAAAGCCAAAAAGCATAATCCTAAAGCCCTAACCCTAAAACATATATATGTGTATGTATATGTGATGTGTGTATGTGTATGTGCATGTATGCATGTATACACACACACACACACACACACATATATATATATATATATATATATATATATATATATATATATATATATATATATATATATATATATATATATATATATATATATATATATATATGTGTGTGTGTGTGTGTGTGTGTGTGTGTATGTGTGTGTGTACGCGTGTGTATGTATATGTGTGTATGCATGCATGCATATGCATGAATATTCTGTGTATGTAATATGTACATATTGTGAGTGTGTGTATGTATATATATGTGTGTATGTGTGAAAAAGTGTGTGTATAAATATGTGTGTATGTATATGTGTCTCTCTTATGTGTGTATGCATGTGAGAGTGTATGTGTATGCATGTGCGTGTATGCATGTGTCTATATGTGTATGCATATGCATATGTATGTGTATGTATGTGTGTGTACACATGTGTGTGTATGCATGTGTGTGTATGTATGTATGCATATGTGTATGTGTGTGTGTATGTATGTATGCATGTGTATGTGTGTATGTGTGTGTGTATGTATGCATGCATATACATGAGTATGCATGTGTGTGTGTATGTATCTGTATCTCTCTCTCTCTTTGTCTCTTTCTCTCTCTTTATATCTCTCTCTCTTTCTCTCTCTCTAAGTCTATTTATAATAAAGAACAAAACAATCACTTACATCTATGTGTGTGTATCGATCTCTATCTCTTTCTCTATCTCTCTCTATCTCTCTCTCTTTCATCTCTCTCTTTGTCTCTCTCTCTCTTTGTTTCTATTTCTAATAAAGAACAAAACAATCACTTACATCTTTGTGTGTGTGTATCTCTATCTCTCTCTGATTCTTTCTCTCTCTTTCATCTCTCTCTCTTCTCTCTTCTCTCTCTCTTTCATATCTCTCTCCCTCTTTCTCTCTCTCTTTCATATCTCTCTCTTTGTTTCTCTCTCTCTTTCATCTCTCTCTCCCTCTCTCTATCTCTCTTTCTAATAGAGAACAAAACAATCACTTACATTGATATAATTCTTTGAATCACCATCATCAGTGCCCAATCAACATCATCTCTCATCAAATTCCAAAGACTTGATACCAAAAATCTCCTACAAAACAAAAGAAAAGAGAAATTAGAAAAGATAAAATATAGAGAAAGAGAAAGAGTGAAAGAGTACGTGCATCACTTACTAGGATACAAGATCTAGAGGGAGAGATGTGTGTGTATAGATATGTCCATGACCTTCTTCTTTTTGATGATCAAGAGATACTTCTCTACTCTCAATGATGACGATATTCTTGCTTTAAGATCCTCAACAATGGCTTGTACCTATTCCATCATGACCAAGTGTTGTACCTTTGAGAGGAGGGTGAGAGGAAACATGATGTCCCCTTGAGCAACTCATGCATTTGTGATATGATGTGAAAAGAGTTCACTTGGAGTCTAATGCTCGACCTTGGCCTCTCTTATTCTATATTCCATACTCCATGCATGGGCATCCCACATCCATGTGTGTGGGTATAGATCACAAGAGAACCTTTGGCACCTTGGATAGGCCATATGCCTACCATCATTGCGACCTGGGTTTAATCCCTACCTTCTACACATGTGAAATGTACGAGTATCTTCAGCTTCAATATTTTGCTCTATGCCTCAACTCACACAATGCCACATACAAAGGTCTCCTTGTTTCTTCACCACCCATCCACACCCAAGTATCCTCTTCTCACCCTCAATGAGTCCCCCCTCTCACTATGTGGCAAATGCACCATAAAGTGCCACGTGGTAGCTCATGATGTGACAGGCATCATGTGTAGGAAGAGGCTATATAAGCCAAGCAAAAAGTACTTAGTTCCACTTGAGGAGTGAGGGAGAAGAGGATCTCTCCTCCTTTGACACCTTCATGACTAGGTGTCCTTTAGTCTAGGGCATGTGTTCACATGGTGTGGAAATTGTGTTGATGATTGCTCCCATGGGTATGTTTCTTACTTACTCTTCATGCTCCAATATCAATGTGAGGGATCTCCTTCCTAATTATTCCCTCGATTGTTTTTTCAGAGAACATAGATGATGTATTGGCAAGGAAGATGATGTAACTTGTTGGTGCAGACCAATCACCAATTGAAGGCTTGGAAGATTAAAGGATGAAGGAAGGATCAACTATTGAAGCTTGGAAGAAAGACACATTCAGAGTATATGAGAAATGTACACATATGTACATAGTTCACTTAGATCTTTGCTTGAGTAAGAATCTTGTACAAATTATCTATAAATACTTTGAGAAAAGTCGGGGCATGTATGAGAGCATATGTGACAATAGTTAGAAGCCAAGATTGAGGAAGTTAGAAGTCATGAGATAGAGAAAAAGTTAGTTGAGTTAGCTCTCATCACTCAGTTGTAAACTTTTCTGAGTAATTGAAAATCTTGCGCTCATGAGATAGAGAAAAAGTTAGTTGAGTTAGCTCTCATCACTCAGTTGTAAACTTTTCTGAGTAATTGAAAATCTTGCGCCCGATGTTTCTGCGTGTTCTCCTTCTACAATAGATCAATCATGAAATGCTTTTGTACAAGTCTAAGTTGGAAGGTGCTTGACCTCTGTACAAAATTTTAGCTTCTAATTGCAATCAGACTTAGAGAATTAAGTGTAGGAACATTCATATGTGAAGTGTGTTCACAGGTTCCTAAAACAGGCGCAGATTTTGAAGTTAATGTTTTGATCATTTCTCCCAGCACAGTTTAAAGTTTTGCATGAGTGAGGGCTTAATCTTTAAGTTGAAAGATAAGCTACTTATGGCTAGAAGCATTTTGTAAAACGGGTTCGATATTGTGAGAACCAAAGTTAAGAAGTTAGGGGTGTCAAATCGACTTCTCAGAAGTACAGATTTGGACATAGGTAACTTGTGAAGTTGATTTCTCAAGTTATACTGAAGCTTTTGAAGTAATTCAACTTAGAGGAGATGCGCAATCTCTAGGAGATGATTCGTACAAAGTTTCATAAAAAACTTTACACGTTTGATAGGTCAATGTGAAGAAATAGTGCAGCAGACTTTTCTGTGTTTTATCTTCTTCATAGATTTTCTCAATTTTGATAAGTTAGAGATTGATCTTCTAAATTAGTGGAAGTTTTGACTTACTCTTGGTATAGAGGTGCTCTAATCACAAGAGTAGGTTGTTCTTTTGGAGATTAACACTCTCCATCAGTGGTATCAGAGCAGGAGACATTAAATCAAGGAAAGGAGGATCCCGACTGCTGCAGATTCAAGAAATTCAACACTTGAAGAACTAAGAAGTGAAAGCTTGGAGTCAAAAGCCTGAGGACAAGACTACTCGACATCAAGAAAAGCAAAAGGAGTCTAATTCGAAGTAAAGGTACATACATTGTTTGTAAAGCTTGAAGATTTCAATACACAGGTGGATACAAGATGGGAGATGCTCTACAGATAGAGAAATTGGATAGGGAAAACTATCCTGCATGGTCAATGAGGATGGAAGCTCATCTTATGAGCAAAGATTTAATTGGTTACATCACAGGAGAAGAAGAGAAGCCAGAGTTCAGAGATCCTAGTGTTCCAACTAGGGAAGAGTTAGTAGATCTGAAAAATTGGATGAAGAAAGATGCTCAAGCTAGGAGCATTATCTATATGGGAGTCAATGATTACTTGTTACCTCATATTAGAGGTCTTGAAAGTGCAACTGACATATGGAATGCTTTGGAGGAGCATTTCCAGAACACTACAAAGTCAAGGAAGGCATCCTTATGGGCAGAGTTTACTACCTTCAAGAAGAAGGCCTCTCAATCTATTTCAGACTATGTGACAAGGATGAAAGATATTGCAGATGCTTTAGGAGCTGTTGATGAAGACATTGAGGAAGATAAATTGGTAAGGCAAATCCTTACAGGGTTGAGAGGTGATGACAAATGGAAGCCATTTATTTTGTCTACAGAGTTATCACTTGACCATTTCACTCCTGATTTAAATCAATTGTTAGGTCATATGCTAACATTTGAGCAGGATGTTAAAGGAGATGGTGACAAGAGTACAGGTCATGCAATGTACTCAAAGGACAAGAAGAAGAATAGCAAAGGAAAACAACAAGCAGGTGAAGATGAAGGAACAACTACTCAAGCCAACTTCCTAAGAGGAAGAGGAGGTGGCAAAGGTAGAGGAAGAGGCAGGAACAACAAAGATGGAGGCAAAGCTTGCTGGATTTGTGGTAAGACAAATCACTTAGCTAATGATTGTTGGCATAATAATCAGAATAATGGTGGATACAATCAAAATTATAATTCAAGAGGAAGAGGTGGCAGAAATCAAAGAGGTAATTACAGAGGTAGAGGTGGAAGGAATTACTTTGGAAGAAATGCAGGTAGAGGATTCCAAAGTCAACAATACAACAACACCTACTACAATTATGCTTCAGATCAAAAGGAAGATTCAACATTGATAATGAATGCAACTTGTGAAAGGCAGAATGAAGATCAAAGAGTCTTCTACATTGACTCAGGATGTAGCAATCACCTGAGTGGTAACATATCTTTGATGACTGATTTGGAGAGTAAAGTTTTTAATCATGTTGTTCAAACAGGTGACAACACAAAGCACAATGTGAAGTCAATTGGATCAGTGAAGGCCAAGGATGGAAGCACCTTATTGAGTAAGGTTTTGTATGTTCCTACAATCCCTAAGAATTTGATAAGTGTAGGACAAATTGTTGAAAAGGGATATGAAGTAAGGTTCACTAATGATGGAGTATATGTGGAAGACCCTAGCCAAGGGTATAAACAGATTGTTTCAGGGAAAAAGGAAGGAAGATTATTTACATTAAAGATTCAAGGCAATATTAGTCATGCTATGTTCACATATGGAGGACATAAGATCTCTGAGTTAGATCTTTGGCACAAGAGGCTTGGACATTTCAATGAAAGAGGTATTAAAGATATGGTTAACAATGGTTCAGTGCTTGGATTGCCTAATTTTGCAGGTCAACATATGACATACAAATGTGAGGCATGTCAATTAGGTAAGGCTCATAAACATTCCTATTCCAAGCATGGTTTTATGTACTCAGAGAAGCTTGAGTTGGTACACACAGATGTGTGGGGACCATCAAAAGATTTCAGTATAAATGGATCAAGGTATTATGTGATTTATGTTGATGATGCTACTAGATGGATCACTATCTATGTGATCAAAGATAAGTCAGAAGTGTTTAATACATTTAAGCACTATCATGCATATGCAGAAAGAATTACAGGTCATAAGTTGAAAAGACTAAGGTCAGATGGAGGGGGAGAGTATTTCTCTAATGAGTTCAGTGATTACTTATGGAATGCAGGTATAAAAAGGGAAGTTACTTGCAGGTACTCTCCTCAACAAAATGGTGTTGCAGAAAGGAGAAATAGAACTCTTGTTGAGTTTGCAAGATCCATGATGAAGGAGAAAAATTGCCCTAATTATTTGTGGGTTGAGGCTGTAAATACAGCCACTTATTTGGTCAATAGGTTACCATGTAAAGCCTTGCAGGGTATGACACCATATGAGGCTTGGTGGGGTAAAAGACCTACCTTGGATCATTGCAGAGTATTTGGGTGTGTGGCATATGCATATGTGCCATCACAATTAAGACACAAATTGGAACCCAAAGCTGAAAAGTATGTTTTCATTGGCTATGATGACAAGCAGATGGGCTATAGATTGTGGAGTCCATCAACAAAACAATTTATGGTTTCTAAAGATGTTACATTTGATGAACAAAGCACTTGGTATGCAGGTACAATCAACATCAATACAAGTGATGAAGAAGAAGTGAGTCAAAGAAAAGGTAAATCAAAAGTTCAGATATTTGATGAGCAAGAGAATAATGAAGTGCAGGTTGAAGTGGAAGAGACACCAAGATTTGATCCTGAATGTGAAGAGCCAGAAACCTCAAGGAGTGGAGAACTCAGAAGGTCATCAAGAAATAGGTGGCAACCTACAAGGTATAGTTATGATACTTCATTTCTAGCCACAAAAGATTATGCTTATATGGTGAATACAGATGAAGACCCTTTTACATATGAAGAGGCAAAAGGTAAGGAAAAATGGGAGAGTGCTATGCAGGAGGAATATGATGCACTATTGGAAAATCAAACTTGGGATTTGGTTCCAAAACCAAATAGTCAGAAGATTATTGGATGCAAGTGGGTCTACAAGACAAAAAGGTTTGCAGATGGAAGTGTGTCTAGATACAAAGCTAGACTTGTTGTCAAAGGCTTTGCTCAAACATATGGTATTGATTATGATGAGACCTATAGTCCTGTGGCAAAGATGACAACCATAAGGACACTCATTGCTATTGCTGCATGTAAAGGTTGGAAGCTATGTCAACTTGATGTGAAGAATGCTTTTTTGAATGGTTACATTTCAGATGATGTATTCATGGAGCAACCTCAAGGGTTCAGAGATAAAAGGTATCCAGATCATGTGTGCAAGCTCAAGAGAGCTTTGTATGGCTTGAAGCAGGCCCCAAGGGCATGGACCTATAGACTTGTGAAGTTCCTAAAAGAACTTGGGTTTCAGGTGTCTAAAGCAGATAGTAGCTTGCTTATCAAAGCAAGTGAAAATGGTTTCATATATATGTGCATATATGTTGATGATATAATTCTTACAGGTACAGATGAAGAAGGAATACAAAGACTCAAGAGGCAAATGGAAAAGGAGTTCAAGATAAGTGACTTGGGAGACTTGTCATATTTCTTGGGCATGGAGATTACATATACTCAACATGGAGTATTTGTGACCCAAGAAAGGTATTTGAAGAACTTGTTAATCAAGTTTAAAATGGATGATTGCAGGGTAGCACCTACACCAATGGAGGTGAATCACAAATTGAGTAAGTTTGGAGGTGAAGAATTCAAGGACATGAGACAATATCAGAGTTTGGTTGGTAGCCTTATCTATGCTACTCTAACTAGACCTGATTTATCATATGCAGTAGGAGTTTTGTCTCAATTTATGCATTGCCCAAGGAAAGAACATTGGATTGCAGGACAAAGGGTATTGAGGTACATTAAGGGTACACTCAATGAAGGTTTGTATTATGGGTTTACCTCAGATACAAATATCAAAATTTATAGTGATGCAGATTGGGCAAGTAATCCAGATGATAGAAGATCAACCTATGGATACATGTGTTATGTGGGAGATAAGTTAATCTCATGGTGTTCTAAGAAGCAACATACAGTTGCTTTGTCTTCTACAGAAGCTGAGTATAAAGGCATGGTTGAAGCTGCAAAAGAAGTGATTTGGCTCAAGACCTTGATGAAGAGTCTTGACATTATGCATGGGGTACCAATTATATATGGAGATAACATGAGTTCATTGTATTTAGCTGCTAATCCTGTTTTTCATGCCAGGACCAAACACATTGAGATTCAGTATCACTTTCTAAGAGAGAAGGTGATGGATAAAGAGATTGAAGTAATCCATACTTCAACAAAAGATCAGATAGCTGATATGCTTACAAAAGGCTTGGATGGACCAAAGTTACAAAGGTTCAAAGACATGGCAGGTGTAAAGAAGACAGAGAAAACCTCAATTGATGATTGAGGGGGAGCTGTTGGTGCAGACCAATCACCAATTGAAGGCTTGGAAGATTAAAGGATGAAGGAAGGATCAACTATTGAAGCTTGGAAGAAAGACACATTCAGAGTATATGAGAAATGTACACATATGTACATAGTTCACTTAGATCTTTGCTTGAGTAAGAATCTTGTACAAATTATCTATAAATACTTTGAGAAAAGTCGGGGCATGTATGAGAGCATATGTGACAATAGTTAGAAGCCAAGATTGAGGAAGTTAGAAGTCATGAGATAGAGAAAAAGTTAGTTGAGTTAGCTCTCATCACTCAGTTGTAAACTTTTCTGAGTAATTGAAAATCTTGCGCCCGATGTTTCTGCGTTGTCGTGGAGATTTCATCTCCACTAATTAAATCTTCTCTTATTGAGGATCATTCAAAGAAAAAGGAGTTGGGAAGGCAAAGATTTTGATGGGCATTGTACGACTTCTGCCATGGGAAGGTGAGAGGTATGGCAAAAAATCCATCAAGTGATACATGTAAAGAATACGTTTTTCAAGCCTCATTTGGTAAGAAGGAACGTGTGGGAAATTTTGGGGACTCTCTGTTTTTTTTCGGGAGAAGGGGGAGGGCGGCAGCTTTTAGAAGGGCTCTCTCTCTGATTTCTGGGGAAATGGATCGGAAAGGAGTCTGAGCATGTGTGGCACTTTTCGTGCGATTGTGGCCTTGGTAACCCTCGAGAATGCTGACAGTCGGGATGAACTTCTTTTGCCCTCATCGTTCGGGATTTTCATGGTGAAAGTACTGATGAACCGAGAGCCCTAACAGAATGGCAGCTCTCGGACGGATGACTGTAGAATAGAGGGGAGAGAAGGCTAACAGGAGGGAAAAATGGATGATGGCTGGTGGCAGATGTCAGCGCAAAAAATTAGAGCAGTAATCGATATTTCTCAAGAAGTTTGTACTTTGCACAGTGAGTAAAACAACTAGTTTTTAAGTCAATAGTGACTTTTTGACGCTCAGAAGATAGACAAGGACGGAGACAGGGCTCCCTCGGAGGGGGGGGTTCTACTCGGCCTTTATAAGATAGTGCAGCTGCTGATTGAAGAGCAGAAGATGTATCAATTTGGCGCACCTTCCTAAATGAATCAGCTAGGTTCTCATTCGTCTGCATCAACGATCACTTGGAGGATCGACAAGAAGGGGCTCATGCTGGAAGGCAAAGAGGAGTCCAAATCTTTTGTTTTCTTGAAGTGTGTGCTATCACATAGATAAAGGTTGATGCAAAGTCAAGGTTCACATGTGCAGACGGGATTCCATCTGTTTCTGACGCTTCCACTTCCCACTATCAAAAACAAAATTTGGTTTGTGTTCTCTTGATAGTATGTGCATAAAAGAGTTTTGTTTTCTCATATGCATTTTGGCGCAGGCTGAGCATTGACTTTGTACTTAGTAGCTTTGTAGTTAGCATCAAATGCTAGTGTGACCTTCGCTAAGTAATACAATACATGTTTAAGATGTGAAAGAAAGTTTACTTCTGTAGTAATTATATATGCAGAGATGCCCTCAAGAATCCATGCAACGTTTAGATAAAGAAATCATTGCTGATTTAGAAAATTCTGTGGTGTTTTAGAAGGATTCGCCAGGTTGGTTTTTTTTTTCGGTGCATGTACTATTATGTGATGCAGACATTGGTAAACTCAATTGTAGGTGTTTTTTTTTGGAAAACTCTGGTTACGCAAACGTTTCTTTTCCTATAAAGAAAATAAGGATTTTGTTTCTCTGAAAGTGATGCTTAATGCATAATGTCAAAGCTACATTTAACCCGCTTCTGTATCTCAACCTTTTATTCTACAACACTGCTCATCTCTTCATCATTCAATGTACTAGGGAATTTCGGTTTAGTTCGATGCTGAAAATAAAATCATGAACAGAAGCAACTCTTGGGAAGAAATTGCAAAGCATGTACATACTGTTACATATGGCCTATAAGGGTATCTATGTCTAAATTTATAAGTTTTGGCTGCAACAGGTTAATCTGAAGGAATGTTTGGGTAGAAATGGCATAGAGTGTAATGCACTTTTGTTTCCCCATGGTTATGTTAATGCCATATATGCTTTTGCTCGTTACCTGAACTGTATCCATAAACGCTTGACAATGCTTTGCCATATGAATACCCCTAAGCGCACATTATCCCGATAACAGGTATGCCATGAACTAACAACGTCGCCCATTACATTTTCTCTCTCTCTCTCTCTCTCTGTCATCAGAGAGAAAGAAGGAGCGTGCAAAAGCTATAAGTATATGTGAATGACTATGAGTGACTGATTGAGTGTATCTATGCAAGATTATATGTGCAAGCATCATTTCTTTGATTGTGTGTTTCTGCAAAATTACACGTATGTGCGCATATATATGCTATACATGTAAATGTTTATGTCTTGCATGTGAAAATAGGGAGAACTTCAACATTGAAAAAAAAGAGAGCAACAAAGTGAAGTAAATAGCTACTGTGAGTGAGCCGTTCTTCTCTGCAACACTTACAAGCTATTTTGTGTCTGTGTACTATGCGCACTCATCTACAATCAATTGGCAGAGAACTATCTGAACAATTCTTGAGGACTTTTGTTTTGAATTTGTATTTTTTTGTCATGTGCACAGCTAGATGGCAATAACCATAAGTTCATTTACCAAAACCTGAGGCAATTCCTAGAGATGCATAAAGAGCGAATGATATTTTGCGAAAGAGCTTTAATAAATACTTTTGCGTGTACTTGATTTACTTAAAACATGGGATGAGCATTTTTATCTTCGAACCAAATTACCTCTGAGTTTCTCTTAAGCACCCGACGTATGTCATAATTCCAATGGTTGACCTGATCCACGAAGGTCATTTTCTTGGCACCCTGTGTGCACCCCTAAGCACGCAAGAACCCTCCTTTCTATGAACCCCGACGACATACCTGGTGAACCCGACGTGAAAGGAGGGGGTGAATAAAGTATCGAACTAGTTTACTGAAGAATAGAGTTAGCATTCAAAAATTCAGCGATCTAGCACTTTAGACATGGAAGTTCTCCTAGCTCAGTTCATACGCTTTCATGAAGAGGATCGGCGTCAAAAAGCCATCCAATCGCTTAATGACCGTTTAATCAGGCGATATGGATTTTTCAATGGCAAAAATATATCTAGATTTTGTAAAGAGTATGAACTCGAGTCAAAGTACCTAGGTGTTGGATTAAGTCCGATGACGGAAAAAGAATTATGTGAAAACTTTATCTATGTGTCGGATTACGACGTGCGAGACCAAATAATGCAAATAAATCAAACGACATGGTCTCGATACAAAGCGACACTTCTTAGGCAGTTTATGCTAGAAGACCTTGATAAAGTAACTCGTAGATCTTTCCTAAGGTGGGTTCATATGCCCAAAGACCAACCAATTCTTGAGATCAAAGAAGAGTTTGAGCGACAATATGATGATCTTTCTGAGCACGATAAGAGGTGCATAAGTCATGAAAGGGTTTCGTTGTTTCTTCGAACAATCGATGTTAATGTCCGAGAAGAGTTAATTCCACTTCTACAAGATATAGACTCCGACTCAGGACTCACAGAGGATTGGATGCTCGTCCATGAAGCTGTGATGAAATACGTAAAGAAACAACAAACAATAGAGAAATTTTTAAATGATTGGAGAACAGATCTTCAAACAGATGAAAATTATAATCATGTTCCAAACATTTTACCAATCGTGGATAATGTTCAAGTCCATGAGGTTGTAGAGACCCCATTTGGGCATGAAGTAGATATGTATGGGCTTAATATCCATAGTGATGATGGGAAATATGAAGAAACTTCTAAAAGTGCGATCGATGTAACCTCAAAGGTTACAAGGTGCCAAGAGCCCCTAGACTTTTTTACAATGATTATATCTTTAGGTGCCATAAGTGGACAAAGTCCGAAGATGGGAGGATCAAAGGAGCAAGTGGAAGCTAATCAAAATCAAACCAAACTAAACCAACATCAAACCAAACAAACAACAAACATAAAACAAAACAAAACCCAACAAAACCCAACAAGTAAACAAGATGAAGCTTCCTCTACTCCGATAAATTCTTCACATCGAATAAAAGATAATCAAACAAATCAAGAAACATACCAAGATGCAAACAAAGAGATAGAGATATCTAGAAGGCTCATAGGTGACCAAATGGAGATAAAAGATGAGATACAAATAGAGAACCTAATAAATATGTCTGAAGATCGAGCTCGAGATGCATCCTTACATGATGACATCGGGCAAAATGTGGAGTATGATTGGATGTCACTTGATGGTGATGATCCTTTTCTAAAACAAGATTCGGATAGAACTTCTGATCTAATGACTGAATTACATGAAGGAACTCCCATGGAACATGATGTTGAATCTAAGGACCTGTCAATAAAAGATCCGATGGGTAAGAAAATGGATATGCAGGAATCCGCATTATACATGCATACAGAGATGCAAGAAAACGAACTTACTTATATGAAGGAGGACATGCAAATAATGAGTCCTCTAGAGGTTGAAATGTGTGATGACGAAGATGAGTATGATGCTAATCTAGAGGATGTACAAATGATAAGTCCTCTAGATAGTGATGTGTATGGCGATGGTGATAAGCATGATCCTAATCTCACCGATAGTCCAGATCAAGATCAAGATACTGATATTCTTTTGAGCGATGTCACATTGGACAAAGATCCTACACATAAAAAAGAGGATAAGTTGGATGGAGTTCAAAATAATGATATGTATGTAAATGATGCCACACTCCATGAAGAGAGAAATATGAATGAACATGAGGAGGATGAGAAAATACCATTGATCATTCCTCTGAACACTGATATGTATGTCAAAAATAATCATGTTGAGTTGAGTCCACACGTTGAAGAAATTGAGCATAAAGTGGCAGATGAAATGTTTATTGTGACATATGATAAATCTGATGCGTGTATAGCATTGAAGAATATCCAATGTAAAACTATTGAGTCAAACGATTGCAACGATGAAGCTCAAGTTGATTTGGATGCGTATGTTGAGATTCTCATACATGATGAGATTCTTGAGCAAGAATCAGTGATTGAAGAATCAATGCTTGAAGAAGGTGGACTAAGTACATCCTCAGAAGAGAACGAGCAAGAATCGATGGAGATGGATGTAGAATCCTGTGATGACATTTTGGATAAAGAAATTGAAGATCAAGATTTTCTTGATTATGAGGATATGGATTCCATTCACATTGAGGGAGAAATATTCTGGGAACATAACAAAGACAATGATGAAGAGTTCCTGGAAAGACTAGAACAAGAAGCAGATACCATAATTAATGGGACTCGAGTAGAAAGGAATCATGATAGATTGGAAGATAAAAATGATTATGTAATATCATCTGAGCATGATGCTCACTTCTACTTGATGAAGGAATTGAATGAATCTAATCAATACGTTTATTTCGATGAAGATGAAGAATATATTCGAAATGATGCAATTGAAGATATTTCCTCAAATGATCCCAAGCATGAAATGAATCAAAATCCATGCTTGCACGGAATTTTTAAAGATGATTTAAGCATATTAAAAATCAACACTCTATATTCATGTGTGTTTGACTCATCAAGAGTAACCTCACATGAGAAGATCATGAATAAAGGAGACTATGCCCAAACGATTGAAACATGGATGTTTGAATTTTCTAAAAGCTATGTATGCCAGTTGAGCCTACAAGGAATGGACGAGCAAATGAAATGGCTTGTCCACATATCTAACTTGTTTAAGAATGCTACCTTGATTGATGCAGTTCAGAGATGGCTTCTTTTCAAGCACAGTTTCTTTGGTGACCATATATCAAGGGAGATGGGTCTGAAGGGAAAAACCCTAATAAATGAGAATTAATAATACCAAAAGGAAATTTGTAAATAAAAATGTATATAACTTGTGATTTTTGCTTTAATCTTAAGATAGATAGAAGAAACCAAATAAAACTAAAAATGCAAGAAATTAAAGTGGGAACACCTACGGTAATGAATGCATGTTGGATGAGTGGTTTGAAGTCAAAAATAATTCAAATAGAAATTTTAATGTTCAAATAAATGAAGTTTTTTTTAAATATGTGATTCTTGAATGTGATGCTACTAATTTCTCTTATGTAGTTTTGAGAACAGGTGTTGATATGGAGTTGATCGAAGATCTAGAGTTTTGAGAGATTGTATAGAGGCAACCACATTCGAGTTGCATGCTTATGTTTTATTGCAAATGGTTTTTGAAGTTCTTTTATGGACTGCATATGTATATAATATCATTTTGATGTGATGTTTCTCATGATTTGTTTAGTTTCTATGAGTGCAGGAATGATCAAGCGAAGCCAACGGAGATGATGACTCAAGAACAAAGTCGTGAAAATCTTTTTCATTAGCTATCGTGCTTTAACCCTCATCTTTTTTTGCACCATTTTGAGATGCATTGCATATAAAGTATGCATTCCTTTTGAGTTGAGAAGAGCACATGTTTTAATTCCCATAGGTGCACTCTCATTTGCACAATAAAACTCATATCTAAAACTGATTTGAGAAGAGTTGTGAGTGAAAGAGAAAGGAGTTGAGAGTGAGGTCAAGAGTGGTTGCATT
Source organism: Ceratopteris richardii (assembly GCA_020310875.1). Classification (NCBI taxonomy): domain Eukaryota; kingdom Viridiplantae; phylum Streptophyta; class Polypodiopsida; order Polypodiales; family Pteridaceae; genus Ceratopteris; species Ceratopteris richardii. Next base: position 285,671 of record MU260145.1, on the reverse strand, counting down.
TGAGAATAGAGCTATGAGTGGAGAGTAATTATTTCTTGATTTGCACCATCATTGAGAATGATTGCACCTAGAGTATGCATGTTTGAAAATATAAATACACATGTACTTTCAAATTGATAGATGCACGTCCAATTGCACGCTAGATAAGTTGTAAAAATATCAAGAAAATTTGAGATTTAGAATTAGCGAGAAGCCTCATCATCGAATGCCTGATAACTCCCTTATCTTCACCATGCCGTCTAGTATGCACTTAGAGTATGCATGTATAGGGCCCACTACATGGCCGTGCATAGACACAATGATTTGTATGCCCATGCACTTGATTTTACTCATACTTTGGATTTCTCAAACATTAGCAGATACAGAGCTTGGTGGTGGTGTGTCCAGAGGCCACACAGGTTTGGAGGGGGTGGATGTCGTGGAGATTTCATCTCCACTAATTAAATCTTCTCTTATTGAGGATCATTCAAAGAAAAAGGAGTTGGGAAGGCAAAGATTTTGATGGGCATTGTACGACTTCTGCCATGGGAAGGTGAGAGGTATGGCAAAAAATCCATCAAGTGATACATGTAAAGAATACGTTTTTCAAGCCTCATTTGGTAAGAAGGAACGTGTGGGAAATTTTGGGGACTCTCTGTTTTTTTTCGGGAGAAGGGGGAGGGCGGCAGCTTTTAGAAGGGCTCTCTCTCTGATTTCTGGGGAAATGGATCGGAAAGGAGTCTGAGCATGTGTGGCACTTTTCGTGCGATTGTGGCCTTGGTAACCCTCGAGAATGCTGACAGTCGGGATGAACTTCTTTTGCCCTCATCGTTCGGGATTTTCATGGTGAAAGTACTGATGAACCGAGAGCCCTAACAGAATGGCAGCTCTCGGACGGATGACTGTAGAATAGAGGGGAGAGAAGGCTAACAGGAGGGAAAAATGGATGATGGCTGGTGGCAGATGTCAGCGCAAAAAATTAGAGCAGTAATCGATATTTCTCAAGAAGTTTGTACTTTGCACAGTGAGTAAAACAACTAGTTTTTAAGTCAATAGTGACTTTTTGACGCTCAGAAGATAGACAAGGACGGAGACAGGGCTCCCTCGGAGGGGGGGGTTCTACTCGGCCTTTATAAGATAGTGCAGCTGCTGATTGAAGAGCAGAAGATGTATCAATTTGGCGCACCTTCCTAAATGAATCAGCTAGGTTCTCATTCGTCTGCATCAACGATCACTTGGAGGATCGACAAGAAGGGGCTCATGCTGGAAGGCAAAGAGGAGTCCAAATCTTTTGTTTTCTTGAAGTGTGTGCTATCACATAGATAAAGGTTGATGCAAAGTCAAGGTTCACATGTGCAGACGGGATTCCATCTGTTTCTGACGCTTCCACTTCCCACTATCAAAAACAAAATTTGGTTTGTGTTCTCTTGATAGTATGTGCATAAAAGAGTTTTGTTTTCTCATATGCATTTTGGCGCAGGCTGAGCATTGACTTTGTACTTAGTAGCTTTGTAGTTAGCATCAAATGCTAGTGTGACCTTCGCTAAGTAATACAATACATGTTTAAGATGTGAAAGAAAGTTTACTTCTGTAGTAATTATATATGCAGAGATGCCCTCAAGAATCCATGCAACGTTTAGATAAAGAAATCATTGCTGATTTAGAAAATTCTGTGGTGTTTTAGAAGGATTCGCCAGGTTGGTTTTTTTTTTCGGTGCATGTACTATTATGTGATGCAGACATTGGTAAACTCAATTGTAGGTGTTTTTTTTTGGAAAACTCTGGTTACGCAAACGTTTCTTTTCCTATAAAGAAAATAAGGATTTTGTTTCTCTGAAAGTGATGCTTAATGCATAATGTCAAAGCTACATTTAACCCGCTTCTGTATCTCAACCTTTTATTCTACAACACTGCTCATCTCTTCATCATTCAATGTACTAGGGAATTTCGGTTTAGTTCGATGCTGAAAATAAAATCATGAACAGAAGCAACTCTTGGGAAGAAATTGCAAAGCATGTACATACTGTTACATATGACCTATAAGGGTATCTATGTCTAAATTTATAAGTTTTGGCTGCAACAGGTTAATCTGAAGGAATGTTTGGGTAGAAATGGCATAGAGTGTAATGCACTTTTGTTTCCCCATGGTTATGTTAATGCCATATATGCTTTTGCTCGTTACCTGAACTGTATCCATAAACGCTTGACAATGCTTTGCCATATGAATACCCCTAAGCGCACATTATCCCGATAACAGGTATGCCATGAACTAACAGCGTCGCCCATTACATTTTCTCTCTCTCTCTCTCTGTCATCAGAGAGAAAGAAGGAGCGTGCAAAAGCTATAAGTATATGTGAATGACTATGAGTGACTGATTGAGTGTATCTATGCAAGATTATATGTGCAAGCATCATTTCTTTGATTGTGTGTTTCTGCAAAATTACACGTATGTGCGCATATATATGCTATACATGTAAATGTTTATGTCTTGCATGTGAAAATAGGGAGAACTTCAACATTGAAAAAAAAGAGAGCAACAAAGTGAAGTAAATAGCTACTGTGAGTGAGCCGTTCTTCTCTGCAACACTTACAAGCTATTTTGTGTCTGTGTACTATGCGCACTCATCTACAATCAATTGGCAGAGAACTATCTGAACAATTCTTGAGGACTTTTGTTTTGAATTTGTATTTTTTTGTCATGTGCACAGCTAGATGGCAATAACCATAAGTTCATTTACCAAAACCTGAGGCAATTCCTAGAGATGCATAAAGAGCGAATGATATTTTGCGAAAGAGCTTTAATAAATACTTTTGCGTGTACTTGATTTACTTAAAACATGGGATGAGCATTTTTATCTTCGAACCAAATTACCTCTGAGTTTCTCTTAAGCACCCGACGTATGTCATAATTCCAATGGTTGACCTGATCCACGAAGGTCATTTTCTTGGCACCCTGTGTGCACCCCTAAGCACGCAAGAACCCTCCTTTCTATGAACCCCGACGACAGCGTGTTCTCCTTCTACAGTAGATCAATCATGAAATGCTTTTGTACAAGTCTAAGTTGGAAGGTGCTTGACCTCTGTACAAAATTTTAGCTTCTAATTGCAATCAGACTTAGAGAATTAAGTGTAGGAACATTCATATGTGAAGTGTGTTCACAGGTTCCTAAAACAGGCGCAGATTTCGAAGTTAATGTTTTGATCATTTCTCCCAGCACAGTTTAAAGTTTTGCATGAGTGAGGGCTTAATCTTTAAGTTGAAAGATAAGCTACTTATGGCTAGAAGCATTTTGTAAAACGGGTTCGACATTGTGAGAACCAAAGTTAAGAAGTTAGGGGTGTCAAATCGACTTCTCAGAAGTACAGATTTGGACATAGGTAACTTGTGAAGTTGATTTCTCAAGTTATACTGAAGCTTTTGAAGTAATTCAACTTAGAGGAGATGTGCAATCTCTAGGAGATGATTCGTACAAAGTTTCATCAAAAACTTTACACGTTTGATAGGTCAATGTGAAGAAATAGTGCAGCAGACTTTTCTGTGTTTTATCTTCTTCACAGATTTTCTCAATTTTGATAAGTTAGAGATTGATCTTCTAAATTAGTGGAAGTTTTGACTTACTCTTGGTATAGAGGTGCTCTAATCACAAGAGTAGGTTGTTCTTTTGGAGATTAACACTCTCCATCATAACTAAGCCAACCAACTTGAAAGATGCATGCGTTCATTAATACCTCCCCACCACATGGTTCTCCTTCATTCTTTCTCCTTCTCCATGCAAAATAGCAACTCACCATTCTCATGAGTGCCATGTGGCAGACATGTAGAAAACGTGAGTTAGTTAGAGGTATGCCTATAACCATTGAAGGTTTTAGTGTGATGATTTATCATATCTTATCAACTGAAGCTCCAAATCTTGTGGTATCCCCTAAAATATGCAAAAACAATTCTCCTCAAGGTAAGTACCTCATAGGGGAATTCCAAACAGCGTTGGTTCTCAAGGATTAGTATGTCTTTTATATGATGCAACATACGTTCAAGGGAAAAAGATGACTTAGAGCTCCTCTTTTATTCCAAGCAGTTAATTTTAAGATATAGAAAAGTTTAATGGAGAGCCATGCAACAAGTCGTTCCCGAGGAAGTTGTGGGTTTCTCTAGAACTTTATGAAATACGATTGAAAGAGAAGCCGTGTCTAAGCTGTGGCATAATAAGAATGCAATGACTTTGAGTAACAACTCGATAAGAATGCAATAAATTTGAGTAACAACTCAATTGCCTATTTTCTTGACTTGCAATTTTTCTTGGGCATGAGGATTAGGCGCCAAAAGACTTCTCTCATGTTTCTTCATATTTTGACATTTGTATTGAAGAGAAGAAGATGAAATAGAAGTGGACCCTATCACGAGAGGAGAGGTTTATTAATCTATCAAAAAGAAATTGTGAGATGCACGACAGAGGAAAAGGCAGGAACGAGTTGCCCTATAGGCAGCACCATTGTATTGTATTATTAGAAATCGGTATGATAATATGCGCCATATCGTAATGTAAATTGTACTTTGAAATTTACTATTGCAAATCCAAACTTTTTCATGCAACTGATTTTTCCTTATCAATTTAAATTATTTTAGTTCCATTGAGAATGACATAACTAGGACTCACCTCCCGACTTATTTATAGCCTCACCTAGTCACCATCTATAGTTCTCTCTAAGGTCCCTCTACTCATCTGACTCATCTGGCCATCATGAGTAGGTACCTCTTTTGTACTCAAAAAGCAGTCATGGGTTGTTTCTTATTACTCAATGTAACAATAACACTCGCAAGTGAAAATAGAAACCCACTAGTAGATCTTCTATCTAGAACACTACAAGCCCAATTTGCATTGTTGTATCCATGAATTTGTGATTCTACATGAGCTTCATGAAACAATGCATAATCCAAAGTAATGCTCACATAATGTAGAGAGTGTCTCAAAGTATCTAAATGTGGTTTCAGGACTTCGAAAGATTTTTGCATGTCCACCTAAAACAACCATTTTTTAATTGAGTACCACCGCTACTATCTGTGAATTGGGCATTAGATATTATAGGGAAGGCATGGTATCTTACTTAGAGAAATAACCATATGTCTCTAGGCGAGCATTGTTGTTTATGTATTGTCATTACAAGACCTCAGATCTCGAAAAACTATGAATGGCACAAGATACCCAGGTAAATGGATTTCTAAGCAATGACCTAATCTGTTTTCGGACATATGATCAAATGTAGTCTCCTATAAGCTTGAAGATTAAAATAATAAATTTAACAAAGTAACTCGCACACTTAGAGGCCTCTTTTTTTTTTAGAGTACAATGAATTGGAAAGACACACACACCCGACCTTGTAAGCTAGAGGCACCCATCTTGGGGAACTTCATGGACACCCATCTTTGAGAACTCATGGATATGTCCAGCTAGGATTTGAACTCAGGACTTCCTCCTAGAGATTCAAAGCATCAACCACTACGCTATGCGGACTTAGAGAACTCTTAGATGTCTTTAGACTTAGAGACCTCTTAGATGTGTTTACACTGGTATTTACTGTGTTTACCACTAATATTTAATTTGTTCTTATTGAATACAATCCACTTCATCACCACCGATAGCTATTTTTATAACTTTTAATGTCTGCACATTTGTTTCGTATGCAGATCAGACAACGATTTGACATTTCGTTGAGCACTGACACGCATAAGATCGGTAAATTAGAAAGAAGGTTCAGTATAAAATTTGTCATCTCTTTCATTCTGATTTCGGCAGGTAACCTCCGGATCTTTCAATAAAAGTTTGGGATTTATAATATCGATTTGTAGCAAGATTTGCCATACTTTTGTTGTGGTTTTCTTGCATTAATCACTGATTTCAGTATTCAATGGCTGAAAAGATGCGCTCATGCTTTCTGGATGAGCTCGAATACTTGGAAGGTTGGTGATGGCGGCAAGGTTGTGAGCTGATTACATCGCATAATCGAATTACGCAGCCACAGCTATAAATTCTTTTGATCAAAGGTGAGATCTTCTCAGAAACAGGAATCCGACGAACCGGCTATGATGAAGAAAGCTATGACTAATGCCGTTGCTTTAATGCTACTTTGTTTAGTATTCTTTTCTGCGTGCAGGGATATGACGGCCAAAGCGCAAGTGTCATGCTTACAGAATACACAGAGGCTCGCGCCATGTTTTCCGTACCTGTTAGGATTGGGCATCATACCACCTCCAAGTTGCTGCATAGTCGTCCGTTCCATCTCGCTCATGGCCAACTCCAACGAAACCTTGCAATCATTATGCAATTGCTTGAGGGCGGATGTGGTTGCGTTTGCACCCAACTCAGTTGCGTTGTCGAGCCTTCCCGCACAGTGCAACGCTACGCTCGGCTACACTCTAACTCCCTACATCAATTGCTCACTGTAAGATAACGAGGCTTTCACTTCTTTTTGCACTGTGTCGCTTCAATGTCATGATTGAAATTCATAAGTAGCTATCCAGAGCGGCTTGAGAGGGTTAAAGCGAGAGTTAAAGAAGTTATAGATTTAAGCCCATAGAGAGAGAGAGAGAGAGAGAGAGAGAGAGAGAGAGAGAGAGAGAGAGAGAGAGAGAGAGAGAGAGAGAGATGGATTTGACATGCAAAAAGATGGATTTACCATGCAAAAAGATTAGATAAGTTCCAGATGTTTATTGCTTGCGCAGAGAGAGATATACAACAAAAATCGATGGCACTGTTGTTTGTGATGCAGAGGGGTGATGGTCGAGAGAGAGAGAGAGAGAGAGAGAGAGAGAGAGAGAGAGAGAGAGAGACCAAATGACTTAGTGTAATAACTTGTACCGTCTTCTTTTAGGGTTGGTTGAGTTGAATGTGATGCAGAGCATCTGGAATTGTCACTACAAAGATTATAGCAATTCATGTTGATGGCATCCATCGGGGATCAATGTATCGCCGTTGAATTTACTGACTACAGAAGCATTATCGAAGGAAGATAAACTCGTCTCTTCTCTCATGGACGCACGTGTTCATTGCAGCGCTGCTGTTTTGCTGCTTTAAAAAGGTTGAAAGAAGAGAGGAAAACAGAGAGAAAATACAATGCCAAATTAAATTCATATAATTTTTGTAAACTATACTTGCTTCTTAAGAAGGATATATTTGTATCATTTAAGAAGGGTCTCTCTTTCTCTCTCTCTCTCTCTTGCAAGGATGTGTTGTAATGGTAACACTCTTGAGCCTTCGACATAAAGTTCAATGTTCAAGCGTAGCTGAACATGAACTGATGCAGTGGGCGATGAAGGTGGTGCCTTGGATCTGTGTGGCTTTGTTCTTTCGAGTTTCCAACTACAACTGTAAAGGAGAGTGAGTCATAAGACATTGCATTTGTATGTGTTTTTCAATCCCATACGTCTCAAAGTTTTGATGTACAAATCCGCTCACTCCCCTTCTCATGTGCTTTCGTTGAGGCGAAGTTTCCATGGCTGCATCTGATGGTCGTTTTTGAGATGTGTTGTATAAGCATACGAAGATCCCAAGGCATCAATTATCTCTTTTACATAATGTGATTGCTGTCTCTTTTGTTCTCTCATATATGTGTTTTTTATTAACCAAGCCTCAAGGCAAAATTATCTCTTTATATTATCATGATCAGATGACTAGAGGCTCTCTCATTAAAGCAAGAAGGTTGGTGGCCCAAATTTGAGTTCTGTAAGGGGAATATAACAAATTTGAGTTGTCGATTGAGAACCTTAGACGGAGAGAGTTGAGTTTAAGTGAAATAAATAAGTTGATGCACTGATAAATACTGTTAAGTGAAATAAATAAGCAACTAGAGTGCCATAGGGAGAGCACTCCCTCATTCTAAATAAGAAACTAGGGTGCCATAGGAGAGCACTACCTCATTCTCTTAGTGTCTTCATCAAGGTAACTACAAAAGAAGTGAAGCTCACTTCTTATACTTTGGAATCTTGCACCCCGGCTTTATATATGAATTTATCAATGCTTTAACAAGTGCAACTTGTTCAACCAAAATGATCTCCATCCATGGACAACCAGGTCACACATATATTTCACAATATCTTAATCTTTCAATTTTCCATTTGTACAAGGAGATTAAAAGGATGTCAAGGAGCTGTTTTTGGGGACACAATATTATCTTTCCTTAAGTTACCTACCATAGGATTTCAAAATAAGATATCGATGCATGGAATGTATGAATGATTGGAATTTTCTGCGTATTCAAAAATCCCTTTGGATCCATATATTCACTATTCTCTATTTCATCGTCATATGCCACCAAAGATCCAATTAAAACATGCATGTCTCAAATAAAAAGAGCATTTCAAGAGCTATCCAACCATGCCCCAACTTCTAGAGTATTGAATGGGAGCCTCCAAGCTCCTCGTAGTAAGGATTATCTTTTTGGATGGCATCTCAATGCTTCTCTCTACCTATCTGTGCAGACGTGTAATTAAGATGTAGAAAACTAAAGAACAAAAAGTATGAGATCACGATATGCAAGTTTCACAAATGGGTGGTCTCAATACAATTTGCGGTTGACCATTCCACTATATGTTATATTAGAACGAACATATACAAGAGTGTTGAGTAGCCATTTGGACTTTCACATAGACATTAATGGTAATAGTGTCCCACTAAAGGTCAATATTGAAAGAAACTTGAAGAAGCTTGTCGAAGGTAGAAAAGTGCGTTTCGAAGCGACAAAGTTTGGTCAAGCCAACCGGCACAAGACCAGCCCTTGAGCTTTTGGAGACTCAAATAGACCTTATAGGCATGCTATAAGTGCAAAGAAACACACTATGTACCTTTCCAATGAGTCCTCTTGCACTCAATTTGAAGCTCTGAGGAGAGAGCAGCAGCCTCTGCAAGATTACTGTTGGCGTAGAAGATGATGCAGAAAATTGAAGGAGCAAGACAATGATGGTCACACGTGTATGTATATTGCTTCCATGTATAATACAAGTGATTTCAACTCCTTATATAGCCTCTAGGAGTGTTCCACGACTTTTACAACTTGAATTTGAATTCAAATGAAGGTGGGAATGGTTGTTGGAGGGAATCAATTCACTTCCCTACAATCTAGGAAAAGTGAAGATCTTGATTGATCTACTTTTAGGTGATTTGATTTGCTTGATTGAATGCAACTTCAACCACCACAAATTCGTGGGATTTGGGCTCTATCTTTCTACCTTTACATGTGTACAACTCAGGGCTTTTACAACGGTAAATGAGCCATCAAAATATTCTCAAAAAAATACAATAAATGAGCATATGAAAAAGAACTCTCCAACGGATATTCTTTCGACGCGATAGCCTTTGATGTAGATCAAATCCACCTCAAGCATAGTGTAAGCTTGATGTTCCAACAGCTCCCCCTCAAGCTAAAGTATGCTTGAGTCTTCATTCTCTGATAGGTTGAATACCTGCCATAGCTTTGAATCTACAAAGCTTTATTCCATCAAGTGCCTTCGTAATCATATCTGCTACTTGCTTTTCAGTCGGAACAAAAGAAATGTCAATCTCCTTTGCCATGAGCTTCTCCCTGATGAAGTGATAATGGACTTCTATGTGCTTGGTTCTCGCATGGAAAATAGGATTTTCCGCTAGATGCAAAGAACTTACATTATCTCCAAATATGTGAGGTTTGGAACTCACAAGTCCCAAATCTGTATACAATGCTTTTAACCATATTGCCTCTTGAGTTGCTATGGTCAAGCCTCTGTACTCTGCCTCAGTTGAGGATAAAGCAACTGTTGGTTGCTTCTTGGAACTCCATGACACTAGCTTTGAACTTGCAAATGCTAAGTAACCAGATGTACTTTTTCTATCATCCTTAGCTCCTGCCCAATCTGCATCTGAGTAGATTTTGATATCCAAATCTAAAGAGTAAGGATAGAATATACCTTCGTTGATTGTACCTTTGAGATACTTCAGTACTCTCTTAGCCGCATCCATGTGTGGTCTTCTTGGTGAGTGCATGAACTGACTAAGCACTCCCACACTATATGAGATATCTGCCCTTGTATGAGTAGCATATATCAAGCTACCTACCAAGCTTTGATACTCTTTAATGTCTTCAATTTTCTTACCTTCATAAACACTAAGTTTATGATTCATCTCCAAAGGTGTACCTGCAGGTTTAGTGTTCTCCATTTTGAACTTGAGAAGAAGATCCTGAATGTATCTTCTTTGAGTCAAATACATTCCTTCATCTGTATATATCACCTCCATACCTAGGAAATATGTGAGCTCACCTAGGTCACTGATTTTGAACTCCACTTGCGTGTGTCTCTTGATCCTTTGAATGCCATTTAGATCATCACCTGTCACAATAATATCATCTACATATACACATAGATAGATAACCTCATTGTGATCCCTTTTGATGAATAGAGAAGGATCTGAGCTGCTGGCTTTGAACCCTTGATCTTGAAGATATGTAACCAACCTGTAATTCCAAGCTCTTGGAGCTTGTTTCAATCCATACAATGCTTTCTTAAGTCTGCAAACATAAGATGGATGATTAAGGTTTTCAAAACCTGGTGGTTGTGACATGTATACCTCTTCACTTATCCAACCATTTAAGAATGCATTTTTCACATCAAGTTGGAGGAGTCTCCAATTCCTTGCAGCAGCTACACTTATCAATGTCCTGATTGTAGTCATCTTTGCGACTGGTGAGAATGTTTCCTCATAGTCTATACCATGAGTTTGTGAGCATCCTTTGGCAACTAATCTTGCCTTGTACCTGCAAACTGTTCCATCTGAATTTCTTTTAACTTTATATACCCATCTGCAACCAATTACCTTTTGATTCGGCGACATTGGAACCAAATCCCAAGTGTCCATTTCCTTCAATGCATCTATCTCTTCGTTCATGGCCTTTTCCCAATTAGGGTTTCCCTTTGCCTCTTCATAGGTTGAGGGTTCCTCTGAAATAGAGTCTTTTGCCAAGTAGATTGAATGCTTTGTAACAAATGTGGAATCATATCCATACCTTTTTGGTTGTTTCTTCTCTCTTGTTGATCTTCTAGGTGCTTGTTTGGAGCATTCTCCAACCTCTTGCATCTTTGCTTTGCCTCTTGAAAGATCCCAATTAGCTACCTGCCACTCTCCTCCCAACCTTAAATAGCCTGTTGAGAGCAGTATGGGCACCCAAGGACTGACTAGACAAGGAAGCCAGGGCACCCAAGGATTGACTAGACAAGGAAGCCAACGGAGAGAGTCAGAACAAGGTGAAGGAGTAAGTGGACAAAGCAATCGACGCAAATCTGGCAGATAGGCCCTTCAATTTTTCCAATCTACATCTTTTAACAGTGATTCTTATCACTAACAATCATTGTAAATACCATTTCATATTTTTGTAGCTCCATTTTGTGCAAGCCAAGGAGTCCTTGAGCTTGAGGAGCCTTAGAAGTACCTACATATCAATTTTCGTATTTTTTAGACTCCGTTTGAGCCCTCAAATTGGCCCTGGAACCTAATTTTTAACTAGGCCGGACACTAGGTCTGGACAGGGCCAAAAGCTAGTCAAAAACTGTAAAAAGAGCTAGAGAGCTCATTTTTGAGGTTAGATTGTAATTGAAACGAACTTGTAAGAGCTTTTGAAAGTAATCTAAAGAACTCCATTGATTCTCTCTCTTTGTCTTGCCGTGTGTGCACGTGTGTGTGTATGTGTGTGCATGCTTGTGTGCTTGTCACTCACGCACTTGTACCGCCACTTGCTCGAGGTCTTCATACCATCCTCACGTCTTCCCGGATTGACATGAAAGGAGGTGCTACTCATCACTGAGCTACACCAAATTTTGGCGCCGTTGCCGGGGATCGAGCTTTGAGGACGAGCGTGTGATGGTAAGACGTAGAGTTGACGCGTTGGAGTTGTAGGTATTTTCTTCACTCTCATCGATTTTCTTTTACTTTCTTTACCATCTTCATTTCCATCATCATCATCACCATCTCCCACCTCCATCTCCATCATCGCGAAAATTTTAGTTTTTTGACTATATCCCCACCTCCACCTCATTTCCCTCATTTCACTTGTGAGAGAGAGCGAGAGAGCGAAATTGCATGTGCTGTTTTTGCATGTTTCTTGAGCTATCTTGCAGGTACAGGTCACATCACCATCTCCAGCCTTCCGCGCAGGTACGGAACTCGACGAAACTGTCTCGCAGTCGCCGCCTTCTGTCCATCGCGATTGACAGAAATTTTCACTTGTTGGTAAATCTGAGTGCACCACAGTGGACTAGAGACCCTGCACACCACATTCCCACTAAAATTTTTGAAAAACTTGCAAAATTTCAGTCCATCGCGATTGACAGCCCTGTCCATCGCGATTGACAGCTCTGTCCATCGCGATTGACTGCCAGTCCATCGCGACCGACTGCCTGCCCATCGCGATTGACTCAACCCCTTGTCCATCGCGATTGACTGAAGTCTCTGTCCATCGCGACCGACTGCCTGTCCATCGCGATTGGCTGAACCCCCTGTCCATCGCGATTGACTGAAGTCTCTGACCATCGCGATTGACTGAACCCCCTGTCCATCGCGATTGACTGAAGTCTCTGCCCATCGCGATTGACTCAACCCCCTGTCCATCGCGATTGACTGAACCCCCTGTCCATCGCGATTGACTGCCTGTCCATCGCGATTGACTCAACCCCCTGTCCATCGCGACCGACTGAACTCTCTGTCCATCGCGATTGACTGAGTGTCCATCGCGATTGACAGCCCTATCCATCGCGATTGACAGCCCTATCCATCGCGATTGACAGCCAATTTGAGCCAAATTTTTTAGGGTTTGTTAATTGAAAAGTTGGGCTAATTTTGGGCACAAATATTATGCTCTTGAGCACATGGGGAAGCCTTAGGAAAACAACTTGGGGAAAACCTGTTGCATAGTGATCCTGTTTGAACCCTGTCGTAACCCTAGAACCCTGAACGGTCACAACTTTTTCATACGAGATCCATTTTTTGAGCTCTAGGGCTTGTTGGAAAGCTCGTAGCAAATACTACACGCCCTCAACTGTTTTTTATAAAGATAATGCATTGATTTTTAGATAGGGTATTTTGAAGTTGACCACACCCAGGGGGATCAAAGTCAGGGGTCCTTAGGACTGTTTTCTTGAAAATCACTATGCAAGTTTGTGTTTGTGCTACATGAATGAAAATAATTGGTTCTGTCTTTGGAATGTAAATTTCAAAGCTAACTTTGAAACTCTTACAGAGCATCGAGAGGCGTTCTAAGCAAGTGTAAGTGCGAGCTTGGGAACACATTTCCTGGGCACTCAAGGGCAACCGAGCAGGAAACAAAAGGTTGGACACTTTTAACCCCCTCTGTCAATTCATAGCTTAGGCTAAGAACGACGAGAGGTAGGAGTAAGTCAGAGCAACGACAGGCAGTCATCAAGTTGAAGACTACCTAAAAACTCAAGTTCAAGATAAAAATCTAATCTCTGTACGGTCGGTAACATAAAGGAAAGAACCTAACGTGGAACGATCAACCTAAAAGTACGAAGAACACTCAAGTATTCCGACGACGTGATATCAGACAAGAACTCAAACGTGATAAAATAACTAAAAAGAATCAAGTGACTGGTACCAATTAATCGGCAACGAGGTTGTACTCTGGAAAAAAATTGGGCTAATCAGTTAGGCATATGAACCTTAGATCAGGACGACATTTAGCAAGGGAAAGACAAAGCCTTAGGTCTTCAGAGGCTAGTGTCAATCACACTGCAAGGTCTTGGGCCCAGCAGTTGAGCCACCACTCATACTACCCTAGCTCTGAGACCAGTGAGTCAGAAATGTCTCAAGGCATGGACAGACCTACGGGAAGTTCAGGAGTGCCTTACCTGTACACGGTAGAAGGCCCTTACAAAACGCAGCTGGAGTACCTTAGGACCAACCGATTAGGTGCTAGCATCTATGAGGACGGCTTAGGAAGATCTGTGGTCCAGATTAAAAACCCTGATCAATCCATTGGACTAGAGCACCCAGCTGTCAAGTTTGAAAATGGTGCATACCTGGACAAAGAAGGAACTATATATGTAGTCACTAGTCACCCTGATAGGACAGATGACTTTGGGAATGTAATCTCAGAAGCGGACTTAGGTGACCTGGAACAAGGGAACATGGGTGCGGAACCTAGAACCCCTCGAGGTAAATCAGTTCTCACTAGGATTATCACGCCTGAATGGGTCCCCCAAGACAACAAGAGCATAGAGTTGCTCCTCAATCGACAAACTGATGAAGCCTTTTGGAGGTATAAGTCTAATCAGCCAACAGACATAGGAAATATCATGATCTATGAGTTTAAGGATCCGGATAGCCCAGGCAGAGTGACCTATTTAGATCATGCTTCAGAACGGATCTTTGTGGTGACAGAAAATGATAGGCATGCCTAGACTTGGAAGGGTGAATTTATTTTCCCTCAACCAAGATCAAATGTATCCTATGGTCACTCTGGGGCTGGAACTTCCCAAGCTCATGGTACGCAAAGAGACAGAAGTAGAGATAGACCAGAAGTAAGTTTTGCCAACCCAGTGGGCAGAGAAAGAACGAGAACGGAGACAAATAGGGTAGAACCTGAGATGCTCAGAGCCCACAGGAACCAAAGAAATGTAGATGGATTCCCTCTGCCGAGGCCTAGAGAGCACACAAGAACTTTGAGACCCACCCAGCTGGTCAAATCCATGAAGAATTACTTTGACGGCACAGGAGATCCCTATGATCATGTGGCGGAGTTCAAGCAAGTCTTGAGAGCTGAACAAGTGGAAGATCTGTTCACGCAGTACAATGCCTTCGGTCTAACCCTTAGGAACACAGCACTTACATGGTTTCAGCCATTAGATGAGCGTCAGTTCAGGAGCATAGACCAACTCCTAGAGGCATTTATCGTAGAGTTCTCTAAGAGCGGCATAAGACACAATACCTCCTCGTTGATTCACAGCTTCAAACAGACCCCCCAAGAGACTGTCAGATTGGCCGGAAGAAGATTTAGACAATATCTTGAAAGGTGCCCTATTTCGGAACTACCCACATCTTCTAAACAAGTAGCCTTATTCCTTGATGGATTGCTGAGTACGAAATTGAGATCCTATGTGTATCTGAAGGACCCTAGGACCATAGAAGAATGTGTACGCATGTGCATTGACATTGAAGATAACCTAGGGGAAGAACTAGAGCTTTCCAAAATCTACAAAGATTCAGATAGTGCTTCTAGTCACTCTTCCACGCAATCCACATCAATTGAGGAACTCGCAGAGAAAGTGGCACAAAAACTAGGCGTCTCTAGCAAACAAATTCCTAGGTTTGCCCCTGTGAAAAGATGCTATACTTGTGGTGGCGACCACATGGCGAATGTCTGCCCTATTATGGATCAACCCCAAGTAAACCCTAGTAGCCAGTACTGCACCATAGAACGGAGATACACCAATCACACCGCACAAGATTGCCCATACAACAAGCAGGCAGTTAGGCAACCCTATCCGCAGCCCTACCAACAAGGCCGATACCAGAACCAAAATCCACCACCACAATATGCTAGACCCCAACAAACCTACCAACCACAATATCAGACCCAACAGAGACCCCAACCGGTGCTAGCTCAACAGCCTCCAAACCCCGCTAATGTGATTCCAGTAAAGTATGCTGTGGCAGAAGAAAACCTGAATAGGGCCATAGTACCAGTAACCCCATTGATCTCAGAAAGTGACCCGAGTGACCATAGCTTTGATTCTACACATGTCGATAGTCCCCAAGCTTACTACATGCAGTCTCCGAAACATGGTGAGTCATACTATAGTGAAGAACCAAGTGAACCTAGTTGGGAATCGGATTACACGAACGTCATGTATGCAAACCCCAACCCTAGGCCTCAACCTAGGCAGGTACGACCACCCTTTCCTAGAGGACCATGCTACCGATGTCAGGGGGATCACTTCATTCGTGATTGTCCCTTACTTGCACCTACACAAAATCAGTCCGTGACGATCCAAGGCTTTTGCCAAGATTGTGGAAAAGAGCATCTCTTACGAGATTGCCCAAAGAACCCCAATAACGTGCCAAAAATCACTCCTATCAATGTGATTGGGTTGGTTGTGGATGCCTCAGGAAGTGTCACTTCCACTGCACCAGTGCAGGTGGTTACTAGAGCTCAGGCATTGCAGCAAAACCAAGAGGCAAGCCAAGAAAAGGGCCCAGAGGCTAGTGAAACCGAGAGCGTGACAAAGAAAAGGGCTAGAGCGTGGAAAGATAGTCGAGAAAGAATGAAAAGACAATGGGCAAAAAAGATAAACGAACTTGAAGAAAGCATAAGAGAAACCAAAGCGAGGATAACTGAACTCACAGCTCCAACTCCCTCTCACATTACCCCGCCTCCACCACTCCCACCTCCATCCAACCCACCACTTTCCCCACCGCCTCATCAAATCCCACCACCCCCTAGAGTAGGATCAGTCCTAGCTGACCCCACTCCCGAGGACCTTAATATGATGCTTAAAGCATATCAGGCCAGAATCCAAGAAGGGCCAAACGTAACTGATCATGACAAATGCTACCCTAGAGCCGAGCTAGAGCTTGAACGAACCAAAATTTGTGCCAAAATGGTGGAATTGGCTCAGACCATGTTTGAGGCCAGCCGCCTATTTAACATTTCTAGTTCAGCTAAGACGCAGTTACACTTTGATGGACTGCTGGAAAGAATAGAGAAGTTAATTGCACAATCAGAGAAGGAACCTGCCCCTCAAAGAAAGGAAAGGGCAAGAGAACGGATAAGCCAGCCTCTTCAGGAAGCCCATGTGCCTCCTCAAGAAGCTTATCTTCCCCCCCAAAAGTCACATGAGCCTCCCCCGAAAGCTTATGTACCTCCACAGGTGACCCACATTCCTTCTCAGGGAGCATATGAGCCTGCTCGGAAGAGTAATAGAATAAGTAATCCTCTCCAAGAAGCTTGTGCTCCAGCCATCTCTGGGAACGAGGAGAGAGCCAACGATAGAATAAGCCCTCCTTCCCAGGTAGCTTATGTGCCTAATTCTATGGAGCCAGACACTTCTTCTTCTATGAATCGGTTTGCACCAGACTTCCTACGAGAGATTCAAGAAGATAAATGGGATAACGAAAGTGAGGTCGCCCCTCCATTTGAACTTGTGGACGATGCACACGACCAATTCCCACAAGACATCCCATCCATTTACGGGGAACATGAGAGTACTCAGTCTCATGAGAGATTGGACTTTGAGTCTAATTCCATACAGGAGCTACCCCACTTCACAGGCCCATGGGAAGCAAAGTCCACATGTATGAGAGCACCCACAGTCATGGTAAGGAACGACGACTCAGTCATACCAAGGAACACGGAGGTAGTAACGAACACCAAGGTGCAACGCGATTGCACTTTGGAAGAACTGCCTGAGGATAGACTAAACGCGCGGAAATGTGCAGCCAGTCGAGTAACTGAAGTTGCAAAACCTCATTCCCGGGTAGGATCCCATAGGACAGTGCCAGAAATTCCCTTGGATAAGATAGGAGATATGTGTGAAGGTGAAGAAGGGAACACCTATCTTCCCATTACCTACCAGGACTACACCACTAAGGCAATTTTGGACTCAGGGGCAGGAGTTGCAATTGCCACTACTTCCCTATGGAAGCGTTGGGGCAAGCCAGCACTCAGGCCAACAAGAATGAAATTGCAGATGGCCGATGGTCATATTGAGAGACCCTTAGGATTGCTGGAAGGGATAACTCTCACCACTTGTGGTGTTGAGTTTGAGCATAGCTTTGCTATATGTGACTTCAGCAAAAATCATGCTTATGAGATGATTTTAGGAAGACCATTTATGCGACAGTTGCAGGTGGTACAGGATTGGGGAACCAACTCCTTGTATTTGCAACACTTGGGCGTTAC
This sequence comes from Ceratopteris richardii, assembly GCA_020310875.1. Classification (NCBI taxonomy): domain Eukaryota; kingdom Viridiplantae; phylum Streptophyta; class Polypodiopsida; order Polypodiales; family Pteridaceae; genus Ceratopteris; species Ceratopteris richardii. Next base: position 267,757 of record MU260145.1, on the reverse strand, counting down.
AACCAAAGTCAATCTCAAGGATTTTTCTCACAGAGATGTCCCTCCTATCCAATGGAATCCCATCCATAGAGCCAAAGATGACACAGAATCGGTGCATTCCATAGGGTCTGGATCCTCATGGATGCATGAAGACACCCACTTATGGATGTGCAAGGTAGCAGTAGAAGAAGAGAAAAGAGAGAAAGCCAGAGAGGTAGGTGCGAAAGAAACCCATAGGTCAATCCAAGACCCAGCCTATGCACCTGTAGTTTTTCCAGACGAAGAATTTGAACCTCACGGTTGGGCAGAAATCTTAGCAACAATGGACGTAGCCATCAACGAAGAACAATGGACACCTCACTGTGATGAGGATGGCTATGATATTTCAGTCTTCTCCATAGAGCCAATCATGGGAGAGGCAGTTCTAGAAGAATGCGAACCTAGCCCTGATGCATTTGAGGATGCAAGTGACTCCGATCTAGAGTCAATCATTATGGACCCACCATTTGCATCAGATGAAGAATATTTCCATGAAGTAGAATTTCAACCCCAGAGGCATGGAGAGGTTACAAATGATGTAAGATTAGCAACACATATGACCCCGAAGGAAGAAGGAAAGAAACGAAAGAAGAAAGAAGTCTCACCAGAGGAGGAAGAATCTTTGTTTGAGGTCCCAGAAAATTTTAAGAAGTATGAGATAGATGACAGGAGAGTCATGATAAGAATGCCTAAACGAGAAGCACAATCAGGAGAGGCCTATGATAACAAAGAAACCACCAAGAAAATAGTAGTGGCCATAGAAGAAGGAGAGGAGAGATGCACGTATATAGGCCATGACCTGACAGAAGAAGAAGAGCATGAATTGATTGCCTTGCTAAGAGAATACAGAGATGTATTCTCTTGGAGTTACAAGGATTTGAAAGGGGTTGACCCGGACATATGCTCACACACTATTCCCATGATTTCAGATGCTAAACCCTCTAAGCAAAAGCCTTATACATATAACGATAATTACGCCGCTAAGATCAAAGAAGAGATAGATAGACTGGTTGAAGCTCGATTTATCTATGAAATTGAGCACACTGAATGGGTATCCCCCATCGTAGTGGTGCCCAAGAAGAATGGCAAACTGCGTGTGTGCATTAACTTGAAAAAGGTTAATGCCGCCACGATTCGAGATAACTATCCGCTTCCCATCACAGAGCATCTCTTAGAAAGAGTGGCAGGCAAGGAAGTGTACAGCTTCCTTGATGGATTTTCGGGCTACAATCAAGTGGCCATAGCTCTAGAGGATCAGCATAAGACAGCCTTTGCCACGGAATGGGGCATTTTTGCTTTTAGAGTAATGCCATTTGGGCTTACCAATGCACCAGCTACCTTCCAGAGGCTGATGTGCCATGTGTTTAAGGAGTTCCTCAGGAAGATTTTAGAAGTCTATGTTGATGATCTTTGTGCTCATTCCAAGGTTAGACAAACCCATATTCCTGAACTCAGACAAATCTTTGACAAATGTAGAGAATACCAAGTCTGCCTGAACCCAGAAAAGTGCGTTTTTATGGTCAGGCAAGGCAAGATTCTAGGACACATAGTGTCAAAGAATGGCATATCTACCGACGAAGAAAAAGTGAGAGCCATAGCAGAGCTACCTAGGCCAAAGAATGTCAAGGAAGTACAAGCTTTCATGGGGCATTGTGGTTATTATCGACGATTTATACACATGTATGCTGTCATTGCAAAGCCCATGTACGGACTTCTGACAAACTTTGAGTGGACGGATGAATGTGAGAATTCCTTCCAGGAACTTAAACGAAGATTATGTTCAGCACCAATCTTGACCACACCAGATTGGAATAAGCCATTCCATGTTCATGTGGATGCATCCAATTATGCTATTGGATGTGTGCTTGCACAACCTACTGGTGAAGGTAATATGGATCTTCCAATTGCCTATGCCAGCAGACAATTGAATGCGGCTGAACGGAATTACACCACTACAGAGCGCGAAGGATTAGGCATGGTATATGCAGTCAAGAAATTTAGACACTATTTGCTTGCAAATAAGTTTAAATTTTTTACTGATCATCAGGCACTGTTATATCTTGTAAACAAGCCATGCAATACAGGAAGATTAGTAAGATGGTTTCTCTTGCTAATGGAATATGATTTTGAGGTTGTGGTAAGAAAGGGTAGGACTCACGTGAGAGCTGATCATCTTTCTAGGCTTACATCGGGAGAAGCCCCACAAGGAGTGTCAGATGACCTTCCTGATGCTTACTTGTTTAATTTGGAAGTGGTGCCGCAGTGGGCCAAGCCAATAGTACCAGTATTGACATACGGGCCTAATCATCCAGTGGTGAACACACGGAATAGAGAGATCGTAAAAGCCCAAAAGTACCATATCATGGCAGGCAGCATGTACAAGCACACAGATCAAGGGATCTTGGCTTGTTGCGTAGAAGAGGATGAGTACACTAAATGGTTGCAATTAGCACATGTTGGTGCACTAGAGCAACACCATTCAAAGCAACGAACTTTACAGACTCTAAAGAGATTCGGAGTGCATTGGCCAACTATGGAAGCGGATGTCCAAAAGTTGTGCAAGGAATGCCCAATCTGTTGCACTAAACCACCTGTGGAACACGCCACTCTCTATCAAGTATCCATTGTGCCAGATTGGAGTGAACCTCTAGTATCATTCTTGAGGACAAACACATTCCCTCCAGACATGACTCTAGCTAGAAAAAGGAGTTTGGAACAAGAAGCCCAGGATTATTCACTCGTTGGTGATAATCTATACAAGCGCGGTAAGGATGGTTACCTGAGACTGTGTGTCCATGAAAGTGAGTACCTTAAGATCTTAGAAACTGCTCACCAAGGTGTAGCAGGAGGACATTTTGGACCGGATCGGGTGATCAAGGCAATTCTATTTGCGGGCTTCTGGTGGCCTACCCTTCACATGGATGCACATACCTATGTGAAACGGTGTGATGTATGTCAGAGGACTCAGTATCCTATACGCAAAGATGAGATGCCAATGAAACCTATGATGGGTGGACGTGCATTCTCTAAGTGGGGAATAGACTTCGTAGGTCCTATTAATCCCCCAGCTAAGGGTTCTCATGCGGAATACATCATTGTTGCGACAGATTATCTCACCAAGTGGGTAGAGGTAAAGGCTACGACAAAGAACGATGCTCAAACAACTGCCAAATTCTTGTTTGAGAATGTGTTTACGAGATATGGACTACCGATAGAGCTTGTAAGCGATAGAGGCACTCATTTCTTGAACGAAGTGATTGAAAATCTACTCCAAGAATTCTTGGTAATACACAAGAAGTCTGCCCCTTATCACCCTCAAGCTAATGGGCAAGCTGAGAGCACTAATAAGATCTTATGCAATGTACTGACAAAATTAGTGAACACTAAACGCTCTGATTGGGACAAACAGCTACACCATGCTGTTTGGGCATATCGAGTTGCCTACAAAACGGTACTCCAAGCCACCCCCTTTCAGATGGTATTTGGCCAAAATGCTGTGCTACCCTTGGACTTCCTGATTCCTACGTTGAGAGTAGCACAAGAGCACGAATGGACAGGTCATGAGCTCTCCTCTAGAATTTTTGACCTTGAACGATTAGGAGAAACAAGACTGAGAGCTGCTGCAGGCATATATGCTGCCAAGAAGAGGCAGAAGGCATACTTCGATGCCCATGTGAAGGATAAAGGCTTGAAAGCCGGAGATCTAGTTTTAGTTATACACTGAAACAACACGCGAGGAAGCTAGAAAAGAGAGGCTACGGACCTATGATTATCAATAGGATCTCCACGAGTGGAGCAGTACAATTAGCCACATTAGAGGGCGATGTTCTCCCTAACTATATTAGCGGATGCAGAGTCAAGTTGTATCAGGAACCCCTCACGGAGGAAATGCTCAGCCGACTCAACACTGCCAAGAAACGCAAAGAGGAAGAGAAGCGAATTAGAGAAGAAGCTCAAGCAGAAGCTTTAGAACGCATCAGAAGGATGAAATTACGAAAGCAAGGTAGAGAGCAGCCTAGGACAAATGACTATGCAGATCAAGGATATCATATGGCAATGTGTGAAGTCGCAGGAACCAGCTCACCTAGGATAACTGATCGACGTCCTTTCGTAACCCTAGATATAGGACAAGAAAAGAATGCAAGGACTGTAAAAGCCTTGATTGACTCAGGTGCAGCCACTAGTGCTGTTAGAGTGTCTTACTGTCAAGAGTTACAGTTAACTGTCAATCCTGTGGAAGCATATCTCATAGGATTGGGAGGCGTGGAAACCCCTTGTATGGGCGAGGTGGAACTTCCCCTCTACATTCATGATGAAGCAATGACAGTTAAAGTACTAGTGTGTCAAGATGAAGATCTCACTGAACCTCTTGTCTTGGGTCAAGACTGGATCTATGACCAAGCAGTCAACTTAAACCTAAGAAGTGGACTTCTTCAGGTATGGGTCAATCATAGTCGAATTACAGTAGAGTTGGATAATGGAGCACTCAAGAAACTAGAAAAGGCACAGACTCCTGGTCCCTCCAGGGGTGCACATGAAGTTGACCATGCTGTTCTTGTCCAAAACTATGTGTTGCAGAGGAATGATATTCGCAAAAAAGGAGTCAGGGATGCAAAGGAATTCCCTTCTTTTCCAAAGGCCAGAAGGAGGCAACAACCAACGGTGGAGCAAAGGCAGAAGAAGCAGAGTACTACCTATGCCGGACATCAAAAGAACCTGCGTAGCAGAATGTCTCAACAAGTGAACCAAGTGTGGGTGCGAAAAGGCGAACACCCGGTTGCACCCACGCCAACAGCACGGGCGAAGCCTCTTATTACTAACCATCAACACGTCACTAATAAGAGGTCTTCCGGAAATTCTTCTGCTAACGTGAAATCTATTTGGGTGCCCAAAAAGTCGATGAAGGCTAGCCCACAATCAAGACAAATTTGGGTGCCTAAGGCTTGTTTGCGGGCTCAAATAGCTACACCAAGAACACACCCTACACAGCATGATCCATTCACTCACACAGCCTACATCCACTCATTTTCAACAACAAGGCACATGAACACGAACAGAATCAGTTGTAAATGGGCCCCTAAAAGGCCTCAGGTTAAAGCTGACACACCTATAAAGCTCTCGAGAATCTCTACGGAACCACGAGTAAAACCCATCCACTGCATTTGGCAGCCCAAGACTTGTAACAAACCCCCTGACCCTATTGTAAATCCATGACCACCTACTAACCGCTTCACTCTTAATTCACATCATTTCGCTTAGCTCTTAGGTCTACCTAACTCCTAACTGCACACACCAGCACCGAGCACTTATTAACTCCTAACCACTCCAGAACTTTAAGTTAATATTGTAACAAGGGACACCATGTCATTTTTGTGTCCATTGCAATGTTAACGTTTATTCATATATTCTCACAGAATCAGCTGCGACATTTTCAACATGGCGGAGGCAGCAGGAACTAGCTCTCACACAGAAACAAACCCGCAAGTGGTGGACTTGGACAGTTTACCCGTTTTGCCTGAGACAGTTGAAAGACCAGAAGAGTTGCAGGCCGTCAAAATCATACCTATTGCGGACCCTCCGCGTGGCCACACCATGCCCGTGGGAAAGACTTCACATTGGTTTACCGAGGTAGCAGGACCCTTGGGGGAAGGAACGTATCTATGGGAATCAGAGTTGGACTACAATGGAAAGCAAGGCAGATACCATTTCTTTACAAGAGAATTTGAGAAGTTACAAAATGCGGAAGGTCTACGTCCGATATGGGAAAAAGCTGGATTGAGTGCCTATTTCAGTGCCCGACTCCCAAAACCTGACTTCATGCGATGCTACTATCTCATCAACACCTTGACTCCAAATCCGAACCCAAAAGGTGCAAGCTCATTTGTGATTCCATCTCTGACAAAGGGGAATGAGCTCAAGAGGTTTAGGCTATCAAACAATTTGGTGAGAGAAGCTCTGGATATGCGCGGCATGCATATTCCTACAGAGAAGGAGACCCTAGTACCGGACTACATGAAGAATCGAAGTCTCACCAAACTCAAGGACATGGTATCCATGACGCCTAATATTGCAATACACCTTCGCATGTGCATGCAACACTTTGCTTTCCTGGCGCAGGATAGATTCACCATGCCGCACAAAAAGATTTGGTTTAGCCTGTATCTGGCAGAGACACAGAGCCTCACCATCAACCTACCCCACTGGATAATTGATCAGATACACTTAGCTCACAAACGCTGGCCGTGGAAACAGGTTTTATATGGTTGCTGTGCTCTGACAAGAATCATTTATAGGTGTTTGGCTTATGACATTCCAATCCAACGAGCCCTGATGTGGAATCGGGTAGAGCAGTTTCGATGCAGGACATCCACTGGACCCCCTTCTAAGAAGATGAGAGGCACAGTCCAAGTCCCATGTGCTCAACCACGTGGAGCCACCCTAACACCAGACGTCACCCCGCCACCCCGAAGAGTCCGACCATTCACACTCCGACTTCCAAGACGCAGCACGGATGGTTCCACCTTGATAGTCCTCCCATCCCAACGGTCTCGAATTTCCTAGTGGTGCACCTTTAGAAGAACTCACTAATGAAGACTTCGAACAACTATTACAAGATGTAGAGCTGGAGGCAGAAGAGGCACAACAAGCGGAGAATGTACAAATGCAGGCCACAACCTCCCAAGCACCTGTCACACCTGTTGAAGTGGAGGAAGAAGAGGACGGAGATGAAGAACAGGAGGATGATGAGGAGGAGTATGATCAAGAGCAACAAGAGGAGCAACAAGAAGTGCCAGAACTTGTAGGTGCACCTGCATATACAGCTCAACTACGAAGGCTATATGACACTATCAAAGCAGTACAAGAAAGACATCAACTCTCTCTGGTATCAGGTCAAGCTTTGATGCAAGAAATGCTATCAGATGAAGGAGTGGACCAACATTTCATTGACACCCTCAAATTAGTGTCAGACTCTTTAGGAGTTCTAGAGGCTGTCCACACCGCAGTCCGCCAGTCCGTAAGGTATGACAAACGCAGAGTGGACACGTTACCACGAGCAGGTAAGACTATCAGGATACCCGTCACAGAACCAGAAGTACCTATTGAGACCACAGCCACTCCCACAACCACCACTGACCTCTCCGCTGAAACCTTCGTTCAGACATCACCCATCTCACCCCAGCGTCCTCCATCACCACCTTCTCCACCCCCACCACCACCTCCCACCTCGGAAGAAACGACAATCATCACCTCTACATTCACTTATAACCCATCCTCATTCAAATCATTCTCATTTCGAGAACCCACCTCACAAGACACCCTCTTCTCCTTCGTCACCAATCCCTTGTACACTTCGTCCCGTCTATCCTCTGAACCCATGACTGGCCATCCCATAATTACAAGTGTAGTTGGAAACCCAGCACCCACAGAAGGCACCCTGTGTTTCCCGACCTATCCCCCAATACGGGTACCTCCATTCCATGACCCTCACTTCCCATCTGGTCCCCACACCTCTTTCAACCGGACCTCACCACCCCAATACCCGTCCTTTGTAGAGCAGTTCTTCCGCTCTCCAATGTTTCAAAGGCACCTTTCCCCGCTGTTCGCAACGACATCAATTTACACGCACACTACACTCACCTCACCTACCATACCCAACTACATGGTAGCCCCTATACACACCACTCTGTCTGACCCGATGGACATTTCACCCACCACAGCACCTCTCCCCACAATTCCACCCTCTCCCCCTCCACTACCCCCCACCTCACCACTCACATCATTGGCACACACAGCATTCACTACCCCCCTACCCAATCCCTCCTCCCCTGCATTTCAAACTTTTCCCCTTGCATCTCATAATGTAAATAGCACGTTCAACACATTACTTCAGTGTGCACATAAGCTACAACAAGACTACCATCAACTGGAAGAACGCAATGCTGCCCTCCAGGCAGAATCTCAACGTCTCCAAGCTAGAGTCACCACTCTTGAAGCTGACTACCTGACGCTCCTAGACGAGCATACCACACTACAGCAAGCTCACTCCGAATTGGAAGCAAAGACATCAACTGTAGATGACCAAGCAGTCAAGGAACTAGAAACAGTGCTTCAAGCGCAAATGATATCTAACGCCACACTCAGACGCAACATTGGGCTATTAAGGAAGCATATGGCCGCAGCACTAGAAGAGAACAAACGACTTCAACAACAAAATCAAGACAACTTTGAAGCGGCTATGGAAGGAACCGTAGGAGCAACCATTAGCCCTACCAGATATAGAGCAGTTCCATCAGAAGACATCCGCATCCTACTTGAGGAGCATGCAAATTTCCTGGAGTCATATGAAAAACTAGAGACTGAGTGTGCCGATCTAAAGAAACAGTTAGCCAGTGTACCTACTGCTCAACAGGAGCCGGTAATCTTGCAACAATCTACAGAAGAAATGGAGACCCTTCGGAAACAGGTGGCAGAACTCCAAGCACGCCTCTTACCATATGAACGACCACCCTCGCCCATTGAAGAACCAGAACCTGAAACAGTAGTGGAAATCCCCGTCGAGGACAGCTACGAAGAGCCATACGAGCCTATGCCGACGCCTGGTGGTCGAACTACAGAAGAAGGACAAGACACGTTAGAAATTCAAGTTCCAGATTGGGTCAGAAGGGTCGAGAAAGTGGGTAAGACACATGATGATCGTGTGGCCGTGCAAATGCAATCTCTCACGAATCTAGAAGAAACGGTCCTTCGGTCTTCCTACTTTCAACAATTATCCCATCAACGGTTAATCACAACATCAGAATCGCAATACATGCCTTATTTTGTTTTACTACATGATTATAATGCAGAAGTCAAAAGACATACAGGGAAGGAGCCCACATTCGCTACTCAATTTGAGATAGGGGATTTACCGACCGATGCACGTGCTGGCTCGATTTTCCAACCTAATTGGCGTGCACGTTTACTCACCGATTACCCAGAGATGATGAGTACCTGGGCTACCATGCCACTCTATATCAAGTATAATCCATGCTATTGTCCAGTGGTACGTCGCAGATCCTGGCAAGCATTTGCAATCAAGGTACGCAACAATAAAGAGTGCTCGGCTTGGGTTAACTATCCGTATTTTGCTCCACCTCGAGGACCTCCAACCGTAGCCTACATGATATCAACAATTCGACACTGGTCTACACGTCTCAATAATGTACCCGACATCGCGGCGAAAATGTGTATGAAGATCTTTGAGCTCATGACCATTGTCTTCAAAACCTTTCGGAATGTCCAAGCTCCATACATCTCCGCCCCTGGATTCGCTCAAGGCAACAAGGATTTAGTCTACGACATGAGCCAAACCCCCTCGGTCACTGTCATCTTTGCTTGGCATGCATGAATCAAGTACTTGCCCGCATGCTTCAAGCAAACATTTGAGGAAATGTTCTCTACGGGCTTCTGGGAATACAATTCCGAAATTTTCATTCCCAGACCCACACACTTGCTACATCTATTCGCAGTAGAACAAGCGATCCATGCAGATCAATTACGTCTGCCACATCCGGACATTCCAGGACCAATCGATTGGGATCGTATGATGACAGATTTGGCCAGAGGACTACGCTTACAAGAACATCAGCTTGCCACTCAGGTTGTGGAATATTACATCCAACACTCCCAGCAACAAGGGTCTGTCAGGGACGACAGACGCGAGAGAGGGGGGGGTGTTGAGAGCAGTATGGGCACCCAAGGACTGACTAGACAAGGAAGCCAGGGCACCCAAGGATTGACTAGACAAGGAAGCCAACGGAGAGAGTCAGAACAAGGTGAAGGAGTAAGTGGACAAAGCAGTCGACGCAAATCTGGCAGATAGGCCCTTCAATTTTTCCAATCTACATCTTTTAACAGTGATTCTTATCACTAACAATCATTGTAAATACCATTTCATATTTTTGTAGCTCCATTTTGTGCAAGCCAAGGAGTCCTTGAGCTTGAGGAGCCTTAGAAGTACCTACATATCAATTTTCGCATTTTTTAGACTCCGTTTGAGCCCTCAAATTGGCCTTGGAACCTAATTTTTAACTAGGCCGGACACTAGGTCTGGACAGGGCCAAAAGCTAGTCAAAAACTATAAAAAGAGCTAGAGAGCTCATTTTTGAGGTTAGATTGTAATTGAAACGAACTTGTAAGAGCTTTTGAAAGTAATCTAAAGAACTCCATTGATTCTCTCTCTTTGTCTTGCCGTGTGTGCGCGTGTGTGTGTATGTGTGTGCATGCTTGTGTGCTTCTCACTCACGCACTTGTGCCGCCACTTGCTCGAGGTCTTCATACCATCCTCACGTCTTCCCGGATTGACATGAAAGGAGGTGCTACTCATCACTGAGCTACATAGCCCTTGCCCTTGGCACCTCTAGAATCTTCTCTAAGGTCCAAAATCTCCTCATATGGCCACTCTGAGGAGATGGAATAACCTTGAAGATCCGTGCTAGAGCCTTGGCTCCCCCGAGCTCTGGTCCTTGGCCCGGCTAGGGTCCTTGACCAAATGCAGGTAGACCAATGGTAGACCATGGAGGTCTAAATAAATCTAACACCTCTTGACTTCCATAGCTTGTAATCCCTTTCTCTTTCATCTTGGTCATCGTCTGTATCACTTCTTGGATCCTGGACCTGCGTATCATGCTTGCTTCCTAATTGATGAGAGTCATAATCAAGATCATATGGTAGTGTTACCTTTTGTTTGTCTTCATCATACCAAGACCTGTGTTCTTCAAACACAACATCTCTACTTGTAGTGAATTGCTTGGTTGAAGGATTGAAGAACCTGTAACCCATCTGAGTTGAATCATATCCAATAAACACTGCCTTTGTTGCCCTTTCATCTAGCTTACCTCTTATTTGTGATGGTACATGAACATAAGCTAAACAACCAAAAACCTTGCAATGTCCAAGACTAGGTTTTCTTCCATGCCATGCTTCATAAGGAGTCATACCTTGAAGTGATTTGGATGGTAGTCGATTGACAAGGTACACTGCAGTTGAAATAGCTTCTGCCCATAGATAATGTGGCAACTTCTTCTCTTCAAGCATTGTTCGGGCTGATCCAACCAATGTCTTGTTTTTCCTCTTTGCAATTCCATTTAGTTGAGGAGAGTACCTAGTAGTCACTTCCCTTTTGATACCTTTGTCCTGCAAGAACTCATCAAACTCTTTGGAGAAGTATTCTCCCCCTCCATCACATCTGAGCTTCTTTAGTGATCTACCTGTATGATTCTCCACATGTGCAAGATACTTCTTGAAGCAATCAAATACTTCATTCTTACTCTTGATAAAGTATAGAACAATCCATCTACTATGGTCATCAATAAATGAGACATAATACCTTGATCCTGCCAATGAAGGTTCTTGACTTGGTCCCCATACATCTGTATGTACTAAGTCCAATAAGTTGTTGTGGATGTAGCCTTTCTGGTGGAATGGTTGTCTTTGTGCCTTCCCAATCTGACATGCATCACACCTGTTGATCATGTGTTGCTTTGATATGTTCGGCAGTCGTAGAACACTTTGATCCCTGCATATATCCTTCAAGGTTCTTTCATTCACATGAGCAAGTCTCTTATGCCACACTTCAAGCTCACTTAGGGTTTGAGACCCAAAGTTGAATAGAGCTATGTTCCTGGTATCTCCTACTTCAAAAGTAAAGAGCCTACCATGCTTCTCACCTCTGGCTATCTTCTTGAAGCCTTGACATGGATCTTCCACAAAAGCTCCATGTTGGGTGAGCCTAACTTGCAAGCCTTTTTCAACTATGTGGCCTACACTTATTAGGTTTTTAGTGATAGTGGGTACATAGAGAACCTTACTCAGAATGTTTGTCCTGCCATTGGAAGCTTTGTCATTACCAATCTTCTCCACATTGTGCTTTGTGTCATCCCCTGTTTGCACTTCATGTCTATGCTTTGGACTTTCCAAGTCAGATAGAAGAGCAATGTTGCCTGCAACATGATTCGAACATCCTGAATCTATGTAGAACAAATGATCATCTTCTTTACCTTCTTTGTGGCTTAGATTCATAAGAAGTAATGAGTCTTCATGTGGTTGATCTTCTGAATAATTGTTGTAGTCCCTTCTATTATAGCTTCTATTGTTATTGTTGAAGTTGTGTCCACCTCTGCCTCTATTGTCGCCATATCCACCTCTTCCACTTCCTTTCTGGGTCTTCCTATTGAACCAGCAATTCTGAGTGGTGTGGTTGGTCTTATCGCATATGGCACAAGGTTGAACATTTTGACCTTTGGCTTTGTCTTGCTTTGGTCCTTTCTTCTTCCCTTTCCACTTGCTCTTACTTGCGAAGTTGGCTTGGGAAGTCTCTTCTTCATCTTCTTCCTTCTTCTTGCCTTTCTGCTTCTTATCCTTCTTATCTGCATATAGAGCACTAGTTGAACTACCATAATAAGAGTTACCTTCCTTTATGCTATTGTTGGCTTCTTGATTGAAGAGTTGTCCAAGAAAGATGTTGAAGTCTGGAGTCTGCGCATCCATGATGAGATCGTAAGCCGTCGTGAAGGATTGCCATTGTTTATCACTTCGAATGCCATTGAGAATTTGCCTCATGATGACCTCTTCTTCAATCAGCTCTCCAATGGATGCTAACTGATCCGCAACCTCTTTGACCTTGGTAACAAACTCTGTGATGGTTTGTTTAGGTGTCTTCTTCATTTGGTTGAACTTGTTCCAAAGATGATTCTTTCTTGCTTTGGTATTAGCAAAAAAGAAAGTCTCAAGGGCATCCCAAGTCTCTTGAGATGTCTTGCATCCTCTAATATGTGGTAATAGAAAGTCAGAGATAGAGTTTAGTATGTACGACCTTGCTTGAGCATCCCTTGCGCACCAAAGTGTGAGCTTATCTGTCTCCTCTTGTGTAGGTCCTCCTTTGGATCTTGGAATAGGCATAGCTTCATCACCTGCTACAATTCCATAAAGATTTCTACCTTGCAAATAGGCCTCCATTCAGATTTGCCAAGCCGCGTAGTTGTGTCGATCAAGCTTCTCGATCATTGAGGGAAAGCCATCACCCATCTTGATCTAGCTCTGATACCACTGAAAGAAAGTTGGAGAAGCTTGTCGAAGGTAGAAAAGTGCGTTTCGAAGCGACGAAGTTTGGTCAAGCCAACTGGCACAAGACCAGCCCTTGAGCTTTTGGAGACTCAAATAGACCTTATAGGCATGCTATAAGTGCAAAGAAACACACTATGTACCTTTCCAATGAGTCCTCTTGCACTCAATTCGAAGCTTTGAGGAGAGAGCAGCAGCCTCTGCAAGATTACTGTTGGCGAAGAAGATGATGCAGAAAATTGAAGGAGCAAGACAATGATGGTCACAAGTGTATGTATATTGCTTCCATGTATAATACAAGTGATTTCAACTCCTTATATAGCCTCTAGGAGTGTTCCACGACTTTTACAACTTGAATTTGAATTCAAATGAAGGTGGGAATGGTTGTTGGAGGGAATCAATTCACTTCCCTACAATCTAGGAAAAGTGAAGATCTTGATTGATCTCCTTTTACGTGATTTGATTTGCTTGATTGAATGCAACTTCAACCACCATAAATTTGTGGGATTTGGGCTCTATCTTTCTAGCTTTACATGTGTACAACTCAAGGCTTTTACAACGGTAGATGAGCCATCAAGATATTCTCAAAAAAATACAATAAATGAGCATATGAAAAAGAACTCTCCAACGGATATTCTTTCGATGCGATAGCCTTTGATGTAGATCAAATCCACCTCAAGCATAGTGTAAGCTTGATGTTCCAACAAATATAGCCAAAGAAAACTATGGGAGAAAAAACAAAGAATGATAAAGAATATATGAATGTAAGTATACAAACTATCCCTCCCCTTTGATGGGTATGTTACACACTATACAAGTAATTGTGCAAGATCATGAATCACGTACACCCCGTCAAGTGACAACAATGTTGAAAGATTTCCTACGGTAGAGCTTCAGTCATAGCATATGCAAAATTATCTCGAGCGTGAAGCTTCTCAGGAATAATGTGCTTAGTGGTTAAGTATTTTGTAATGAAGTGATACCTCATCTTAATGTGCTTGGTCTTTGCATGATAGATGAGATTTTTAGCCAAAGAAATGGCACTCTAATTATTAATGAGCAAGTAAGGTACATGCTAAGGTATGCCCATGTCACATGGAAATCTAGAAGGCCACAATACTTCCTTGCATGCTTCACTAGCTGCAACATACTCTACTTCTACAACGGAAACAATTGTACATTCTTGAAGGCGAGACCTCCAAGTAATTTCACCACTAGTAAAGTGAAAAATATACCTTGAGGTAGACTTTCAAATGTCTCTATAACTAGTATAGTCATAGTGTGTGTATCCAATAATGGATCATCATCTCTACCCAAGCATAAGCACATATCCTTAGTGCCACTCAGATATCCAAGTATCATCTTGACTACTTCCCAAAGCTTCTTGCCATGATTTGACATCTATCTTCTCACAGCTTCCACTCCAAATGCAATGTCGAGTTTTGTAGCTACCATAACATACATGAGACTACAGACAACATATCGATAAGGAGTTTTGGTCATGAATTCCTTGTCCTCATTAGATTTGGGACAATTATCCTTGCTCACCTTCACAAATGTAGACAACAATGTAATCAATACCTTTCCACTCTGCATATTGAGCCTATGAAGTACTCTAATTATGTACTCAATCTCAGACAACAAATCGATAAGGAGTTTTGGTCATGAATTCCTTGTCCTCATTAGATTTGGTACAATTATCCTTGCTCACCTTCACAAATGTAGACAACAATGTAATCAATACCTTTCCACTCTTCATATTGAGCCCATGAAGTACTCTAATTATGTACTCTAATTATGTGCATCTTTTACTCCTATCATGAGTCATGCACGTGCTAAAAATATATTTAGCACCTCCCAAATCTTTCATGTCAAAATTTTGACTCAACTTTTTCTTCAAGAGAAGCACATCCTTTGAGGACTTCCTAGCAACCAACATATCACCAACATAAAGTATCAAGCATATCTAGATTCCATTTGAACATCTCTTAAGGTAGTGACAACGATCTTCACTGTGCCGAGAATGTTGAATGAGATGGTGGATAATCACAAAAGATGAGATGGTGTAGCTAAATCATGCTTCACACCTGTTGTACTTGATGGTTGGAGAGTGTTGTGGGCCTCCTTATCTAGCTAATAAGCATAAATGATCATATATTTTGCTTGGAAGATGATGCACAAATGATAGGATCAAAATCAATAGGTAAGCATATGAATCAATGCACAAAACTTGCTATTTTGATTGAGACACTTGCTGAATGTTTTACTTAATTCTTTGAGTACAACAGCAATTAGTAAAATTCCTTTTGGGGAACTTAAACTAACTTAACAAGCTACCATTCATGAGTGGAATCATCTAAAATGATGAACTATATGCAGAGAATTATGTTTAGCAAGTAAAGCAACACTCCCAACTTTTATGGGCCTAGACAGTCACATACCAGTGAGCATTAGTCCACTGATATCCAACTATTGAGAGAACCAAATTCAATGAAACTTTTTAGGATCATAGTAGACAGTATGCTGAATATGTCATGCTTTGAATCATGCAAAATGATGCACTACACAGTGAGAAGCACTTCATAAAAGGTCTCTGTTATGATAAAGTGTAATAGAGATATGAAAGTAGGAAGTAATGAACATGTAAAATGATCTCAAAACCTCGAGATGCACGTGGGATGTTCTTCTTAACTTTTATATCTTTTTGTTGGAGCCAAGCATTTGAAATTTGAATTCAAATCTTCACTTAAAATTTATCCTAAAGTATAGGATTGATTCTCTCTTGACTTGAGCTACCAAATGGATACGAGATAGATGCTTCCTAATCCTCGTGGGTCTACATCACTTTTACTATGAGTAATTACACTCAAAGTTACAAGAGATTGTACATATGATTCTCCACAAATGATATTCCAATAAATCAAGCGAATGTCTATACATCAAGTATGTGGGCTTGGGCTTAATTGCATCAACAACTCCCCTCAAGCCCAACATGCTTGATCTTCATTGCTCCTTGATCCCTTGTAGTCCAATCATCAATTTGAACCTGTTCAACTTTGTTCCCTTCAATGCTTTAGTAAGTAAATATGCACATTGCAAATGAGTTGATACATATGCTAACTGAATAACTTGCTTAGCAATTTCTCTCTAACATAATGATAATGCACTTCAACGTGCTTAGTCTTGGCATGGTACACAGGATGAGCAGCCAAATGAAGTGAGCTGGTATTATCTCCAAAGATAGTTGGAGTGTAGGAATGTATCTCCAAATCTACATACAATTGATATAGCCACATAGCTTCTTGAGTTGCATTAGCCAAACCTCTATGTTCTACTTCTGTGGAAGATAAGGCCACAGTTCTTTGCTTCTTGGATGACCATGATATGAGTTTTGAACCTGCAAAAGATAGATACCCTAAAGTGCTCCTCCTATCATCCTTGGATCCAGCCCAATCTGCATTAGAATATAACTTTATATCTATGTCATAAGTGAAGGGATAGAATAACCCCTCATCCATTGTACCCTTTGGGTACTTAAACACCCTCTTTGCAACTTCCATGTGTGGCTTCCTTGGTACATGCATGAATTGACTCAATGTACTCACAGCATGTGCAATATCCACTCTTGTCAAAGTAGCACAGTTAAGATGACCCACAAGTTGTTGATACCTTAAAATATCATCAAGTGGTTCACCTTCATGTGAACTTAGCTTATGATTGATCTCCATAAGAATACTTGCATCTTTAGTGTTCTCCATTTTAAATTTGACCAACACATCATATATGTACTTCCTGGTGATGAATATACCTGAATTTGTACACACAACTTCTAAGCCAAGGAAATAGGTTAGCAACCCTAGATCACTAATTTTGAATTCCTTCATCAATTGAGCTTTGACCTGCTTGATTCCTTCATAATCATTACGTGTAATAATGATATCATCTACATAGACACACAAGTAGATGATCTGTGATTTATTCTTCTTCACAAACAAAGAAGAATATGTCTTGCTTGCTACAAATCCTTGATCCTATAAATAGGTAACACGTCTACGGTTCCAAGCTCTAGGAGCTTGCTTGAGACCATAGAATGCTTTTCTAAGCTTGCATATATAACCTGATTTCTCCTCATCTTCAAAACCTGGTGGTTGTGCCATATACACTTCTTCTAATGTCCAACCATTCAAAAAGGCATTCTTGACATCTAACTGATATAAATTCCAATTTTTGGATGCAGCAAGACTTACCAACGCCCTGTCAATACCCTACTTGTTGGCATCTTTGCCACATGTGAAAATGTTTCTTCGTAATCTACTCCATGTGTTTGGGAAAATCCTTTTGCCACTAGTCTTGCATTCTACTTGTTTATAGAGCCATCAAAGTTCTTTTTAACTTTATATATCCACCTTGAACCAATTATATTTGGTTTCTTGGGAACTAGGTCCCAAGTGTTCTCCTACAATGCTTCCACTTCTTCCTGCATAACATCTATCCTGCAACAGCGTAACGACTGCAAATGCTCATGAATGAATGACTCTCCTCCCAACCTTATGCCTGTATATATAGCTGCTTGAACTAATGAGGACCACAAATGTAACTAGAGTCCACAAGTGCATGTGCAATCTCCTCCACTCCTTTCATATCCACCACTAGAGTCTATTAGTGGCTGGAGTGATCTCGACCACTACTTTAGTACCTTCCACTAGAGTCCACTAGTGGTTGTTGTACTCACCTCTTGAGTTAAGTCCACTGGACTCAAGTTAACTCACGTTAACTTGAGTTAGAAGGCTCTAGAGCTCTTTGGGCAAAACTCTCTTCCCATGCTCCCCATGGGAGTTGAACCCAAGACCTCTTCCTTCACAACCATGAGACTTAACCACTAGGCTAAGTGGATTACTTGAATATGAGAGCACATGACTTATGCTTGAGTCTACTCTTGAGATCTTTGGTCCTACAGACGAGTGACCAAACGGTATCCGATTTCAGATCTGTCTGAAGCCATCGGATCCCTAGATCATAGACTTACTTTATTACATTCTTCCCCCCTTGGGAAAGATTTTCGTCCTCGAAAATAAAGCTATATACATACTGTAGGCAACCCCCGAGCCTCATGTTCTAAAACTTGAAGAACATGCATTCATTCAATCAGGTTATTTACTTAGAAGCTTGAAAGTAAAAACCTTCTTTAGTTGGGACCAACTTAAAGCTTGAAAGCTGGAAAACGTCGTTGGATTGTGGAAACTTTTTCCCATGTTGAATTTTCTTCAGTTCCATCCTTCCATTTTACTAAGCACTCTTCATACAAGTGGCTTCTTGTACGTTTATCTCGGGTGCGAAGTATCCTTTCAGGTTCATGAGGAACTGTTTCATTTACTGGAATAGGAAGTATAACTTGTTGTCCAACTAGATTATCTGAATCTGTTAGACTCTTCCTAAGTCGACTAACATGGAACACTGGATGAATCCAACTATCATCGGGAAGTTGTAGTTCATAAGCCCACAAACCAACTTTCTTGGTGATTGGAAAAGGACCGCAATACCTAGGTGACAACTTGGCACATTGACCAGTCTTGAATTTTTCCGATCTTTCAGGAATACGAAGATAAACTTGATCACCAACCTGAAAACTAACATCTCTACGCTTCGGATCGGCATAAGCCTTTGCACGATCTTGAGCTTTCTTTAGGTTTTCTTTAGCTAACTTGAGCTTAAAGTTCATGTCTTGAAGGAACTCTTGAGCTGCTTGAACTCGTTCATTATGAAGTCCTACTGCATAAGGAGATCTAGGCTGGAAACCATACATCAACATGAATGGGCTAAATTCAGTTGATGAATTCTTGGCACTATTATAGGCAAATTCAGCTAATGGAAGATAATCTTCCCAGTCAGTCTGTTTGGAAGTAACATAAGCTCTGAGTATGTCTTCCAAAATCTGATTGACTTTCTCTGTCTGTCCATCCGTCTGGGGATGTTCAGCTGTACTTAAACTTAGTTTAGTTTCAAGTCTACTAAAGACTGCTCGCCAAAAATGACTTGTAAATCGAGCATCTCTATCAGAAACTATGTCTACTGGAAGACCATAGAGTCTATAAAGTTGATTTACAAATATTTTTGCAAGTTCTAGAGTCTTATAAGTAGTCTTGACTGGAATAAACTGAGCAAGTTTAGTCAATCGATCAACTACAACCCAAACTGAATCAAAGCCCTTCTGAGTGCGGGGTAATCCAGAAATGAAATCCATGGAAATACTTTCCCACTTTCCTTTGGGAATTTCCAATGGATGCAGCAATCCTCCAACTTTAAGTCGTTCAAATTTATTTACTTGACATTTATGGCACTTAGATACATAGTTTTGCACATCTCGATGTAAACTAGGCCAATAAAAATGTCTTTTTACTAACTCATAGGTTCTGTTAATACCAGGATGTCCTGCACTTGGAGCATCATGGCATTCGAAAATTACTTGATTGCGTATGTCCAAGGTACTTGGAACACAAACCTTACCTTTATAAAGCAAATATTCATCTTGGAGAGAATAGTGTTTAAACTTTCTTTCAGAAGTACTTGCTTCATTTTGTTCAGCTTGCTCAGCTGCTTTCCAAGCTTGACTGAAGCTTGGATCTTCTTTGCAGCTTCCTTTCAAAGTTGAAATAAATTCACTTTGAATTTGTACAAAACTTAGATTGTTCAACATAGGCATCCGACTTAAGGCGTCTGCTACTGCATTGAACTTTCCTTTTTTGTACCTGAGTTCATAATCGAACTCTTGCAACTGTTCGGCCCATCTAGCTTTTCTACCTCTAAGGTCAGATTGGTTTGCAAACCACTTTATGCTCTCTTGATCAAAAACTATGGTCAGCTTTGATCCATATAGATAATGGCGCCATTTCTTCAGAGCATTGATAATAGCAAACATCTCTCGCTCATAGGTAGAGTAATTTTGCTGAGCAGGACTTAGCTTTCTACTCTCGAAAGCTATTGGTCGACCATCTTGGCTTAGTACTGCTCCTACTGCAGATGAACTTGCATCTGTCTCTAATTGGAAAGGCTTGTTCGGATCTACAATTTGTAGAACCGGGGCCGAGGCTAAAGCAAGTTTCAGTTCTTGAAAACTCTTTGCTTGCTCTTCTTTCCAATTTAACTTCTGATGCTTCCCTTTGAGTTGATCAGTCAAAGGTACTGCAATCTTGGCATATCTAGCCACAAACTTCCGATAATATCCTGCCAATCCGAGAAAACTTTGTAATTCTCGAACCGTCTTGGGCTCAGGCCATTCAAGAATCGCTTGGACCTTTTCAGGGTCAACTTTGATTCCTTCCGCGGAAATAATATGACCTAAATACTTTACTTCTGGGGTAAAGAATTCACATTTTGACTCTTTACCGTAAAGTTTATTATCGCAAAGAAGTTGAAAAACTTTTTTCAAGTGCTCTAAGTGACTTTCATGATCTTTACTGTAGATCAGAATATC
This sequence comes from Ceratopteris richardii, assembly GCA_020310875.1. Classification (NCBI taxonomy): domain Eukaryota; kingdom Viridiplantae; phylum Streptophyta; class Polypodiopsida; order Polypodiales; family Pteridaceae; genus Ceratopteris; species Ceratopteris richardii. The sequence continues at coordinate 247,167 of MU260145.1, read as the reverse complement.
ATCGAGAAAATCTACAACAAATTTTCCTAGATACGGCTTCAGCACTTGATTCATCAAAGTCATAAATGTTGCGGGTGCATTTGTCAACCCGAACGGCATCACTAAAAACTCGTAGTGACCAAACTTTGTTCGAAAAGCTGTTTTAGGAATATCATCATCTTTGATCCTGATCTGATGATAACCTTGGCGTAAATCAATCTTAGAAAAGACTGTAGCCCCTTTTAAACTATCGAAAAGATCTTCGACTAGTGGCATGGGATACTTGTTCTTTATCGTAAGATTGTTTAACGCCCTATAATCTACGCACAGCCTCATAGTTCCATCTTTCTTTTTCACTAGAAGGATGGGTGCTGCCCATGGAGACTGGCTTGGGCGGATAAATCCTTTATCCAAATAATCTTGGATTTGATTTTCCACCTCCTGATGCTGGACATAGGGGAGGCGGTATGGGTTTTGAGATTTTGGCTTGGTACCCGGAAACAGATCGATACTGTGATCAATGTTTCCACGAGAGGGTGGCAAGCCGTAGGGGAGTTCCTTAGGGAACACATCTTTAAATTCCTTCATTAAATTGTTAAATTTAACATGAACTTCTCGAGGAATAAAGGACGAGACATAAGAAACTTGATTTATATTATCAGAATCTATTACATCGGTGCCAAGGACAAGAAAAGCTTGAGTCCTAGCTTCAGTGTTTACAAGTTTCTTCAATGCAGTGTATGAAATCAAAGGGATACTTGGAACATCATGCTCACCCTTGATCTTATACACGACACCGTCACGCTGGAATTCCAAAGTATTTGTAAAATAACACCTGGTCAATGAAGGACCTAGACTCCATAGCCACTCTCTCCCTAAAACAAGATCTACCCGATCCATGTTCATGATTTGGAAGTCCAAGGTATCTTGAAATCCTTGGATTTCTAGTTCCAAATTACATATCATTGTGTCCCAAACACGGGTGTCTTGACCGTGCATCATGGAGACAATGTATTTATGAGGAGATGGTTCCTGAGGAAGAGCCAGTTTTTTTACTAACGCATAATTGATAAAATTATGCGTAGCAGAATCATCCACCATTATCCGAATGGTGTGTCCTTTTACTGATCCATGCAACTTGACCAAATCATGTGGACCAAACTCTTGAGGTTGCCACATGTTTTTGGAAATTTGGCATGAATGGGTACTGTCGCAGTGCATAATCTGAACCTTCTTTGCACTTGAATTTGCATCCAAGTTCAAAGATTGAATCAGATTGATTTGCTGCTTACCCTTTCCCTTACTTTCCCTTCCGACTGGACAGGCACGGCTTCGATGTCCAGGCTTGAGACATTTAAAGCACAAGTTTTCTTTTTGCGCTTTATCATGATCTTCTGGAGAAAGGATGTGTCTAAAAATACGAGGTTTCTTAGACACTCTTTCATTAGATCTAGTCCCTTTGCCCTTACGCTTAAAGTTATTCTTCTGGGAATAACTGCTTTCCTGCGGGACATCCAAACGTGAATTGTCCTCATAAATCTGTGCGACCTTAATCGCCTCTTCAAGGGATTTAGGTGCATGCCTCTTAACTTCACTTCGAATTCGCTGGTTAAGTCCTCTGACAAAACCGCGAAGTCGATGGAAGTCATCTAAATTCTTTAACTTCAGAATTACATCTCTGTATTCTGAAATATACACCAATAGCGGTCTACCCTTCTGCTGAATTTTATCCCAAGCTTCCCAATTGCGTTCCTCCTCATTCTCGGGGAGAAACTCTTTCTTGAAAAGATGGGAAAATTCATTCCAAGTGGTGGGTTTCTTGTGAGTCTCAGAGAGACTCATCCACCATGTATAAGCTTTCGGTCCTAGCGATAAACTGGCTTCTACTACCCTCACATGATCCGGGGTATGTTTGAGTTCATGGACATCTTTCCATTTCTCTAAGAAAGTCAAAACCGCGTCCTTATTCCTATCCTTATCCTCTCCAGAGAAATAAGGAGGACGGATCTCCTTTCCCAAGGAAAGATCCACAGGGCGGTTATGAGTTTCTAACATACCTACCGAAGCAACGCACAAGGGAGTAGAAGACGCTAGACTCAAACGGCTCATACTTCCCGCTAAAGGAAACATGTCTATTTGGGGAGAGGATAATTCCTTATCCTTTTCCATCCTAACAGACATCGGTGAAGTTGCGATCGTATCTGTGTGACTACCTAAAATAGTCTTACTGAAATCCTTAGGCGTCTGAAGTAAGTTCAGAATGGCCTTAAGGTGATCCTGGATTCCATCAACAGATTGACGGAGTACTGCAACCTCATCCGGAACAATGGACAACCGTCCAAGCTTTTGCTCAACTAGCAACATCCTACTCTCCATATCTTTCCTCTCGTTTAGAGTAGTGATTGTTTCCCCTTTACTCGCAAATTCCTCAACGTCTAATGCTACAATCGTCGCTGATTCTATTTTAGATGCATCAGACGCATGACTAGTATTTGAAACCATAGGTGCAGATGAATGCAATGCACGTGCAACTATTGGTGGTCTAGGCATGAATGAGGATGTTACTAAAATAGGAACAGAAACAAACACTGACGTACTAGTAGTACTCGTAAGCGAGACGTGGCTAGAAGTCCCCTCCATCGCACACAAAGCGTTATTAAACTTACTAAGTATTCCTAACGCAAGTAGTGTGTGCAACAAAATCAAAAGAGCTATGCAAGAATATCACAAGAAATAGTCCCTGATGATTTGGTCCGTTGAGGTCGACTTGATTCTAGCCGAAAGTGCTAGAATTATGACGAAGTTAGGCCTCCGGATCTTCACTCCACAGCTCCACTTCCTTCAAGCTTTGCTCAATCTTTGGTTCTCCTTGTTTGTTTCTTTGGCTAAAAGCAACATACTCCTCGGGTTCCAGCCTGCAGCAATTGACTTGGCTCCTGATGGATGAGAGGACTTGGCTCCTTGAATGGATGAGAGTTTAGCTTGCACTTCAGCTCTGATCACTGTTTTAGTAAAGTCTCTTCTGCATTAGAAGGCAATCAAATTGATGGTGCGCCTTGGGTAAGGCAATCGTCTCTCAAACCACCCACGCAGGTTCGAATCCCCTGGAACGCAGCGGCGCACTCGATGTTCTTTTCTTTTTTTCTTCGTGGCTCCTAATTGACACCGTCTGCACCGCGGGATTCAGAACACAAGCTTTCTGCCGGTCTAGCAGGCCACGAACAACGCTTAGGTTGTGTGGATAGAAGAAGTCGCTCCAGCTGGGGGGACGAGGGTTCAAATCCCTAACAGTGCACTACAGAAATCGTCTTTTTTTTCGCCTTAATAATAGTCTTCTACAGCGCCGAGAAAGGAACAAGATGATGTGGCCTGCAGATCAGAACGTGCGCGACCGTTTGGCTTTGTGGTTAGAGCGGCGCCCTCTTAAAGGAGAAACGGGGGTTCGAATCCCGTCTTCTGCACTGTAGTGATGTCCTTCTTTTTGGAGTATGCTTCAAACTCGATGATGCTAACGCGAGGAAATCGGCGCACTTCTCCGTTCAGCTGCGAGCAGAATGCTTTGATTTCGTCGAAGGAGCAATACACACACAAATAGGAGAGCACAAGATGAGCAAAATAATGAGGATGAGAGCTATGGAGAGAATCAAGCTCTGATACCAATGCAACAGCGTAACGACTGCAAATGCTCATGAATGAATGACTCTCCTCCCAACCTTATGCCTGTATATATAGCTGCTTGAACTAATGAGGACCACAAATGTAACTAGAGTCCACAAGTGCATGTGCAATCTCCTCCACTCCTTTCATATCCACCACTAGAGTCTATTAGTGGCTGGAGTGATCTCGACCACTACTTTAGTACCTTCCACTAGAGTCCACTAGTGGTTGTTGTACTCACCTCTTGAGTTAAGTCCACTGGACTCAAGTTAACTCACGTTAACTTGAGTTAGAAGGCTCTAGAGCTCTTTGGGCAAAACTCTCTTCCCATGCTCCCCATGGGAGTTGAACCCAAGACCTCTTCCTTCACAACCATGAGACTTAACCACTAGGCTAAGTGGATTACTTGAATATGAGAGCACATGACTTATGCTTGAGTCTACTCTTGAGATCTTTGGTCCTATAGACGAGTGACCAAACGGTATCCGATTTCAGATCTGTCTGAAGCCATCGGATCCCTAGATCATAGACTTACTTTATTACATATCCACTCTTTCTTCTTCTTAGCCTCTTCAAATGAAGAAGGCTCCTTTGGCATTGAATCTTTGGTGATGTACATAGAGTGCTTTGTGACTAAGGATGTATCATATCCATACCTTATGGGCTTCTTAATTTCTCTTTGTGACCTTCTTAAAGCTTGATTGGAAGACTCATGTAGATCCTCTAATTGCTTGTGTTTGCACTTGCCTCTTGACTTCCAAGCTTTGAAGTCAACATGCTCCTCATCTTCTGAGTTGATGTCCTCTGCTTGGTGTTGGTCCTCTTGAGTTAGCGTTGGAAAATCATTTTCCAAGCCATATGGTAATTTGACTTTCCTGCAATCATCTTCAAACCAAGAGTTATTCTGATCAAAGACTACATCTCTACTAACTATGAATGCCTTGTTAGTGGGATTATAAAGTCTATATTCCTTTTTATTATGATCATACCTAATGAATATGCACTTCTCAGCCTTTGGGTCAAGTTTCCCTCGGATTTGTGATGGATGTGTGTATAGGCAATGCACTCAAATATCTTGCAATGATTTAATGAGGATCTCCTACCATTCCAAGCTTCATATGGTGTCATACCATCCAATGACTTTGATGGAAGCCTATTAACCGAATAGGTAGCTGTAGAAACAGCCTTTGCCCATAAATAATTAGGTATTTTTTTCTCATTTAACATAGACCTAGTTGCCTCAACAATTAACATGTTCCTTCTCTCTAGCACTCCATTCAATTCAGGCGTATACCTGGTGGTTACTTCCCTCTCTATGCCTCAGTCCTATAGGAATGATAATACTCATGTGAAAAGTACTCACCACCTCCATCGGACCTGATTCTCTTCAAACTTCTCCCTGTTTGGTTTTCCACTAATGTCAAGTATTTCTTAAAACATGTAAACACCTCATCCTTATGATTCATAAACTAGAGAATTGTCCACCTACTGTAATCACCAATAAAAGAGACATAGTACCTTGATCTTGAGATGGATGGATCTTTGCTAGGACCCCACACATCAGTGTGTACAAGCTCCAGATAATCTTTATGAATGTATCCTTTCCTGTTAAATGGTTGCCTATGAGATTTGACAAATTGGAAAGCTCCACATTTGTACATCATATGTTGCTTGGTCACATTAGGAATCCCAAGCACACTTTGATCCCTACAAATTTGCTTCAGAGTTCTCTCTCCAATGTGCCCTAGCCTCTTGTGCCATATTTCCAACTTAGTTAGGGTTTGGTTTCTATAACTAAATAGTGCTATGTTCCTTGTGTCTTCAATTTCAAAAGTAAACAATCTACCTGACTTCTCACCTTTGGCTATCCTCTTGAATCCTTGTTGGGGGTCTTCCACATATGCTCCATGCTTTGTGAACGTGATTTGTAGACCTTTCTCTACTATCCGCCAAACACTAATTAAATTTTTGGTTATGGTAGGCACATACAAAACTTTGCTCAAAAGGTTCATACTACCATCTCATGTCTCAACATTTCCAATTTTCTTGACTGAATGCTTGATGTCATCACCTATTTGTACCTCATGCTTTCCCTTTGGTTCTTCTAGTTCAGATAAGAGTGCTACATTCCCTGCCACATGATTTGAACAACCTAAGTCAATGTAAAAGAGATGCTCATCATCTTTGCTTTGCTTGGATGTCATGTTCATAATGAGCAAAGAATCCTCTTGATCTTCAGTGTAGTTATTGAAGTCCCTTCTTCCTCTAAAGCCTCCTTGGTAGTTGTTGTTGTTGTTGTTGTAGCCTTGATTGTAGTTGTGGTTGTAGTTGCCTCCACCATTGTTGTACTTGCCTCTTGTTTGTCCATAACCTCCTCTATGGAAGCCTCTTCCCCTTTGGTTCCTTGTATTTTTGTAGCATTCTTTAGTAGTGTGGTTGTTGAGACCACATATGTTGCAAGGTGAGTTGTTGTAGAGTCTCCCCCTACCTTTCTTACCTCCTCTACCCCTACCTCTGGTACCTCTTCCTCTTCCTGCATAATTGGCTTTAGAGGTACTAGACTCTTCATCTTGTTTCTTACTTTTACCTTTATCCTTAGATTTATTCTTATCTGTATAAAGGGCAGAAGATTGATTACCTCTTGAGTTGTCACCATTTCTGTTGAGCTTTGCTTCATGGGTGAAGAGTTGTCCCATCAAAGTGTAGAGATCAGGTATGAACATATCCATGTAGAGATCCATTGTAGTGGTGAAGGATTCCCACTTGTCATCAGCTTTAATCCCATTGATGATCTACCTCACTATGTACTCTTCTTCTATGTCCTCTCTAATGCTTGCAAGTTGTTCTACAACATCCTTCATTTTGGTTACATAGTCGGCCACTCCTTGCTTTGATTGCTTCTTGAGAGTTGTGAATTCCAATGACAACTGATTCTTCCTAGCTCTTGTATTGGAGGAGAAGTATGATGAAAGCACTTCCCAAGTCTCTTGGGAGGATTTACAGTTTCTAACATGATGTAACAAGAAATCAAAGATCGAATTTAGTAAGTATGACCTTGCAAGAGCATCCTTTGCACACCATGTGGTTAGATTCTCTTGCTCTTCCCTTATTGGTTGATTCTTGCTCCTGAGGATTGGCATGTCTATCTCCTGAGATGTATCCATACAAGCTTCTCCCTTGGAGGTATGCTTTCATCCTTAGGGACCATGCTGAATAGTTAATCTTGTCCAATTTGTCAATGAAGGATGGAAAACCATTTCCCATCTTGATTGTGCTTGCTTTGATACCACTGTTAAAGGAGATGGTGGATAATCACAAGAGATGAGATGGTGTAGCTAAATCCTCCTTCATACCTACTATACTTGATGGCTGGAGAGTTTTGTGGGCCTCCTTAGCTAGCTAATAAGCATAAATGATCATATATGTTGCTTGGAAGATGATGCACAAAGGATAAGATAAAAAACGATAGGTAAGCATATAAATCAATGCACAAAACGTGCTATTTTGGTTAAGACACCTACTGAGTGTTTTATTTAATTGTCTGAGTACAGTAGCAATTAGTAAAATTCGTTTTGGGGAACTTAGATTAGATTAAAAAGCTACCATTAATGAATGGAATCATCTAAAATGATGAACTATATGCAGAGAATTATGTTTAGCAAGTAAAGCAACACTCCCGACTTTTATGGGCCTAGATAGTCACATACCAGTGAGCATTAGCCGACTGATATCAAACTATTAAGAAAACCAAATTCAATGAAACTTTGTAGGATCATAGTAGACAGTATGCTAAATATGTCATGCTTTGAATCATGCAAAATGATGCACTAAAGTGAGAACCAGTTCATACAAGGTCACTATTCTAATAGAGTGTAACAGAGATACGAGAGTAGGACGTAATGAACATGTATTGACTAAATGATATAAAACTACTAAGTCATTGGCAATACGACATTGCTCGATGAATGTAGAGTGAGTGAGATATGGTATGAGCTCCTCTTCACAATGAAGGTACAAAGAAAATGATCTCAAAACCTCAAGATGCACGTGGGATGTTCTTCTTAACTTTTATATCTTTTTGTTGGAGCCAAGCATTTGAAATTTGAATTCAAACCTTCACCTAAAAGTTATCCTAAAGTATAGAATTGATTCTATTTTGACTTGAGCTACCAAATGGATACGAGATAGATGCTTCCTAACTCCTCCTGGGTCTACATCACTTTTACTATGAGTAATTACACTCAAAGTTACAAGAGATTGTACATATGATGCTCCACAAATGATATGCCAATACATCAAGCTAATGTTTATACATCAAGTATGTAGGCTTAGACTTAACTGCACCAATTTTGAATAGTTGTGGGACTTCATGAAATCATTAAACCTTTGAGACCACTTTAGGTGACTGCTTAACACCATAAAAGCTCTTTTTGAGCTTACACACTAGCCTTTCTTTGTCTGGAACTACATAGCCCTGTGGTTGTTCCATATAGATATCATCCATAAGAACTATATGTAGGAAAGTATTCTTCATATCCATTTGGACCAACTCTAAGTTCTCTTTTGCAACTAGTCTAAACAACATGCATACTGTCATCATCTTGAACACAAGTGGAAAGAATTACTCAAAATAAACTCCTTGTTATTGCTTGAAACCTTTTGTAACCAACAGTGCTTTATACTTTGGAGAAGCACCAGCTAATATGAATTACAAATTATATACCCATTTGCATGATAAAGCTTTCCTACCCTTTGGAAACTATACCAAATCCCGAGTACCATTTTTATGAATAGAATCAAGTTCACTCTTCATGGCATGCTTGTAGTTTACACAATCATTTGTTTGCATAGTTTCTTCATAACAATAGGTCTCACTTGCATCTATCAAAGTGACAAAATCCAATCCTCCAACAAATATATCGAAGATCCTCTCAATGGTCGCTCATCATGAGCACTAGTAGACTCTTATTGAACATTTTCATGAACAACATTTCTCTAAGAACCTTATGCATATTAGTAGGAGGACAATGTACTCAAATACGACTCTTCTCACTTCAAACTCAGGATTGATTTCCATAAAAAATATCCAAACTACCCATCTTTTCCATACCTAACAAAAATACATTTTTTTGGATTTATAGTCCAACTCTTATCTCAAATTCTTTGGAACATGAACATAAGCCTCACAAACAAATACTTTATGGTGATCATAATGTGGTGGTTTCCTTGTCCATAACTCTTGTGCAACTTTTTAGGCTTTAGTAGTACCAGGTGAAAGGTTAATCACATGAACTATAGTCAACACTATTTATGCCCAAAAACCTTGTCAAAGGTTTGCATGATGCAACATAGAAACTACTATATCGTGAATATATCTATTCATCCTCTCAACTACACCATTTTGTACTAGGGTCTAGGGAGATCTAAACTCTCTCTGGATTCCTCCAGACTGATGAAAATGACTATGTGAGGTATACTCTGCACCATTATCTCAAGGTAAATCCTTAAGCTTAGTTCTACTCCGAGTCTCTGTTGAGGCAAGCCATTTTCTAATAGTAGAGAGTACTACATCCTTAGATTTGATAGTATAAACCCATACTTTTCTAGTAGCATCATATATGAAAGTGGAACCATAAAGAGCACGTCCTAATGACCTAGTGGGCATAAGACCACAATCATTAGTATTAACAATATCAAATTGTTGAATTGAAGACTCAATGTGGGTTTTATTAACATTCCTAGTTCTCCTTCCATATTGATAATGCTCACAAAATGCAAATTCACATAAAGATAACGAAATCAAGTAGCTAGAATGAGAAATATTCTCCATTCCGCTAAAAGATAAGTGGCTCAAATAGAAATGCCATATACAAGCCATAGGTTGTTCATTGACAACGAACAAGTGTCCTTTCTTTGATACAAATAAAGAATAAAATTATCCAACTTTGTTTCCTTTTGCAATAATCATGTTGCCCTTTGATATGCAAAAGGATTGAACATGTAAAACCACTTTACAACCAAGGTATCAAATTGAGCATACATCAAACTAAATCATAACTAAGGCACATGGTGTACATTATGCATATTAAAAATTGAACCATCAGTAAACTGCATAGCCACATCTCCAATCCCAACAACATCACACTCATAAGAATCCCAAAGTCCCATGCTACCAAGATACTTTTCTACATAAGTAGAGAACCATCCTCTGTGGTGTTACATGGAAAGAAGCACTAGAATCTAGCAACCACACACGGGAAAGAGAATCAGCCATAGAAGCCTCACTAGACATAGTATTTTCAAGTGTCAATGCACCAACACTAGCAAAAACAGCAACAATTTTTTCTATCTTCATAATCGAAGTAGATGGCGGAGATAAGTGTATAACATGCTCATCAACATGTTGTCCTTTACCTTGAGCATTCCTTAATGCATAACAATTTTTCTTCATATTTCATTTCTTGTGACAATAATGGCACTTTGTATCCCTCTTCCTTGATTTACTTATACTCTTATTCCATTGAACCGTATTTTCCTTGTTCTTATTCCTTCCACATTGCTTAGGTGCAACTCCTCTTGGGAAAATTGACACTAGATCTTGATCCATGAGATGTACCTGAGACCTGTAATGCCATGATGATAGAGAACTGTCTAGTATGATAATGAAGTTAGAATATTCCAAACATCAGTAAGGCTCAAAATGTGATGAAGTGTCAAATTCTTTGAGAAATCAATGAACAACATGAACAACCAAAGAGATTATGTGAGAATATATGTGCTCTCATCAATATGCTTCTCAAGGACTAAAATCAACCACTACATAGTTGTTAATCTAAGAACTGAAGTTTTTTTTCCTAAGTCTCCTTTGGAAAATGACAAAATGGACAATGCAAAAAACTAATAAAACTATGATATTGACATGTAAGCCTACACAATGAATCATTGACTTCACTACATATAATCACTTAACTAAAAGATACCACCTAGGCTTATTGAGCACTGATGAATCAACTAGCATACATCTCCTATGGTGAGGCTAGAGTAGGTCTTCCACCTACAATACCAAAGAGAATTTGACATCTCGGTGTCTCCTAGTTCATAAAAACCTCACTCGAACCCTCTTTAAAATGTCAACGCTATGCAACATGCAATTTCCATGTTATACCACATGAGCATACATAATGGTTTCCACAAAGGCATACATTGTGCGAGTGATCAAACAACATACATGGGTAGTGAGAAATAGTAATTGTTTTCCAAAAGTAGCCTTACACATGGCTCAATGCACTTCTAAAAACCAAACTAACAACTACCAATGAACTATCACCAAGTGATGGCCACTCTCACACAATTTAGACATGTCCAAAAAACCTGTAAAATCACTAGGGGCTGAGAAAAAAGCCCCAATCCTGATTATTCATTGTAAAAGAAACACAAAGAACACATTTCTTTAGGTTCTTGGCCTTGTAAAAAAAAACTACGCATGAACGTACTCCAAAACAACTTCAAGAATCAGCCAAAAACTACTCCAAACAGGTTTTGAAAGCAAAGAATAAAGCCTTGAGGGCCTAAAATGTACTCAAGATAATTTCCATCTTAGTCTTTCCCCCTCCTCAAACACCACATTATTATAGCACTATGGCAACAAATTGCCAAGCAAGCAAGATCTTGAGAGAATGGGACTAGGATGGGTGACCTCTCATGAAGTATTGGTAACTTTTGTCTTCCTTGATCCTTGAAGTCCTCCCTTACATGCAACCAAGAACACCAATGGTTACCTCGGTGAATTAGATGGCAAGGTATGCCATGGTTTATGCTTTGGCCATCACCTTCATCATAAGTCTTGTGTTCTAGAGGTTGGACATTTCAGCACCAATGTGCAGACTAGTGATAACCTATGCATTTATGTGCATAATTACTTTGATACCAATGAAAAGGAGCCTTCAAGATTATGGTAGCATGAATTATCTTTTTGGATTGCATAGCGATGTGTCGTACCTTTCTATGCAGAGTGCAAGAAAGCCAAAAATAAACTAGAGAACAAAGAGTATGAGTTTGTTATATGTATGTTTCACAAATGGGCATCTCTATAGAGTTCCTCATTAACCAAGCCACTATATGTTCTATTTAGAACAAACATATGCAAAAGTGTCTGGTGGCCATTTGTCTTTTCACATAGACATTAATGATAACAAGGATTTAAGGCCTTCTCATAGCTCTATAGATTTTGGTAGGAACATGTCACAAACTTTGGAGGCCATATTTTGCAATTTAGGGACCACTCCAAAGAGCCACAACTTCTAGTAGATCAATCAACTCCCCAAAAAGGATCTTATGGATGATTTTTGGTTTTTTAAAGGGTTGAGGAAGTCATTCAAAAGTCAATACTTAATGAAGAAAATTCACCAAAGTTTTTTGGAGGCCATGTTCATGGTCTTTGTGAATTCAAAAGTGTGCCTTGCCAACTAAACATGTTGAATCTGATTCTCAAACCTAGCAAGGACTACCAATGAGTAGCTTAAAAGAATTCAATTGCATTCCAACATTCAAAGGACCTCTCAATATCTCAAAGAAGTATTAATTAGTTTTACTTCTTTAATTTTGATTCTCTATTTACGTCCATTTCTAGTCAACATATACATGTATCATATGTTGGTATATTTTGGTAGTTATATGTGTGAACACACTTAGGATCATTGGGGCACTGTTTTCCCTATCTAGGAGGTTTTTCCTCTTGATTGTCGATATGCATATAACCCTAATAGGTCACCTATCTTTGTACATTCATGTTATATTATATTTAGGTAGTGATATGTGTGAACTGTTGGAGTTCAAGGTCTATGCAAGCATGCGAATAGCAAAAGAGAGAAGAAGAATCTTGGAGCACAACACACAATATTGAATGTATTACCTCTAGAATATACAAAAAGAAGTAACTCATTAGGGCTATAGGCTATATAGAAGCCGGGGGAAAAAACCTCCTAAAGAGGGAAAAAAGTGATCGGTGGTCCTAGTGTGTTTACACACATCACTACCAAAAAATCAACAAATCCCCCTTGGGAGTGATGCAGTTAAAAAGGAGCTAGCACTCGTGTATAAGGAAGTGCCAAGTTATGTGGAATCAATCCACAAAAGGAATTAAACCCAAAGCTTTGTGCAAAGCTTCAGACTTCTCCCTAGGTCTACAATGTTCTCCTACGTGGGCACATATGCCAAGCTGATCTCTCCAGCAGAGAACCTCTCCCTAACATAATGATAATGCACCTCAATGTGCTTAGTGTGAGCATGAAACACAGGGTTCCTCACAACTACCAATGCGCTCTAACTGTCATTGAAGATGGTGGTGGCAGAAGACTGACCAACACCCAAATCAACCATAATGCACCTGAGCCACCCAAATCCTTCTTGCTTAGCCAAGATATGCATGATCTACCAAGCATGAAGCAAAAACCACTAGTGGACATAGGATTGTCATAGAAAGTAGTGCAGTGAGAGTTAGAAAAAGCATCTAAATTTGGTGATAGTGATGCCCCCCTTGGGATAAAACAATCCAAATAGTCGGGTATCACTCAAGTAGCAAAAGATGTGCTTAATTGCATGCCAATTATTGACTCTTGGGCAATGCATAAACCTATTCATCTATGAGACAACAAACTAAATATCTGGCCAAGTAATGCATAAGTAAATCAAGCATCCAATAGCCTACTGATAGAGAAAAACATCAAATGCATCTCCAACATCATGAAGACTCAATCATAAACCTGCCTCCATAGGAGTGGCAATAGGTTTACAGTCTTCAAGGCCAAAATGCTACATAATGTTTCAATATATTTCATTTGACACAAATCTATTCTGCCATCAACCTTCATAAATTAAATGCCCAAATAATAATGCAATTGCCTCAAATCGTAAATCTCAAATGAGGCATGCAAATCAGCCTTAAAATCAGCAATATGCTTCTCATGAGAACTAGTGAGCAGCATGTCATCAACATACACCACAATGATCAGAAGCACATCATTTGCACGCTTAACATATAAGGTGCTTTTAGTTGGATTGTTCTCAAAACCATGTGCAATCAGATACGCATGTATCTTTTCATACCAAGCACATGGTGCTTGCTTTATAATGCTTTCTTTAACCTGCACACGTGGTTTTCATGCCCTTTTTGCACAAATCTACAAGGCTGAAAACATACACTTCTTCATGCAGGTCACCATTCAGAAATGTTGTTTTAATGTCCAACTGATGTACATTCCAACCATGATGAGCTGCAAGTGAACAATGCTATGAATCGTAGTCATTTGGCATGTAGGTGCAAAGGTTTCATCAAAATCAATGCTTCTTTCTTGTGCATAACCCTTTGCAACAAGCATAACCTTATACCTGTCAACTCTTCCATCAGGCTTACACTTGAGCTTGTATACCCACTTTGTGCTAATGGCCTTCTTACAAGGAGGCAAGTCACATAAACACCAGGTACTATTTTTCATGATAGCATCATATTCTGATTGCATAGTAGCCATCCAATTTTTAGAATTTTGTGATTCATCAAACAAAATAGGCTCATTCTCATCAGAGAGACTAGAGGCGGCCATAGCATAGCAATCTGATGCAAAAGAGGCACTATGAGAGCCTGATTGAGAATGATATGATAGAGGTGCATCTAATTTGCTATCACGCAAGGTCCGCACTAGCCATTTGGCATAGTTTTTGCCTCCTCAATATCAGCTCTCTCATCAACAGGTGCATCATGTAAATGTGCATCAGAAATAGAATGATCTACATCATCGCATGAAACCTATAAAGGCTGAAAAGTCGCCTCATTAGGACCAGCACTAGACTATCCACGTGTAAAAAGAGATAGCAAAGTAGCATACATGTCTTTGGAGATAATAGATGTCTCCTTAATACATGAAAGTAATGGTTGAATAGCATCTTTAAAAAAAACAACATCATGGCTAACCGAAATGTGTTTAGTCTGTGGATGATATGGACGATAGCCTTTTCTTTCAGAACCGTACCCAACAAAAATACATTTCATTGCCTTATCATCTAATTTTTTCCATTGTTCTTTAGGAACAAATGCATATGCCAAACAACCCAAAACACAGATGAGCAATAGATGGGTTGCAACCATGCCAAGCCTCATATGGAGTGATAGACTACAACGCTTTAGTGCTAGGTTGCATTATTCATTATTTGAAAATTTGTTTATTTGTGAATAATTACGGAATTTTAGGGAAACCCCCTATTATTTGACTGAATTATTCGTTGTCACATCAGCTTATTCGGACATGAGCAAATACTTTTTGCACATTAATTCCACAATTTTTGATCGAATGCGCTTTTGATCGAAAAAGTTTTCGATCGAAAAATTTATAGGTCAAAATTTCTTCAATCAAAACAAATTCGATCAAATAATGTTTCATAAAAGAATACAACTGGACTCATTTTCATAAGAGGCAATTTTTTTTTTCGAACTTATAGCGTCATAGACAGAACTAGGTATAGACTATTGCTATAAATATTAAGTACTTTAGTACTAAAATCATAAAGAAAAATATTTTCGTTTGCGAATTAAAAACTATTGTGATTGTTTGACCCAATGTTGATTCTTACTTCAGAATAGTATATGTATTTGTGTCTATGATTGTGCATAAACATGTATTGTGATTGTTTGAATCAATAGTGATTCTTACTTCACAATAGTATATGTATGTGTATTTGAGTCTATAATTATGAATGAAATCTATTGTCATTGTTTGATTCTTACTTCACAATAGTATATGTATGTGTGTGTATGATTGTGAATAAAAATGTATTGTGATTGTTTGAATCAATATTGATTCTTACTTCACAATAATATGTGTATGTGTATGTGTATGTGTATGTGTATGTGTATGTGTATGTGTATGTGTATGTGTATGTGTATGTGTATGTGTATGTGTATGTATATGTGTATGTGCATGTGTAAGTGTATGTTGTATGATTGTAAGTGAAAATCTTGTTGGAACAAAGAAATCACAAATTGATGATTACAAAGAGTTTAAAGCATGTTAATGATCAGATTGAAGTGAAAGAAGTCATTTGAGAAAGTGAAGAGATTTCAGAATGATAGCTTGTATACATATGTACATTATAGGTGGAAATTCTTGTACTATGAGTATAGGTAATCCTTAGGATGATAAGAAGTAATGTAATATATGCGGGATAAGTCTAGAAACATATGTATATAAGTCAATGAGGTAAAGAAATAAGAGAGAAAGTCATTAGAAGCCAAGTGTCAATGAGATAGATGTGTAGAGAGTCATCTTCAAAAATTAGTGACAAGTATTTCTCTGATTTCTCTCAGCCTGATCATGTGGATCAAGAAATCTTTTGTACACATCTAATCTAGAAGCTAATGAAGCTATGGTCAAAGTTTCATAGCCTAATTGCTTTCATGTTGTGAGTATGATCAATAGGAACATGTGTATGTAAAGTTTGTAGGTAGACCTCTGAGAGTCATGCACTTTTTCATGTCAATGTTTTGCTTACATCTCAGTTCATTGTGTAAAGTTTTTGATGAGTGAGCATTCAAAATCTAAGCTAGAAGGTAAGGAAGCTATGGCTAAAAGCATTTAGCAAAACAACATCTGTGCTGTGAGAAATCAACCTTAGAAGTAAGCTATGTCAAAGTCGCTTGTTCAGGAAGATAGTTCCTGACATACATTTGATCTTAAGGATCAAATTAAAGTTTTAATGATTCTTTTGAACAATTAATGGTTGATATGACTGCGCAAAGGTAGCGTGGAGATATGTACATCATTAGTTTGAAGAAATCTGAAGATATGTGCAGGTAATGAAGTTGATCTTTGAAGCAGACTTCTTGAAGAAGGAAGATTTTCACTCAGAGAAGTGATAGTGGAAGATTTGGTAAGTGAAGATAATATTCATGTAAAGTTTGGTCAATAACTGATATAGAGGTGCTCTTAAATTAGTATAGATCAAACCTTTGGAGATTTAGAAGTCTCCAACAGTGGTATCAGAGCTGAAGGTGCAATACAACTGAAGTAAAGGAATTGGAAGTCCCGATTGTGGCAGATATTGAAGATCCTTCTAATTGAAGTTGGAAAAAGTTAAAATCTTGAAGAAAACTTGAAGAAGTACAAAGTACGAGTTAAAAGGATCAAGAAGGATTAAAGCTTCACATCAAAGGTACACTTTACTATCATAAATCATAGTAATTGCAGACACAAAAGATCAAAGATGGAAGAAAGCTTGCGGATTGATAAGCTAGATAGGGAGAACTATCTAGCTTGGTCCATGAGGATGGAGGCACACCTCATGAGTAAAGATTTGATGGCATTCATTACAGGAGAAGAAGAAAAGCCTGAGTTTGAAGATCCTCGTGTTCCAGCTAGGGAAGCACTTCCGGGTTTGAAGAATTGGATGAGAAAGGATGCTGCAGCTAGAAGCATCATTTACATGGTTGTAAATGATTATCTTCTACCTCACATTAGAGGATTAGAAAGTGCAACAAATGTATGGAATGCTTTGGAATAGCATTTCCAAAACATAACCAAGTCAAGGAAGTCCTCATTATGGGCAGAATTCACAACTTTCAAGAAGAAGATCTCACAATCAATTTCTAATTATGTGGCAAGGATGAAGGATATTGCAGATAGCTTGGGAGCAGTAGATGAAGACATTGAAGAGGATAAGTCGGTAAGGCAAATACTTACAGGTCTGAGAGGAAATGAGAAGTGGAAGCCTTTCATATTGTCCATAGAATTGTCATTAGATCATTTTACTCCTGATCTTAATCAATTGCTAGGACACATGCTAACTTTTGAGCAGGACATTAAAGGAGACAATGATAGGAGTGCAAGTCAAGCTATGTACTCCAAGGACAAGAAAAAGAATGGCAAATGCAAGCAGTTAATTGATGATGAAGGAACTTCAAGTCAAGCTAATTTCACAAAAGGAAAGATGAACTTCAGAGGTAAAGTAAGAGGAGGTAAGAACAAAGACAATACAAAAGCTTGTTGGATTTATGGGAGAAACAATCATTTGGCAAATGATTGTTGGTATAACAATAAAAATGGTGGAAGTAATAACCAGAGCTTCAATCAAAGAGGTAGAGGAGGAAGAATACGGATGACCAAATGGTGTCCAATTTTAGATCCGTCTGAACTCGATAGACCCTTAGATCAAAGAATTACTTTATTACATTCTTCTCCCCTTCAAAAATATTTCTGTCCTCGAACATTAGAGCTATATATACTATAGGCAACCCCCGATACTCATGTTCTAAAACTAGAAGAACATGGTCATGTTCTAAAATTGGAAGAACATGTCTCATTTCTGTGGTGGCATCCTTACCCAAATGATTCAAAACACTGTCTTGCTTTGCACTTTGATAAATTGGTCAAAGTACAAAGTAGTGAATGAATAATAAGGGTGGATGTAAAAACATCCCTTGTCAATTCATAGTTTTTCGATGTGCAATCTAGGCACAAACATGTGAACTGGGTGGATTCAAATTAGTAGTCCATTTCTAGGCATGACTGGTGCATGGACGTAGTAATTTTGAAGGCGGGATTCTTATCCCTCACAAGACTTTGAGAACTCTTGATTCACTTGAATTTGTTTTGGAGAGCTTGAAGTTTGGTTATCCCAAACATCTAACTTGGATGTTTGTACAATGGTTAACTCATATCCAACAATTACTTGATTTTTTCACTCGACTAGAGGACTACTTTGTCCTAATGAGTTTAAAAATCATATGTAAACTATAGAAGAAAGTTTACCATTTTCTTTGAGTCAACCATACTATAACTTGACCAATTCAAATTCAAAATGAAAATCGTCCAACTTAGAACATTTTTCTCAAACACTTGAGCTAAAAGTTCTTGGGAATTGTCAATCTGCTGAGCAATTTCTAACTTCTCTATTCTAGAGTATATTGGAATCTAGGAAATCATTTATGCTATAACTTGAAGCAAACCCAAATGAATAAGTCAATCTTGAACTTATGATCTTTTGATGTTTGAAAAAGTTCTTGTACAGAACATCTATCTAGGATGTTTAATTTAGTTACCTGGTTCTATCCGGCTAACCCTTGACTTTTATGAAAAGAATCAGATACCATATTTGAGTCAAATCCAAAAGATTCAGAAAGCAGAAAGAAAGAACTAAAACTTTGGTCAACCAATTCAAACTTCAAAGACACGTAAACTTGCTATGAGTCAAAGTCTAGATGACTGAGGACTTTAACTTCTCAAAGATCTGTTTCAACAGGGTATTGAAGCATTTTCTTTATCTTAAGAGAAATAAGCTGGATTCTCAAAAAGATTCAAACCAACTCGAAAACATCATCCAACCACAAGATACTAGTGTGGTAACCAACATCAGTATGTCGACCCACTGAGGTTCTGTTGATGAGTTTAGTATTCTGATAATGCTTCACTTGAGACTAAGTTCAGGTCATATTCAATCTTTCTAATTCCTTACTGGGAATGCAATCCTTGTACATTTCTTCGAGTCAGAGGATTGAATTTACCAACTTACACTAGAAACTTGATGCTTGACTTAACCAATCAAATCCTTGGTTGAAAAGATCAACTCAAAATCAAAGTCCAACTTTTTCAGAAATTTATGAAATATTTCCGAATCAACAATACTTTATCTTGAATGTTTCAAGAAGATATTGGAAGTTACTTATTTCATATCTTCTGTTTCCTTGATCTTGAACCAATGCAAGATTATGACCACCACGTGCTAGAGAGATGACTCTCCTCCCAACCAAATGCCTCTATATATAGCTCTCTCCAAGGGACTCCCTTCTTGGGCAAGTGGATACTGTTGGGAGTGATGGTTGGATGCACTCAAGAAATGAGTTGATGCTGCAAGACCTGCTTCACACTTGCCCTCCTTTGACTCCAGATATGCTTAGTACACTTGCTTAGCTTCCAAATGACACCAAAATATGCTATATGTACTTTGGAAATGAGTTGAGTAATGAGTAGATCAAACAAGACTACTTGTGACTTCAGGAATCCTGAAAAACTTGCTATTTTGGTATTGACACCTGCTCAGTGTTATGCTCAGTGTGACCAGTGTAGTTACAAATAGCAAAATTCCTTCCAGAGATATTCTATTAGCTTAGTAAGCTCCCATTTGCAAGTGGAATGAAAGGAAATGATAAACCACACTCAGAGAAATCACTTTAGCAAAATAAGGTACACCCCCGACTTTTTTAGGAAACTTACAGTCACAGACCAGTGAGCACCTCGACTGAGATTTCTCTGTAATGGTTGATCCAATGGCCTTGAAATTTTGTAGCTGTATAGTAGACTTTGAGCTGAATCCAATGCACTTTGAATCATCCAATTTGGTTCAGTAGATCTTGAGATATGCCTCTTGGAAGTTGACAGAGTTGAAGGTAGTCACTCAGAGAAACCAGAGATTATGAATGTAATGCTATGTATTAATTCTATTGATTGTACATTCCCATTGGCATAGAATGTGATGCTCAATTGTACTCAGATGTGTAGGCTATAGTGTAGCACTCACACACTCAGAGATTTACTCAGAAATGCCTCGGGAAGAGTGAAGTATTACCCGCGACTTTTTTCTTCACATATATATGTTTTGAGTGAGGATTTGAATTTGAACTCTAATTCAAATCTCCTAGAATCTTGTATCTAAAAAGTGAATGAGATATTCTCTCAATCAGTCACCCACTCAATCAATCAAATTTTCCACGATTTAATCAAGTAGGTATGATTACATGTACATGCCAAGTCACAATGACTTTTACAATGAGTAAAAAGTTAGAATCCATAAGCATGAGTTCCTATGGCTCATTCTTCAAGTGATATCTTCATGAATTAACCCAAGCTAGGCTTCCAAGGTCCAAGCTTTATGTTGAGTCTTCAAGGTTGATATCCAAGCCAAGTGTTAAGGCTTGAATTACACCAACAGCTCCCCCTCAAGCCAAACACTTTGGCTCAAGACTTCATCTCTAGTCTTCAATTACTTCCTGCAATCCAATCATGGATTTAAATCTGCATAGCTTGCTTCCATCCAGAGCTTTAGTAAGCAAATCTGCACATTGCATATTAGTAGACACATATGAAAATTGAATATCTTTGCTAAGTAACTTCTCCCTCACATAGTGGTAATGAACCTCTATGTGTTTTGTCCTAGCATGATAAATTGGATTAGCTACAAGGTGAAGAGAACTTGTGTTATCACCAAGGATGATTGGTGGCCTTGTGTATAGGCCTAATTCTAAATATAAAAGCTTCAACCAGATGGCTTCTTGAGTGGCATTTGCTAGCCCTCTATACTCTGCCTCAGTAGATGATAAAGCTACTGTAGGTTGTTTCAGAAATTGGTTTATCACCTGCAAAACATATGTAACCAGATGTGCTTCTCCTGTCATCCTTGCAACCTGCCCAATCTGCATCTGAATATACCTTAATATCAATGTCTGATGAATAGGGAAAGTACAAACCATGATTTTGAGTTCCCTTTAGGTACTTTACTATCTTCTTTGCTGCCTCTAAATGAGGTACTCTTGGTTTGTGCGTAAATTGGCTAAGTACACTAACACCATATGATATATCAATCCTAGTTAAGGTAGCATAATTTAGACTACCTACCAAACTTTGGTAACCTGTAATATCTTGGAGTTCTTCTCCTTCATGAGCACTGAGTTTATGGTTGATCTCCATAGGAGTGCTTGAGACTTTAGCATCCTGCAAATTAAACTTCTTGACCATGTCCTGAATATACTTCTTCTGAGTAATAAAGATACCTGAATTTGTATAGACCAATTCAAGTCCTAGGAAGTACTTCAATAATCCAAGATCATTAATCTTGAATTCCTTCATCATCTGTCCTTTGATGTGTCTAATTCCCTGAACATCATTTCCTGTAATAATGATGTCATCAACATAGACACACAAGTATATTACCTCTGAATTGTTCCTTTTGATAAACAATGAAGTATCTGCTTTGCTTATTATGAATCCTTGGTCTAGAAGGTAGGTTGTCAACCTGTAATTCCATGCTCTAGGTGCCTGCTTCAACCCATACAAAGCCTTCTTCAATTTACAAACATGATTTACCTTCTTGGGATCTTCATAGCCAGGTGGTTGTGACATGTAGACTTCTTCAGATATCCATCCATTCAAGAATGCATTCTTCACATCCAATTGGTACATGTTCCAATTCTTGGATGCAGCTACACTCACCATAACTCTGATAGTTGGCATCTTGGCCACAGGAGAAAATGTCTCCTCATAATCAATGCCTTGGGTTTGTGCAAAACCCTTGGCTACCAACCTAGCTTTATACCTGTTTATTGTACCATCTGAATTCCTTTTGAGTTTGTAGATCCATCTGGATCCTATCACCTTCATAGACTCTTTCTTGGGTACCAAGTCCCAAGTGTCACTCTCTTTGAGAGCCTGCATTTCTTCATCCATTGCTTCCTTCCATTCTCGTTTTGTGATTGCTTCTTGAAATGTACCTGGTTCTTCATTCAATAGATCCTTTGCAAGATATACAGAATGCTTAGTTACAAGAGAAGTATCATACCCATATCTAATAGGCTTCTTACTTTCTCTTTGAGATCTCCTCATAGCTTGAGTTGAGGATTCTGGTATATCCTCTAGCTTCTTCATTTTCATTTTCCCTTTGGATTTCCAAGCCTTGAACTCTTCAATGTTGATGGTGTCTTCATCATCTGAGCTTGTGTCCTCTTTCTGAATTGGTTCTTCCTTGATAAGCTTGGGAAAGTCTTCTTCCATGTCATAAGGTAGACTAACCTTCCTACATTCATTTTCATACCATGAATCATTCTCATCAAAGATGACATCTCTGCTTACCTTGAAGCCTTTGTTTGAGGGGTTGTAGAATCTGTATCCCTTCTGATTCAAATCATAACCAATGAAGATACACTTTTCAGCTTTAGGGTCTAGCTTTCCCCTTACCTGTGAGGGAATATGCACATATGCAACACAACCAAAGATTTTGCAATGATCCAGAGATGGTCTCTTACCATGCCAAGCCTCATAGGGTGTCATTCCATCAAGTGTCTTTGATGGCAACCTGTTAATTAAATATGTGGCAGTAGATACACTCTCTGCCCAAAGATAATTTGGCAATTTCTTTTCATTTAGCATAGACCTAGCTATCTCTACAATGAGTCTATTCCTCCTTTCAGCTACCCCATTTTGTTCAGGTGAGTACCTTGTAGTAATCTCCCTCTTGATGCCTCTTTCCTGCAAGAAATCTTCAAAGTCATTGGAGAAGTATTCTCCACCACCATCTGACCTTAGTTTCTTCAAATGTCTACCTGTTTGATTTTCAACTAATGCAAGATACCTTTTGAAACAATTAAATACTTCATCTTTATGTTTCATGTAGTATAAGACAGTCCACCTGCTATAGTCATCAATGAAGGACACATAGTACCTTGATCCAGATATGGATGGCTCCTTGCTGGGTCCCCAAACATCTGTATGCACCAATTCCAGATAATCTTCATGCATAAAACCTTTCTTGGTATAGGGCAATCTGTGTGACTTACCAAATTGACAAGCCCCACACTTGTATATCATGTGTTGCTTGGATACATTAGGTATCCCAAGCACACATTGATCCCTACTCATTTGCTTTAAGGTCCTCTCTCCAATGTGACCTAATCTCTTGTGCCAAATCTCCAATTCTGATAGGGCTTGATCTTTATAGTTGTACAAAGCAATATTCTTAGTGTCTTCAAGTTCAAAGGTAAACAATCTACCTGATTTTTCTCCCTTGGCTATCCTCCTGAATCCATGTCTTGGATCCTCCACATATGCACCATGTTGAGTGAACCTGACCTGTAGACCTTTTTCCACAATCTGACTTACACTCATCAGATTCTTGGTGATTGTTGGAACATACAACACTCTGCTCAATAAATTCTGATTACCATCACTAGTTTTGACATTGCCTACTTTAACAACTGAATGTTTAGTGTCATCACTGTTGGAGCAGAGCAATCATCAATAGGTGATTACATGAAGTCCAAAAGTGAAAAGATATGTGGAAGGATGAAGATTACTTTCAAAGGAAGAAAATAGAATCAGAAATGTTTCTTTGTATATTACTTTTGTAAATAGTTCAATGTATTTGGAAAAGATGACGAGTTAGACTCGTATATATATCTACAGATATGTATTCGTAGATAGAGAGAGTGATATAGATCAGATAGAGAAGACAATAGGTGAAGAGGTGATGAACATTGTATGTATCATCAACCATATGTATGAAATGAAATGAAGAAGAAAATGTTGTAGAATTCTGCGCGTCGATCTTCTCTCCCATTCTCCTTCTGTGCTTAATCTTTTGAAGAATCCTTTTGCACGTATCTAAGTCCATAGCTAATCTATCTATGGCTAGAATTTGAGAGGTTAATAGCATTCAGGCTGAGAGAATTTTGATTAGGAACATTCATATGTAAGAATGTTCTAAGAGTCGTAAAATCTGGCGCACATTTTATCTTCAAAGAAGTGGTCAGTGCTCAGTCCACAGTGTAAAGTTTTACACAAGTCAGGGCTTAAAATCTAAGTTGGAAGGTAAGCCATCTATGGCTAAAAGATCTTGATCAAACGGGATTTACTTTGGGAGAACCAGTGCTAAGAAGTTGCATGTGTCAAAGTCGCCATTGCAGAGAAGCTCTTTCAGACATAGGTAAAGTGTTTCACACATTTCTCAATATGTACTCAATCTTTTTGAGAGATTTAACTTGGCAAAGTTGCGCAACCTTAAGGCGAAGTGTTGTGCAAAGTTTTATCAAAAACTTTACAGGATTGATTAGTCAATGAGTGATTAATCTGCAGCAGACTTTTCTGAAGAAGCTGAATTTTTCAGAATAATCAATTTTCTGATAAATTGGTGAAAGTTCTCTAAGTTTGGTGGAGTCTAAGGTTAATCTTGATATAGAGGTGATCTAAATTCAAGGTTAACTTGTTCTTTTGGAGATTAACACTCTCCATCAGTGGTATCAGAGCAGGTTGTGTCAAAATTGAAGTGAAGGAGACTCCAATTACTGCAGAAATACAAATCTTTACATCTTGAAGGTGCAAAAGGTTAAAGTGTGAAGAAAGATTGAAGGAAGACATACAAAGAGTATCAAAAGGATCAGAAGGAGCAACATTCGAAGTAAAGGTACATTCATTATCTTTGAAGGTTAAAGATTTGGAAATACAGGTGAAGCAAGGATGGGAGATAGTCTCCAAATTGAGAAGCTGGATAGAGAGAACTATCTTGCATGGTCTATGAGGATGGAAGCTCATCTTATGAGCAAAGATCTGATAGGATATATCACAGGAGATGAAGAAAAGCCAGAATTCAGAGATCCTAGTGTTCCAACTAGGGAGGAGCTTGCAGATTTGAAGAATTGGATGAAGAAGGATGCTCAAGCAAGAAGCATCATATACATGGCAGTCAATGACTATTTGCTTCCTCACATTAGAGGACTTGAAAGTGCATGTGACATTTGGAATGCTTTGGAAGAGCATTTCCAAAATACAACCAAATCAAGGAAGGCTTCACTATGGGCAGAGTTTACTACCTTCAAGAAGAAGGCCTCACAATCAATCTCTGATTATGTGACAAAGATGAAGGACATTGCAGATTCTTTAGGTGCAGTGGATGAAGATATTGAAGAAGACAAATTGGTAAGACAAATACTCACAGGGCTAAGAGGAGATGAGAAGTGGAAGCCTTTCATTTTATCTACAGAACTTTCATTAGACCATTTTACTCCTGATTTAAATCAATTGTTAGGACATATGCTAACTTTTGAGAATGATATCAAAGGAGATGTTGATAAGAGTGCAGGTCATGCAATGTATTCTAAAGACAAGAAGAAAGTTAACAAAGGGAAGCAACAATCAGGTGAAGAAGAAGGTACTTCAAACCAAGCAAACTTCATAAGAGGAAGAGGAAATGGCAGAAGTAGAGGAAGAGGCAGAAACAACAAAGAGAATGCAAGAGCTTGTTGGATATGTGGTAAGACCAATCATCTATCTCATGATTGTTGGCATAATAATCAAAACAATGGTAATTATCAGAACTTTAATCAAAGAGCAAGAGGTGGTAGATTTCAGAGAGGAAACTTCAGAGGTAGAGGTGGTAGGAATTCTTTTGGAAGAGGTGGAGGAAGAAGCTTCCAAAATCAATCCTATAATAGCACCTACTACAACTATGCATCAGATCAAAAAGAGGACTCGACTCTCATTATGAATACTTGTGAAACCTCACATGAGGATATGAGAGTGTTTTATATTGATTCAGGATGTAGTAATCATTTGAGTGGAAATATTGCTTTGATGACTGACCTAGATCATAATGCAATTAATCATACAGTTCAGACAGGTGATAATACAAAGCATAAGGTAAAGTCAATTGGTTCAGTCAAAGCTAAGGATGGGAGCACTCTTCTGAGTAAGGTTCTTTATGTTCCCACAATTCCAAAGAATTTGATCAGTGTAGGTCAAATTGTGGAAAAAGGATATGAGGTAAGGTTTACCAATGATGGAGTTTATGTTGAAGACCCTAGTCAAGGGTATAAACAAGTTATTGCAGGAAAGAAAGAAGGAAGGCTCTTCACATTGAAGGTACAAGGAAATGTTGGACATGCTATGTTCACATATGGAGAGCAGAAGGTGTCAGAATTGGATCTTTGGCACAAAAGACTTGGACACTTTAATGAAAGAGGTATTAAAGAAATGATTAACAATGATTCAGTGATTGGATTGCCTAACATTGCAGGTCAACACATGACATATAGATGTGAGGCATGTCAATTAGGTAAGGCTCATAAGCAATCCTATTCCAAGCATGGATTTATGTATTCAGAAAGACTTGAATTGGTGCATACAGATGTGTGGGGTCCTTCAAAGGACTTTAGTATAAATGGTTCAAGATATTATGTCATATATGTTGATGATGCTACCAGGTGGATCACAATTTATGTGATTAAAGAAAAGTCAGAAGTGTTTAATACATTTAAACACTATCATGCATATGCAGAAAGGATTACAGGTCAAAAATTAAAGAGACTAAGGTCAGATGGAGGGGGAGAGTATTTTTCAAATGAGTTCAATGATTATTTGTGGAATGCAGGTATAAAGAGAGAAGTTACTTGCAGGTATTCTCCTCAACAAAATGGGGTAGCAGAAAGAAGAAATAGGACTCTTGTTGAGTTTGCAAGGTCCATGATGAAAGAGAAGAATTGTCCAAATTATTTGTGGGCAGAGGCTGTAAATACAGCTACATATTTGGTCAATAGATTGCCTTGTAAAGCTTTGCAGGGCATGACACCATATGAAGCTTGGTGGGGTAAGAAACCTACCTTAGATCATTGCAGAATATTTGGATGTTTGGCATATGCATATGTGCCATCTCAATTGAGGCATAAGTTGGAGCCTAAGGCAGAAAAGTATGTATTCATTGGCTATGATGATAAGCAAATGGGATACAGGTTGTGGAGTCCATCCACAAAGCAATTTATTGTATCCAAGGATGTTACATTTGATGAGCAAGGTACTTGGTATGCAGGTAAATATAATATACATGCAGATGATGAAGAAGTAGTGGATCAAAGAAAAGGTAAAGCAAAGATTCAATTATTTGATGAAAGTGAGAACAATGAAGTGCAGGTTGAAGTTGAAGAGAGGCCAAGGTTTGATCCAGAATGTGATGAACCAGAAACTTCAAGAAGTGCAGAAGTTAGAAGGTCATCAAGGCACAAATGGCAACCTACAAGGTATAGCTATGACACTTCATTCTTAACTACTAAAGATTATGCTTATTTGGTAAAAGCAGATGAAGACCCTTCTACATATGAAGAGGCCAAAGGGAAGAAGAATTGGGAAGATGCTATGCAAGAGGAGTATGATGCATTGATAGAGAATCAAACATGGGATTTGGTTCCTAAACCTAATAGTCAGAAAATTATTGGTTGTAAGTGGGTTTACAAGACTAAAAGATTTGCAGATGGAAGTGTGTCTAGGTACAAAGCTAGACTTGTTGTGAAAGGGTATGCACAGACATATGGAGTGGACTATGATGAGACTTATAGTCCTGTGGCAAAGATGACAACCATCAGGACACTCATAGCAATTGCTGCTTGCAAAGGTTGGAAGTTATCTCAATTAGATGTAAAAAATGCTTTCTTGAATGGTTACATTTCAGATGAAGTCTACATGGAGCAACCAGATGGGTTCAAAGACCAAGTGAGTCCAAATTATGTGTGTAAGCTCAAGAGAGCTTTGTATGGGTTGAAGCAAGCCCCAAGGGCTTGGAATTATAGGCTTGTGAAATTCTTGAATGATCTTGGATTTCAAGCATCAAAGGCAGACAGTAGCTTGCTAGTCAAAGCAAGTGAAGATGGGTTCATTTATGTTTGTATTTATGTTGATGACATAATACTTACAGGAACAGATGATAAGGGAATACAAATGATCAAGAAGCAGATGGAGAAAGAGTTTAAAATCAGTGATTTGGGGAACCTATCATTCTTCTTGGGAATGGAGATCTCTTATACTCAACATGGAGTATATGTGACCCAAGAAAGGTATCTTAAAAATTTGCTAACCAAATTCAAAATGGAAGATTGCAGGGTTGCACCTACACCTTTGGAAGTGAACCATAAATTGTCTAGGTTTGGAGGAGAAGAGTTCAAAGATATGAAACTCTATCAAAGTTTGGTTGGTAGCTTGATCTATGCTACATTGACAAGGCCTGATTTATCATATGCAGTTGGTGTGCTTTCACAATTTATGCATTGTCCTAGAAAGGAACATTGGATTGCAGGACAAAGAGTACTTAGGTACATCAAGGGTACACTCAGAGAAGGGTTGTACTATGGGTTTACTTCAGATACAAGAATCAAGATATATAGTGATGCAGATTGGGCAGGTAATGTGGATGATAGAAGATCAACACATGGATACTTGTGCTATGTAGGAGACAAATTGATTTCATGGTGTTCCAAGAAGCAACATACAGTTGCTTTGTCATCTACAGAAGCAGAATATAAAGGTATGGTGGAAGCTGCAAAAGAGGTAATATGGCTAAAGACACTTATGAAAGTTTTTGATGTGGTTCAAAGTACTCCTATTGTTTGTGGAGACAACATGAGTTCTTTATACTTGGCAGCTAACCCTGTGTTTCATGCTAGAACTAAGCATATTGAAATACAGTATCATTTCTTGAGAGAGAAGGTCATTGAGAAGGCGATTGAAGTTATACACACTCCTACAAAAGATCAACTTGCAGATATGATGACTAAAAGTTTGGATGGACCTAAATTGCAGAGGTTTAAAGATATGGCAGGAATAAAGAAAATGCAGGTAATCACAATTGAAGATTGAGGGGGAGCTGTTGCAGCAGAGCAATCATCAATAGGTGATTACATGAAGTCCAAAAGTGAAAAGATATGTGGAAGGATGAAGATTACTTTCAAAGGAGGAAAATAGAATCAGAAATGTTTCTTTGTATATTACTTTTGTAAATAGTTCAATGTATTTGGAAAAGATGACGAGTTAGACTCGTATATATATCTACAAATATGTATTCGTAGATAGAGAGAGTGATATAGATCAGATAGAGAAGACAATAGGTGAAGAGGTGATGAACATTGTATGTATCATCAACCATATGTATGAAATGAAATGAAGAAGAAAATGTTGTAGAATTCTGCGCGTCGATCTTCTCTCCCATTCTCCTTCTGTGCTTAATCTTTTGAAGAATCCTTTTGCACGTATCTAAGTCCATAGCTAATCTATCTATGGCTAGAATTTGAGAGGTTAATAGCATTCAGGCTGAGAGAATTTTGATTAGGAACATTCATATGTAAGAATGTTCTAAGACTCGTAAAATCTGGCGCACATTTTATCGTCAAAGAAGTGGTCAGTGCTCAGTCCACAGTGTAAAGTTTTACACAAGTCAGGGCTTAAAATCTAAGTTGGAAGGTAAGCCATCTATGGCTAAAAGATCTTGATCAAACGGGATTTACTTTGGGAGAACCAGTGCTAAGAAGTTGCAGGTGTCAAAGTCGCCATTGCAGAGAAGCTCTTTCAGACATAGGTAAAGTGTTTCACACATTTCTCAGTATGTACTCAATCTTTTTGAGAGATTTAACTTGGCAAAGTTGCACAACCTTAAGGCAAAGTGTTGTGCAAAGTTTTATCAAAAACTTTACAGGATTGATTAGTCAATGAGTGATTAATCTGCAGCAGACTTTTCTGAAGAAGCTGAATTTTTCAGAATAATCAATTTTCTGATAAATTGGTGAAAGTTCTCTAAGTTTGGTGGAGTCTAAGGTTAATCTTGATATAGAGGTGATCTAAATTCAAGGTTAACTTGTTCTTTTGGAGATTAACACTCTCCATCAATCACCTGTCTGCACTTGATGCTTGCCTTTGGGTTCTTCCAAATCAGAAAGTAATGCAACATTTCCAGCTACATGATTAGAGCAACCTGAATCAATATAGAATAAGTGATTATCATTGATACCTGACTTAGAAGTCATATTCATAATCAATAGGGAGTCATCTTGCTCCTCTGCATAATTGTTGTAATCCTTCCTATTTCTGTATCCACCTTGATAGTTGCCATTGTGATTGTAGCTGTTGTTATAATTATTGTTGTAACCATGGTAACCTTGAGATTGGTTGAATCTGCCTCTTCCTTGAGAGTATCCTCCTCTTTGGTGACCTCTTCCTCTTTGGTTCTTGTAGTTTTTGTAGCATTCATCTGTGGTATGGTTAGACAAGCCACAAATATTGCATGGAGATTGGTTGTAGGGTCTCCCCCTACCTGACTTACCTCCTCTGCCTCTACCTCTTGAAGATCTACCTCTCCCTGCATAGTTTGCTTGGGAGGTAGAGCCTTCTTCATCAACCTTCTTACTTTTGCCTTTATCTTTTATCTTCTTATCAGTATAAAGGGCAGAGGGATTATTACCTTTTGATTGCTCTCCATTCTTTGTAAGCTTAGCTTCATGTGTGAAGAGTTGTCCAATCAGAGTTGTTAAATCAGGTGCTTGGATGTCCATGTATAAGTCCATTGCTGTGGTAAAGCTCTCCCATTTGTCATCTGCCTTTAGTCCATTTATTACTTGTCTGACTATTTGCTCTTCCTCAATCTCTTCTCCAACACTTGCAAGTTGGTCTGCAATGTCTTTGACCTTGGTGACAAAGTCTGAGACAGATTGCTTTGATTGCTTCCTAAGAGTTGTAAACTCAATCCATAGCTGATTCTTTCTGGCCCTTGTGCTTGATGAAAAATAAGTTGACAAGGTTTCCCAAGTCTCTTGGGAAGTTTTGCAATTCCTTATGTGTGGTAGAAGGAAATCAGAAATAGAATTTAGAAGATATGACCTTGCCAAAGCATCTTTTGCACACCATTGATTGAGTCTCTCTTGCTCTTCCTTGGTGGGTAGGCCTCTAGCTTTGAATGAGGGCAATTCCTCATCTCCTGATATGAATCCAAACAGGCTCCTTCCTTGTAGATAGGTCTTCATCCTTAGAGACCAAGCTTGGTAGTTGTTCCTATCTAATTTGTCAATGAAGGAAGGGAAACCATCACCCATGTTACCTTATATGCTCTGATACCACTGTTGGGAGTGATGGTTGGATGCACTCAAGAAATGAGTTGATGCTGCAAGACCTGCTTCACACCTGCCCTCCTTTGACTCCAGATATGCTTAGTACACTTGCTTAGCTTCCAAATGACACCAAAATATGCTATATGTACTTTGGAAATGAGTTGAGTAATGAGTAGATCAAAACAGACTACTTGTGACTTCAAGAATCCTGAAAAACTTGCTATTTTGGTATTGACACCTGCTCAGTGTTATGCTCAGTGTGACCAGTGTAGTTACAATTAGCAAAATTCCTTCTAGAGATATTCTATTAGCTTAGTAAGCTCCCATTTGCAAGTGGAATGAAAGGAAATGATAAACCACACTCAGAGAAATCACTTTAGCAAAATAAGGTACACCCCCGACTTTTTAGGAAATTTACAGTCACAGACCAGTGAGCACCTCGACTGAGATTTCTCTGTAATGGTTGATCCAATGGCCTTGAAATTTTGTAGCTGTATAGTAGACTTTGAGCTGAATCCAATGCACTTTGAATCATCCAATTTGGTTCAGTAGATCTTGAGATATGCCTCTTGGAAGTTGACAGAGTTGAAGGTAGTCACTCAGAGAAACCAGAGATTATGAATGTAATGCTATGTATTAATTCTATTGATTGTACATTCCCATTGGCATAGAATGTGATGCTCAATGGTACTCAGATGTGTAGGCTATAGTGTAGCACTCACACACTCAGAGATTTACTCAGAAATGCCTCGGGAAGAGTGAAGTATTACCCGTGACTTTTTTCTTCACATATATATGTTTTGAGTGAGGATTTGAATTTGAACTCTAATTCAAATCTCCTAGAATCTTGTACCTAAAAAGTGAATGAGATATTCTCTCAATCAGTCACCCACTCAATCAATCAAATTTTCCACGACTTAATCAAGTAGGTATGATTACATGTACATGCCAAGTCACAATGACTTTTACAATGAGTAAAAAGTTAGAATCCATAAGCATGAGTTCCTATGGCTCATTCTTCAAGTGATATCTTCATGAATTAACCCAAGCTAGGCTTCCAAGGTCCAAGCTTTATGTTGAGTCTTCAAGGTTGATATCCAAGCCAAGTGTTAAGGCTTGAATTACACCAACAGATACTAACCATCCATGTGTCAGCCATGTAACGGCATGTGCGCCAAGTTTCCCAATTAACTCGAGTTAAGTCAACTGGATGCTTCTAGAAGGCTCTAGATCTCTTTGGGCAAAATACTCTTTCCATGTACATGGGGATTGAACCCAAGACCTCCTCATTCACACCCATGAGTCTTAACCACTAGGCTAAGTGGATCACTTGGTTACAAGAGTAAATGACCTTCTAGTAAGTCTAGACTTGAGAATTTTGGTCATATATATGGATGACCAAATGGTGTCCGATTCTAGGTCTCTCCGAACTGGTTGGACCCTTAGATCATAGACTAAATTTATTACACGTCATCTGAGATGTCTGATTGAGGGCGTTTGCATCATTATTTGGGCATTCAATTTATGCAAGGTGATCGTAGAATAGCTTTGTGTCAAAAAAAATATATTGACACATTATTGGAGCATTTTGGCCTTGAAGGTTGTAAACCCATTGCCACTCCTATGGAGACAAGTTTATGATTGAGTCTTCATGATGTTGGAGTTGCATTTGATGATGTTCTCTATTAGCAGGCTGTTGGATGCTTGATTTACTTATGCATTACTCAGCCAGATATTCAGTTTTTTGTCACACAGATGAGCAAGTTTATGCATTGCCCAAGTATCAAGCATTGGTAGACGGTTGTGCATCTTTTGCTACTTGAGTGGTACCCGACAACTTGGATTGTTTTTTCCCAAGGGGGGATCACTACTACCAAATTTACATGCTTTTTCTGACTTTGACTGAGCTGGTTGCTATGACACTCATGTGTCCACAAGTGGTTTTTGCTTCATGCTTGGTAGCTCATGCATATCTTTGTTGAGCAAGAAGCAGCCTACTATGGCCACTTCTAATTGTGAGGTTGAGTATAGGGCAGCTTTTTCAGTGACTGTTGAGTGTGTGCGGCTCAGATGTCTTATGGTTGAGTTGGGTGTTGGTTAGTCTTCTACCACCATCATATTCACTAACAGTCAAAGTGCATTGGTAGTTGTGAGAAACCCAGTGTTTTATGCTCGCACTAACCACATTGAAGTGCACTATCATTATGTCAGGGAAAGGTTCTTTGCTGGACAGATCAGCTTAATGTATGTGCCCACACAGGAGAACATTGCATACCTTTTCATGAAGGCTCTATCTAGGGAGAATTTTGAAGCTTTTTGTAAAGCTTTAGGATTACTTCCTTTTGTGGATTGATTCCACATAGTTTGACACTCCCTTATACGTGAGTGCCAGCTCCTTGTTCACCGCATCACTCCCAGGGGGCATTTGTTGATATATTTAGGTAGTGATGTGTGTGAACACACTAGGACTATCGGGGCACCTTTTTCCCTCTTTAGGAAGTTTTCCCCCCCCCAACTTGTATATATGCCTATAGCCCTAACGGGTTACTTATCTTTGTACATTATAGTGGTAAGACATTCAATATTGTGTGTTGTGCTCCATGCTTCTTCTTTGTCCTTGTGATGTTCCCGTGCTTCCACAGACCTTGAACTCCAACAACTCATTTGGTTATACACTCTATATTCTGTTGTGCTCCAAGCTTCTTCTTCTTCTTCTTGCTTGTTATGTTTGTGTGCTTCCACAAACCTCAAAATCCAACAATTGGTATCATAGAAGGTCAGCACTTCATCTAGGGCATCATCGATACCCCTTCGGTCAACTCTTTGAATCGTATAAAAATTGGTGAGCATACTCAGAGCAATTAGGAGATCAAAACTGCTTTGCTTTATGGCATCCAAATTTTGATCTTTGTTTTGGCCTTTGAACACACTATCACAAATTTGCAAGATATTTCATCCCTTTGTGTGAAACATCTATATAGGTTTTGGTTTGCCAATACAAGTGCCTCAAAGTTTGCTACACATTTAGCAGAGCTTGATAGGGTGTTTCAGTTCAACTTT
Source organism: Ceratopteris richardii (assembly GCA_020310875.1). NCBI lineage: Eukaryota > Viridiplantae > Streptophyta > Polypodiopsida > Polypodiales > Pteridaceae > Ceratopteris > Ceratopteris richardii. The sequence continues at coordinate 212,810 of MU260145.1, read as the reverse complement.
TTGAGATATAGCCAATTTTCTACAATAGGGTTTTCAGTCACTGGCCATGGCTAAAAGCAATGATGTATTCTATATGTTGGATGTTGAGGATAAGTTGTATTTTACTAATTACCCATTGTGGCTATATATGATGTGTCGTATTGTTAGAAAAACGGCTATGGAATATTGTGGAGGGAGTTGAAAAACGTCTTATTACACCTATATATATAGTTATTGAAGGTGACCACATGGCATTGAAGATGATGATCAGGTTCCTAATCATGTTGTAGTTCATGCTACACCTACTATAGAGAAACTTTGTTGGGAGGTAAAAGATGTTCAATTACATGCATTGATAGATTTGTTTCCCAAACATGCTATTATCCCTCACATTCACTCCCACAAAATAGAAAAGGATACTTGGCATGCACTTACAACTTTATACTACAAAAGAGATGAAGCTTGTGTTGCTTACCTCCAAAACAAGTTGGAGAGCTAGCATATGAATGAAGGAGATTCTATGGACAATATTTTCATAAAGATCAAAGATTTGAAGGAGTAATTGATTTTTGATGATGAACTCAAGAGTAGTTGATTTTTACTGATGAAGTCTTGTTAGATAGTTCACTTATGCAAACTATTCGTAAGGATCTCCCATATTCATATTAGATTTTAGCTTCTAATCTTTGATTAAAGATGAAAGGCAATTGAAATGACTTAACATTTAAGGATTTGTTCTTTGTTTAGTTGGAGCAAGATTAGTATAGTAGAGTAGGTCAATTATGCATATTGCAAATAAAGGTTTCTTAGCTAGTCGGAGAAGTAGTCTGATGGTGATGCACCATAGTGGATTCTCCTTTGTGAGAGCTCCACAAAGATGACCTCATAGTAGAAAACCAAGGTCTTGACAATGATCAAGATGCTCAGCATAGACTTGGAGAATACGTAGAACTATATAATACACCGAGAGCATGACCACATATTTCCTAGGTTTTACAAATGTGGTTTAACTTTGAGACTGTGCTTGACAACAACACTATATGTTTTATCAAAGAACATATACAAAAGATTCTAGAATCCGTCTATCCTTTCACATGGACATTAATGGTAACAATCTCCCATGAAAGGTAAATATGTCGAAAATGAAGTATCGGAGAAAAAATAAATTTAAATGATAAAGGATACTTGAGACAATGATCCTCTTTGCTTCAAGATTAGCCTTGAGAATTCATAAAAGCATCAAACTTTTGGTACCATTGTCTAGGGACTGCTTAATCCATATAAGCTATTTTAGCTCACGAACTAGACTCACACTGCCAAGAACTACATAAACATTTGTTTGTTCTATATAGATTTGATTTCTAAGATCTCCATGCAAGAAAGGCATTTCCACATCTATTTGGACCAGCTCTAAGTCCTCCATTGCAAAGAGTCCAAGAAACATGTGCAGTGTACTCATCTTTACTAGTAGAGAGAAGATTTCTTGAAATCAAACATATATATCATGTGGATGCAAGAGACATGCAAAACTTCTCAATGGTTACTGAATAGGAACATTTGTAGACTAATCTAGCTAGAAATTCTCTTGAAAATGCCTATGTGTAGTTCTCTTATGCATGCTAACTGGATGAATATTATCCTCAAATGCCACTCTTCTCACATCAACCTCCTTAATGGGTTGCTAAAAAGGAACATTTGTAGATTTATTTGACTACAAATTCTCTTGAACATCCCCATGTGTAGCATTCTTAGGCATGCTAACTAAAGAATTAGTATCCCCAAACACCACTCTTCTCAGTTCAATCTTCTAATGGGGTTGTTTATGCATCTTAAACTCATTGAAAATGACATCAATAATTTTGATCACTAAGTGTGCTTCAAGACTCCATAAGTGATATGCAAATTGTCTTTCTCAACCATATCGAAGAAAAATGCATTCCTTTGACTTATGGTCCAATTTTTGTCTAACTTTCTTGGGTATAAGAACATATGCTTCACAAAAAAACTTTAAGATCATCATAATATGGTGGCCTAATTGTCCATGATTCTTGTTTCAATTTCAAACCTTTGGCATAACTAGATGAAAGGTAAATCACATTAACTCTATTCAACACTACCCCAAAAGCCTTGTGAAAGGTTTGCATGATGCAACATAGTAACTAATCTATACTGAATAGTTCTATTTATCCTCTCATCTACACCATTCTATACTAGGGTATAAGGATTTCTAAATTCTCTAGAAATTCCTCTAGACTCATGGAAAAGGCTGAATTCTTAACAAGTTATGGGGTGTTGAAAGAGATGAGTGAGATTCAGAAAAACCTACTCAACACGATCTAAGATAACTTTTGGAATGCTTATTAAACTTTTGTAGCTATCCAAGTATGCATAAAGAGCTACTAAGTCCTTTGGAATACCATTCCCAAATATTTGTGTTAAAAAAATGAGTTTGCACATCACAAGGTTGAAAAAACTTTCTATTTTGGGATCACAAGCTCTCAGAGAAATCCTCAAAGCTCCCATGCTTGTACAAATCAGCTAGAGAAATTATGCACACATTCACTTATAAATTGGAGCTAAATAAAGAAATTTATTTCATGAATTCATCCTCATTATATAGAGAGCAATAAGTTTACGAATTCTAGGGGACCATCTTGACTTTTTAGGATGAAGGAGATGTGCATACACAGTCACCTTCAAACGTCCATATCTTGAAATGTACAAATCTAAAAATGATGAAACTCTATATGCAAGCTTAAAATAGGTTATCTAAGTGATCCAAGTGATAATTTGAATATTGGACATCCACATAGAGAGAAACGAACCAGAAACGATGAGTATGGAAGTCAAAGTACTATAGCGGCACACAAAGAATGAGAAATCAATATAGATGAATCATAATGTGTATTGATATTGCACATGTGATACAAATACGTTGTGGAGGACTTCTTTCACTTCAAATGAACACAATCTAGGCTCATAAGCTCTAGTCATAATGCACAAGAAGACTCACTCATCCTGCAACTAAAAGTAGTCTTTTTATACGTGTTTTTGAATTTGAATGTGGTTAAGTCGTCCACCTAAAAGTGATCCTATATCTTAGGATTAATTTGAATTTCAACTCCAACTAGAGCCGTGGATTTTGGCTCCCTTCATTCACAAGATTCTTCCTACTTTTATCTTTTACATTTGACCTTGATAAGTCCAAGGTTTTGGCCTTTGAACTTTACAAACATAAGTTTATATGGATTACATTTGTGTAAGATGAAAGATGAGAGAAGTCCAAGAGCTTAAGGAAAACTCTTAGGTTTTTTTCTTGAACCAATAGCTCCCCCTCAAGCCTAAGAAGCTTGAATATTCAATTTTTTAATATTTCTTGCAATCCAACCATTGATTTGACATATTCAATTTGACTCCCTCCAATTCCTTTGTCATCATGTCTGCATATTGTTGGTGGATAGATAAATATGATAATTGAATCTCATTGCTTGTAAGATTCTCTTTGACATGGTGATTACGCACTTCTATGTGCTTAGTCCTTGCATGATAGATTGGGTTATCAATAGATACAATGAACTGATATTATCCCCAAAGATATGAGGAATAGATGGCTTAAGACCTAATTAAAAATATAAGGTTCTAATCAACATTGTTTCTTGAGTTGCATTGGAAATTACTCTATATTCATCTTCATTTAATGAGATTGCAACGGTAGGTTTCTTCTTTGACAACCATGAAATCAGCTTTGTACATGCAAAGGTATCTAGATGTACGTGTCTCGTCATCTTAAGAGCCTTCCCACTTTGCATCAAAGAAAAGATTGATTTCAATATCGGATGTGTCAAGATAATACAAACCTTCATTGATAGTTCCCATTGGGTATTTAAGTATCCTTATGGTTGCTTCCATATTAGGTTTTCCAAGAGTGTGCATGAACTGTCTTAAGGACTTACTCCATAGAAAATATCAACCCTTGTTAAGGTAGCATAATGTAAACTATTAAGTAGACTTTGATAGCTAACTATATCCTCAGTTTAATCTCCTTCATGAGAACTCAACTTTTGGTTCATCTCCATAGGTGTATGTGCAACCTAGTTTCTACTTTTTTTTTGGAAAGGTGGCCGAGCGGTTTAAGGCGTAGCACCGGAAATGCTACATAGATTTCTAACTACCGAGGGTTCGAATCCCTCCCTTTCCTATTGATATTCTAAATAAATGTCCCTGTATATATTTTTACTATTTCTGAAAAAGTCCTTCTCTAGCCCATTCAACCCGAGCCATCTCACTTCCGTTGAGACGTCCAGCTATTTGTATCTTAATACCTCTATCAGTAGTTCACCCAATCAGTTCAATAGCTTTCTTCATAGTTCGTCGAAATTGAGTCCTCCATTTTCAATTTTGAAAGCATGTCTTTGATATACTTTGTTGGAGTAAGATACATACACTTTTCTTTTTACACTACTTCCAATCCTAAGAAGTATGTGAGTAGACCTGGATCACTGATTTTGAATTCATCTTTCATCTAAATCTTGATCCTGCTTATACCTTGAATATCATTACATGTTATTATGATATCATCAACATATACAGACAGGTACACGTCTTCAGATTGGTTCCTTTTGATAACGAGGGAAGCATTCGTTTGCTCACAATAAATCCTATATCCTAGAAATAAGTGACAAGCTTGTGCTTCCAAGCGCTTGGGGCTTGCTTTAGACCATATAAGGACTTTCTTAAACTATATACATATTCAAGGCATGATGATTCTTCAAAACCAGCAGGTTGACCCAGGTATATCTCTTCAAATATTCATGCATTTAAGAATGCGTTTTTGACATCCATTTGGTAGGTCTTGGAGTTCTTGGAAGCTGCAATGTTCATAAGCACTCTGATAGTTGGCCTCTTTGCCACAAATGAGGAAGTCTCTTCATAGTCAATCCCTTGTGCTTGTGCAACACTTGCTTCTTCTTTGCTTCATCATAGGATGAGGGCTCCTTAGATTTTGAATCCTATGTTAGATATATAGGGGCCCTAGCAGCACATGGTTTCCTTGAGATGGTCACCCTCAGTTGAGTGTGTAAGGATCCAAGGTGGTCTAGTGAGAGTATAGTGTCTAGAATCAATTTTAAGTTAGACTTTCAAACTAGGATAGGCTCATAAACCCAATGGTTTTTCTATCTTTTTGCATTCATAGTGGAGCATGTGAGTGAGTTGGAGTTTGGTTTATTGGTCGTAGAATTCTTTATATAGATGTTACACTTATAGAAAGACATTGGATCAATGAAGAGGTTCCTATCCTCTTATCATGATGCTCATGCACATTTATATTACAATATCTTTTAATTCATGTCACCTTGTCTCCATGTATCTAGTCTCTTAAGTGCTTTCTACATGTCTCCTTTTAACTCTCTCTATCTATGAGAAGGATCCACAATCTTGTGTTGTACCACTCAAGATTATATATTGAGATTGTGAGGATAAGTTTCTTTATATTCATAAATCATGACCCACATGCATGCATACTATCCACAAACCCCCATACTATCCACAAACCCCCATGCATATGTTTCAATTTTCAAGGTGTATAAGAAGCTCCTTTTTTGGACCATTCTTCCTTTACAAATCAATTCATGTGTATGTTTTCTTTTGTTCTCATCATATTCATAAATCATGACCCACATGCATACATGCCATCCACAAGTACCAATGCATATGGATTAAATTTTGAAAGTGTATAAGAAGCTCCTATTTTCAACCATTCTTACTTTTGAAATCGATTCATGTGTATGGTTTTCTTTTGTTCTCATCATTCATGTTCATGGATTTATCTTGCATCCATACATTCCCATTCCCATAATCAAATCATCACATCTCTCCTCTCCATACTCAAATTCACTTTCACCTTCACATTTTGATCAGAGAAACCTTCCATCACTCACTAGCTCATACACGCTATGTGTGCCACCACCAAACCTGATGCACTCACATTGCGACCATAGGAACACTTTACATAGGGACTCTTAGAGATTATAAAATTGGTCCTAACTAAAAATGTTTATATTAATGCAAAAAGGGTTACAAACAAAACTGACTTGCCAAGTATCTCTTATAAGATTTACAAGGGAGGAAGACCATTTTTTTACTGAAGAGCTTACACCTTATAGAAATCCCTTTGTCGTAGAATGTACACTGAGTAGTAAATCAATACAGATGTCTAGGAAGACCCTAGTAAAGAAATACACGTATCTATGTCTAAGATGGATGGGATGTCACAACTACAGTCCCCTGCTAGCCCTCAAGATTCTTTAGCCTCTAGGATCTAGCCATTCAAGACATTAAGGAAGAGCCCTTCGAAAGGATTATCATCTCTCTAGTTGTTGATCTCCTACAGCTCCTTGAGGACGCACTAGTATCCAACGTGCACACCACTCAAAGCCCAAACCATGGTAGCCCCTCCCTCGAGAGTTTGGATCTAGTAACTACCTTCTTCTTCCCAACAGTAATGCATGTGTCTCAGTTATCAACTATCCTTCAAAGAATTCTCCACTTCTTAGAGTGTGGAGATGATGGAGAGTGTTAATCTCCAAAATAATAAGTTATCCTTGATGTTAGAGAACCTCTATATCAAGAGCAACTCAAAAACTCAACCAATTTTGGAAGACCAATACCAGATTACCAAAATTTTGAACTAATTGTGAACAAACTTAACACACAGAAAGTCCACTTTGCTTAATCCACTCATAAACTGATCAAATGTATAAAGTTTCCAATGAAACTTTATATGAAGTGCCAACTAGTTTGTGCACCTTCTCCAAGTTAAACTTTCTCAAAAGATTTAGTAAATCTCTCAAAAGATTTAGTAAATCTTGAGATTTAGTCCAAACAATTCACCTATGTCTAAAACTGTACTTCTATACAGTTGACTTTGACACCTACAACTTTTAATGCATGGTTCTCTCAAAGTAGAACCCTTTTATTCAAATGCTTTTAGGCATAGGTAGCTTACCTTCCAACTTAAAGAATGAGTGCTTATTTTCTCAAAACTTTACACTGTGGAAGGAGAACTGACAAAAAAAGTATCATCAAATTTGCACCTATTGTAGTCTTCTCTTCTTCACATTAACACATGTAAATGTTCCTACTTAAAATTCTCTCAGCTTGATCACAATTAGGATCTAAAATTTGTACAGAGGTCACTCAACTATAGACTTAGACTTTTAACCCTTAATGTATCGTAACACCCTTTGTCCTGCAACCCAATGTTCTTTCCTAGGACAATGCATGAACTGAGATGACGCACCAAATGCATATGACAAATCAGGTCTAGTCAATGTAGCATAGATTAGACTACCAACCAAACTTTGATATAGCTTCATGTCCTTGAATTCTTCTCATCCATATCTGCTCAATTTGTGATTCACCTCCATTGGAGTAGGTGCTATCTTGCAATCTTCCATTTTAAACTTGATTAGCAAGTTATTTAAGTACCTCTCTTGAGTCACATATATTCCATGTTGAGTATATGAGACCTCCATGCCCAAGAAATATGACAAGTCTTCTAAGTCACTAATCTTGAACTCTTTCTCCATTTGCTTCTTAAGACTTTGTATGCCCTTCTCATCTGTACCTATAAGAATTATTTCATCAACATATATGCACATGTAAATGAACCCATCATCACTTGCTTTAACTGTTATAACTTATGGAATATGTTGAACAATGGGTTGTTGGATTGTAACATGGAATATGTTTGTAGCTTAGTGATGAGTAGCACCTCCTTTAATGTCAATCCGGGAAGACGTGAGGATGGTATGAAGACCTCGAGCAAGTGGCGGCACAAGTGCGTGAGTGAGAAGCACACAAACATGCACACACATACACACACACGCACACACGGTAAGACAAAGAGTGAGAAGCAATGGAGTTCTTAGATTACTTTCAAAAAGCTCTTACAAGTTCATTTAAATTACAATCCAACCTCAAAAATGAGCTCTCTAGCTCTTTTTATAGTTTTTGACTAGGTTTTGGCCCTGTCCAGACCTAGTGTCCGGCCTAGTTAAAAATTAGGTTCTAGGGCCAATTTGAGGGCTTAAACGGAGTCTAAAAAATACGAAAATTGATATGTAGGTACTTCTAAGGCTCCTCAAGCTCAAGGACTCCTTGGCTTGCACAAAATGGAGCTACAAAAATATGAAATGGTATTTACAATGATTGTTAGTGATAAGAATCACTGTTATAAAGATGTTGATTTGGAAAAAATTTGAAGGGCCTATCTGCTAGATTTGCATCAACTGCTTTGTCTACTTACTCCTTCACCTCGCTCTGACTCTCTCCGCTGGCTTCCTTGTCTAGTCAGTCCTTGGGTGCCCATACTGCTCTCAACACCCCCCCCTCTCTCGCGTCTGTCATCCCTGACAGACCCTTGTTGTTGGGAGTGTTGGATGTAATATTCCACAACCTGAGTGGCAAGATGATGTTCTTGTAGGCGTAGTCCTCTGGCTAAGTCTGTCATCATAGGATCCCAATCAATTGGTCCTGGAATGTCCGGGTGTGGCAGACGTAACTGATCTGCATGGATCGCTTGTTCTACTGCGAATAGATGTAGCAAATGTGTGGGTCTAGGAATGAAGATTTCGGAATGATATTCCCAGAATCCCGTAGAGAACATTTCCTCAAATGTCTGCTTGAAGCATGCGGGTAAGTACTTTATTCGTGCATGCCAGGCAAAGATTATAGTGACCGAGGGAGTCTGGCTCATGTCGTAGACTAAATCCTTGTTACCTTGAGAGAATCCAGGGGCAGAGATGTATGGAGCTTGTACATTCCAACGTGTCAACTCTGCGTTTGTCATACCTCACGGACTGGCGGACTGCAGTGTGGACAGCCTCCGGAACTCCTAAAGATTCTGGCACTAATTTGAGGGTGTCAATGAAATGTTGGTCCACCCCCTCATCTGATAGCATTTCTTGCATCAAAGCTTGACCTGATACAAGAGAGAGTTGATGCCTTTCTTGTACTGCTTTGATTGTGTCGTATAACCTTCGTAGTTGAGCTGTATATGCTGCTGCACCTACAAGTTCTGGCACTTCTTGTTGCTCCTCTTGATGCTCTTGATCATAATCCTCCTCATCTTCCTCCTGTTCTTCATCTCCGTCATCCTCTTCATCCACTTCAACTAGGATGACAGGTGCTTGGGAGATTGTGGCCTGCGTTTGCACGTTTTCCGCTTGTTGTGCCTCTTCTGCCTCCAGCTCTACATCTTGTAATAATTGTTCGAAATCTTCATTACTGAGTTCTTCCAAAGGTGCACCACTGGGAAATTCAAGATCGGTTGGGATAGGAGGGAATATCAAGGTGGAACCATCGGTGCTGCATCTTGGAAGTCGGAGTGTGAATGGTCGGACTCTTCGGGGTGGAGGGGTAACATCTGGTGTTAGGGTGGCTCCACGTGGTTGAGCACATGGGACTTGGACAGTGCCTCTCATCTTCTTAGAAGGGGGTCCAGTGGATGTCCTGCCTCTAAACTGCTCTACACGATTCCACATTAGGGCCCGTTGAATAGGGATGTCATAAGCCAAACACCTATAAATGATTCTTGTCAGAGCACAACAACCATATAAAACCTGTTTCCGCGGCCATCATTTGTGAGCTAGGTGTATCTGATCAATTATCCAGTGCGATAAGTTGATGGTGAGGCTCTGTGTCTCTGCCAGATACAAACTAAACCAAATCTTTTTGGGCGGCATGGTGAATCTATCTTGTGCAGGAAAAGCAAAGTGTTGCATGCACATGCGAAGGTGTATTGCAATATTAGGCGTCATGGACACCATGTCCTTGAGTTTGGTGAGACTTCGATTCTTCATGTAATCTGGTACTAGGGTTTCCTTTTCTGTAGGAATATGCATTCCGCACATATCTAGAGCCTCTCTCACCAAGTTGTTTGATAGCCTAAATCTCTTGAGCTCATTCCCCTTTGTCAGAGATGGAATCACAAATGAGCTTGCACCTTTTGGGTTCTGGTTTGGAGTCAAGGTGTTGATGAGATAGTAGCATCGCATGAAGTTAGGCTTTGGGAGCCGTGCACTGAAATATGCATTCAATCCTGCCTTTTCCCATATCGAACGTAGTCCTTCTGCATTTTGTAACTTCTCGAATTCTCTTGTAAAGAAATGGTATCTGCCTTGCTTCCCATTGAAGTCCAACTCTGATTCCCATAAGTATGTTCCCTCACCCAAGGGTCCTGCCACTTCAGTAAACCAGTGGGAAGTCTTTCCTACGGGCATGGTGTGGCCACGCGGAGGGTCCGCAATAGGTATGATTTTGATTGCCCGCAATTCTTCTGGTCTTTCATTTGTCTCAGGCAAAACGGGTAAACTGTCTAAGTCCACCACTTGCGGGCTTGTTTCTGTGTGAGAGCTAGTTCCTGCTACCTCAGCCATGTTGAAAACTTCGCAGCTTGTTCTGTGAGAATATATGAATAAATGTTAACATTGCAATGGACACAAAAATGACATAGTGTCCCCTGTTACAACATTAACCTAAAGTTTGGGAGAGGTTAGGCGTTAATAAGTGCTCGGTGCTAGTGTGTGTAGTTAAAAATTGGGTAGACCTACGAGCTAAGCGGAATGATGTAATGTGAGAGTGAAGTGGTTAATAGGTGGGCATGGATTTACATTTGGGGTCCGGGGGTTTATTACAAGTTTTAGGTAGCCAAATGCAACGGATAGGTTTTGAGTTTGACTTTGTGGAGGTTCTCGAGAGTGTGATAGGGTATTTACTTGAAAAAGGGGGCTGTTTAAGGACCCATCTACGAGTGAGTCTGTGCGTGCTTCTAGGTGGCAGTGTGTTCGAGTGTATCAGACAAGAGTGGGTGGCGGCTGCTTGAGCGAGTGAACCCTGTCGTGTATGATGTGAATTGTGTGGGGTTATTTGAGCCCGCAAGCAAGCCTTAGGCACCCAAATTTGTCTTGATTGTGGGTCAGCCTTCATCGACTTCTTGGGTACCCAAATGGACTTCACTTTCTCAACAGAGGTTTTAGGAGTCCTCTTATTAGCATCAAGTCGTTGATTACTAATAGGAAGTTGAGATCGTTGTTGCGACTTAGTTACGGTCGGCAGCTCGTCTTTCCGCACCCACATTTGTTTCATCGGCTGAGTTGTTCTGCTTCGCGCGTTCTTTTGGTCTCTTGCCTGGAGAGTCTTCAATGATTGATCTGCCCTTAGCTGCTGCCTCCTTCTGGCCTTTGGAAAAGAAGAGAGTTCCATTGTGGTTCTGACTCCTTCTTTGAGATCTTCATTCTTCTGCATCACATAGCCTTGGACAAGAACAGCATGGTCAACTTCATGTGCACCCTTGGAGGGACCAGGAGTCCGTGTCTTTCCTAGTTCCTTGAGTGCTCCATTATTTAACTCAATTGTAATTCTAGTCTGATTCACCCATACTTGAAGAATTCCACTTCTTAGGTTTAAGTTGACTGCTTGGTTATAGATCCAGTCTTGACCCAAGACAAGGGGTTCAGTGAGGTCCTCATCTTGACACACTAGTACTTTAACTGTCATTGCCTCATCATGAATATAGAGGGGAAGTTCCACCTCGCCCATGCAAGGGGTTTCCACGCCTCCCAATCCTATGTGATATGCTTCCACAGGATTGACAGTTAATTGCAACTCTTGACAGTAAGACAATTTAACAGCACTAGTGGCTGCACCTGAGTCAATCAAGGCTCTTACAGTCCTTGCACTCTTTCCTTGTCCTATAAAAGGACGTCGATCAGTTATCCTATGTGAGCTAACACCTAAAACTTCACACATAGCTACGTCATATCCTTGATCTGCATATGCGTCTTGCCTAGGGTGCTCTCTACCTTGTCTTCTTAATTTCAATCTCCGTATGCGCTCTAGGGCTTCTGCTTGAGCTTCTTCTCGAATTCGCTTTTCTTCCTCTTTGCGTTTCTTAGCAGTGTTGAGTCGACTTAGCATTTCCTCCGTGAGGGGTTCCTGATACAACTTGACTCTGCATCCGCTAATATAGTTTGGGAGAACATCACCCTGTAAAGTGGCTAGTTGTACTGCTCCACTCGTGGAGATCCTATTGATTATCATAGGTCCGTAGCCTCTCTTTTCTAACTTCCTTGCGTGTTGTTTCAATGTGTAGACTAAAACTAGATCTCCTGCTTTCAAGCCCTTATCCTTCACATGGGCATCAAAGTATGCCTTCTGTCTCTTCTTAGCTGCATATATCCTTGCAGCTGCTCTCAGTCTTGTTTCTCCTAATCGTTCAAGGTCAAAAAGTCTAGAGGAGAGTTCATGACCCGTCCATTCGTACTCTTGTGCTACTTTCAATGTAGGTATCAAGAAGTCTAAAGGTAGCACAGCATTTTGACCAAACACCATTTGAAAGGGAGTGGCTTGGAGTACCGTTTTGTAGGCAACTCAGTATGCCCAAACAGCATGGTGTAGCTGTTTGTCCCAATCAGAGCGTTTATTGTTCACTAATTTCGTCAATACATTGCATAAGATTTTGTTGGTGCTCTCAGCCTGGCCATTTTCTTGAGGGTGATAGGGGGCAGACTTCTTATGTATTACCAAGAATTCTTGGAGCAGATTTTCAATCACTTCATTCAAGAAGTGAGTGCCTCTATCACTAACTAGCTCTATGGGTAGCCCGTATCTAGTGAACACATTCTCTCTCAGTAGTGGTATAATTTCGTTCAGCTGCATTCAATTGTCTACTAGCGTAGGCAATTGGAAGATCCATATTACCTTCACCAGTAGGTTGCGCGAGTACACACCCAATAGCAAATTTGGATGCATCCACATGAACATGGAATGGCTTGTTCCAATCTGGTGTGGTCAAGATTGGTGCTGAACATAATCTTCGTTTAAGCTCCTGGAAGGAATTCTCACATTCATCAGTCCATTCAAAGTTAGTCAGAAGTCCGTACATGGGCTTTGCAATGACGACATACATGTGAATGAACCGGCGGTAGTAACCACAATGTCCCATGAAAGCTTGTACTTCCTTGACATTCCTTGGCCTAGGTAGCTCTGCTATGGCTCTCACTTTCTCTTCATCAGTTGATATGCCATTCTTTGACACGATGTGTCCTAGAATCTTGCCTTGCCTGACCATAAAGACACACTTTTCTGGGTTCAGGCAGACTTGATATTCTCTACATTTGTCAAAGATTTGTCTGAGTTCAGGAATATGAGTTTGTCTAATGTTGGAATGAGCACAAAGATCATCAACATAGACTTCTAAGTTCTTCCTCAGGAACTCTTTAAACACATGACACATCAATCGTTGAAAGGTAGCAGGTGCATTAGTAAGCCCAAATGGCATTACCCGAAAGGCAAATATGCCCCAATCCGTGGCAAAAGCCGTCTTATGTTGATCCTCTAGAGCAATGGCTACCTGATTGTAGCCCGAAAATCCATCAAGGAAGCTGTACACTTCCTTGCCTGCTACTCTTTCTAAGAGATGTTCTGTGATGGGAAGCGGATAGTTATCTCGGATTGTGGCTGCATTGACCTTCTTTAAGTTAATGCATACACATAATTTGCCATTCTTTTTGGGCACCACTACAATGGGGGATACCCATTCAGTGTGCTCAATTTCATAGATAAATCCAGCTTCAACCAGTCTATCTATCTCCTCTTTGATCTTGGCAGCGTAATTATCGTTATATGTATAGGGCTTTTGCTTAGAGGGTTTAGCATCTGAGGTCATGGGGATAGTGTGTGAGCATATGTCAGGGTCAACACCTTTCAAATCCTTGTAACTCCAAGCGAATACATCTCTGTATTCTCTTAGCAAGGCTATTAACGCATGCTCTTCTCCCTCTGTTAGGTCATGGCCTATGTACGTGCATCTCTCCTCTCCTTCTTCTAGGGCCACTACTATTTTCTTGGTGGTTTCTTTGTTATCATAGACCTCTCCTAATTGTGCCTCTCGTTTAGGCATTCTTATCATGACTCTCCTGTCGTCTATCTCATACTTCTTAAAATTCTCTGGGACCTCAAACAAAGATTCTTCCTCTTCTGGTGAGACTTCTCTCTTCTTTCGTTTCTTTCCTTCTTCCTTCGGGGTCACATGTGTTGCTAATCTTACATCATTCGTAAGCTCTCCATGCCTCTGGGGTTGAAATTCTACTTCATGGAAGTATTCTTCATCTGATGCAAATGGTGGGTCCATAATGATTGACTCTAGATCGGAGTCACTTGCATCCTCAAATGCATCAGGACTAGGTTCGCATTCTTCTAGAACTGCCTCTCCCATGATTGGCTCTATGGAGAAGACTGAAATGTCATAGCCATCCTCATCACAGTGAGGTGTCCATTGTTCCTCATTGATGGCTACATCCATGGTTGCTAAAATTTCTGCCCAGCCGTGAGGTTCAAATTCTTCGTCTGGAAAAACTACAGGTGCATAGGCTGGGTCTTGGATTGATCTATGGGTTTCTTTTGCACCTACCTCTCTGGATTTTTCTCTCTTCTCTTCGTCTACTGCTACTTTGCACATCCATAAGTGGGTATCTTCATGCATCCATGAGGATCCTGATCCTATGGAATGCACCGATTCTGTATCATCTTTGGCTCTATGGATGGGATTCCATTGGATGGGAGGGACATCTCTGTGAGAGTAATCTTTAAGATTCACTTTGGTCGTAACACCTAAGTGTTGTAGGTACAAGGAGTTGGTTCCCCAATCCTGTACCACTTGCAACTGTCGCATAAAAGGTCGTGCCAAGATCATTTCATAGGCATGGTTCTTGCTAAAATCACATATGGCAAAGGTATGCTCGAACTCGACACCACAGGTGGTGAGAGTTATTCCTTCTAGCAATCCTAAGGGTCTCTCAATATGACCATCCGCCATCTACAATTTCATTCTCGTTGGCGTGAGTGCTGGCTTGCCCCAACGCTTCCATAGGGAAGTGGTGGCAATTGCAACTCCTGCACCTGAGTCCAAAATTGCCTTGGTGGTGTACTCCTGGTAGGTAATGGGAAGATAGGTGTTCCCTTCTTCACCTTCACACATATCTCCTATCTTATCCAAGGGTATTTCTGGCACTGTCCTTTGGGATCCTACCTGGGAACGAGGTTTTACTATCTGTGGTACTTGTTTGGCTACATGTTTCCATAGCTCTGGCCTTACTTTGAGTAGCTCTTCTAACTTGAGATTGCACTGCACTTTAGTGTTTTTCACTACCTCTGTGTTCCTAGGTAAGACTGAGTCCTCATTTCGTACCATGACCGTGGGTGCTCTCATACAAGTAGACTTAGCTTCCCATGGGCCTATGAAGTGGGGTAATTCTTGTAGAGAGTTAGACTCAAAGTCTAGTCTGTCCTGAGAGTGGGTGCTCTCCTGCTCCTCATAAATGGATGGGATGTCTTGTGGGAATTGGTCGCGTGCAGCATCCACAAGTTCAATAGGAGGAGGGACTTCACTCTCTTTAGCCCATTTGTCTTCTTGAATCTCGCGTAGGAATTCTGGTGTGAACCGATTCATAGAAGATGATGTGTGTGTCTCCGTAGAGTTAGGCACATAGGCTTCAGGCACATAGGCTTCCTGAGCAGGAATGCTTAATCTTTCACTTGCCTTGTCCTTGTGTTGAGAGGCGGGTTCCTTTTCTGATTGTGCAATCAGCTTCTCTATTTCTTTCTAACAGTCCATCAAAGTGCAGCTGTGTCTTCGCTGAACTAGAGATATTAAATAGGCGACTGGCCTCAAACATGGTATGAGCCAATTCCACCATCTTAGCACAAATTTTGGTTCGTTCTAACTCTAGTTCTGCTCTTGGGTAACACTTTTCATGATCAGTTACGTTTGGCCCTTCTTGGATTCTGGCCTGATATGCTTTAAGCATCATATTAAGGTCTTCGGGAGTGGGATCTGCTAGGACCGATCCTACTCTAGGGGGTGGTGGAATTAGTTGAGGCGGGTCGGAAGGTGGCGGGTCGGATGGAGTTGGGAATGGTGGAAGTGGGGTAATGTGAGAGGGAGTTTGAGATGTGAGTTCAGTTATCCTGGCCTTTGTTTCTCTGAGGCTTTCCTCGAGTTCACTCATCTTTTTTGCCCATTCCCGTTTCATTCTTTCACGGCTATCTCTCCAAGCTCTAGTCCTCTTTTTTGTCATGCTCTCTGTTTCACTAACATCTGGGCTCTTCTCCTGGTTTACCCCTGGGTTTTGCTGCAATGCTTGAGCTCTAGTGATCACTTGCACGGGTGTAGTGGAAGTGACACTTCCTGTGGAATCTACCACTAACTCAATAACGTTAATAGGAGTAATTTTTGGCATATTATTAGGATTCCTAGGGCAGTCTCGTAAGAGATATTCCTTTCCACAGTCTTGGCAAAAACCCTGGATCGTTACTGACTGGGGTTGTGTAGGTGGAGGCAAGGGACAATCACGAACGAGATGATCACCTTGACATCTGTAGCATGGTCCTCTAGGGAATGGAGGTCTTATCTGCCTAGGTTGAGGCCGAGGATTGGGGTTTGTATACATGAGGTTTGTGTGATCTGACTCCCAACTAGGTTCACTCGGTTCTTCACTATAGTAGGACTCATCATGTTCAGGAGATTGCATGTAGTAAGCATGGGGACTATTGACATGTGTAGAATCAAAGCTATGGTCACTAGGGTCACTTTCAGAAAGCACTGGTGTTACAGGGACTATAGCTGTATTCAGGTTTTCTTCTACAGCAGCATACTTTACCGGAATCACATTAGCTGGAGCTGGGGGTTGTTGTGCTAGCACAGGCTGAGGCCTTTGTTGGTTTTGGTAGGGTTGGTAGGTTTGTTGAGGCCTCGCATACTGCTGAGGTGGGTACTGGTTCTGGTATCTTCCTTGTTGAGGGTATGGTTGTGGGTACGTCTGCCTAACGGTCTGCTTATTGTAGGGGCAATCTTGCGCGGTGTGATTGGTGTATCTTCGTTCTATGGTGTAGTACTGGCTACTAGGATTAACTTGGGGTTGAGCCATAATGGGACATACATTCGCCATGTGGTCGCCGCCACAAGTATAGCACCTTTTCACAGGGGCAAACCTTGGGATTTGTTTGTTAGTGACACCTAATTTCTGAGCTACTTTCTCTGCAAGTTCCTCAATCGATGTGGATTGCGTGGAAGAGAGGCTAGAGGCACTATCTGAATCTTTGTATATCTTGGAAAGCTCTAACTCCTCCCCTAGGTTATCCTCAATGTCAATACACGTGCATACACACTCTTCTATGGTCCTAGGGTCCTTCAAGTACACATAAGATCTCAATTTAGTACTTAGCAATCCATCCAGGAATAAAGCCACTTGCTTAGCTGGTGTGGGTAGCTCCGAAACAGGGCATCTTTCAAGATATTGCCTAAATCTCCTTCCTGCAAGTCTCACAGTCTCTTGAGGGGTTTGCTTGAAGCTGTGAATCAGCGAGGAGGTATTATGCCTTATGCCACTCTTAGAGAATTCGATAATGAACGCCTCCAGGAGTTGGTCTATGCTCCTGAACTGCCTCTCATTTAGTGGCTGAAACCATGTCAGGGCAGTGTTCCTAAGGGTCAGACCAAAGGCATTGTACTGCGTGAAAAGATCCTCCGCTTGTTCAGCTCTCAAGACTTGCCTAAACTCAGCCACATGATCGTATGGATCTCTAGTGCCATCGAAGTAGTTCTTCATGGACTTAACTAGCTGAGTCGGTCTCAGAGTCCTTGTGTGCTCTCTAGGTCGTGGTAGAGGGAACTCATCCGTATTTCTTTGATTCCTGTGAGCTCTAAGTATCTCAGGTTCTACTCTATTTGTTTCCGTCCTCGTTCTTTCTCTGCCCACTGGGTTGGCAAAGCTTACTTCTGGTCTATCTCTACTTCTGTCTCTTTGCATTCCATGAGCTTGGGATGTTCCAGCTCCAGGGTGACCATAGGATACATTCGATCTTGGTTGGGGGAAAATGAATTCACCCTTCCAAGTGTAAGCATGTCTATCATGTTCTGTCACCACAAAGATCCTCTCCGAAGCGTGATCTAAGTAGGTCACTCTACCTGGGCTATCAGGATCCTTAAACTCATAGATCATGATTGTTCCTATATCAATTGGCCGATCAGGTTTGTACCTCCAAAAGGCTTCGTCAGTCTCTCGATTGAGGAGCAAATCTTTGCTCTTATTATCCTGGGGAATCCACTCCGGTGTGATAATCCTAGTGAGAACCGATTTACCTCGAGGGGTTCTAGGTTCTGCACCCATGTTTCCTTGCTCCAGGTCACCTAAGTCTGCTTCGGGGATCACATTTCCAAATTCGTTCGTCCTATCTGGGTGACTGGTGACTACATATATGGTTCCTTCTTTGTCCAAGTATGCTCCGTTTTCAAACTTGACAGCTGGGTGCTCTAATCCAATGGATTGATCAGGATTCTTAATCTGTACCACAGATCTTCCTAGGCCGTCCTCATAGATGTTGGCACCTAATTGGTTGGTCCTAAGGTATTCCAACTGCGTTTTGTAAGGGCCTTCTACCCTGTGCAGGTATGGCACTCCTGAACTTCTTGCAGGTCTCTCCATACCTTGAGACATCTCGGATTCACTAGTCTCAGAACTTGGGTAGTATGAGTGGTGGCTCAACTGCTGGGCCCACGACCTAGCAGTGTGGTTGACACTAGCCTCTGAAGACCTAAGGCTTTGTCTATCTCTGCCTAGATGTCGCCCTGATCTAAGGTTCATAAGCCTAAATGATTAGCCCAAATTTGCCCAAGTACAACCTCGTTGCTGAGTTCTTTTGTATCAGTTACTTGATTCTTTTTAGTTGATTCCCGTGTTAAAATTCTTGTCTGATATCACGTCGTAAGGTATATTTGAGTGTAGTTCCGCACTTAAAGGTGATCGTTCCACGTTAAGTTCTTTTCCTTTAAAGTTCTCGACAGTACAAAGATTATGTCCTTCGCTTGATCTTGAAAGTTTAGGTATGCTCCAACTTGATAATTGCCTATCGTCGCCCTGACTTACTCCTACCTCTAGTCGTTCTTAGCCTAAGCTATGAATTGACAGAGGGGGTTGAAAGTTTCCAACCTTTTGTTTCCTGCTTGGTTGCCCTTGAATGCCCAGGAAGTGTGTTCCCAAGCTTGCACTTACACTTGCTTAGAATGCCTTTCGATGCTCTCAATAGATATGTAGAGTTCCAAAGTTAGCTTTAATATTTAAATTCCAAAGACAGAACCAATGATTCTCATTCCTGTAGCACAAATACTAATTTGCATAGTGAATTTTAGGAAAACAATTCTTAAGACCCCTGACTTTGATCCCCCTGGTTATGGTCAACTTCAAAATACCCTAGCTGAAAAATGGATTTCGTATGAAAAAGTTATGACCGTTCAGGGTTCTAGGGTTAAGACAAGGTCCAAACGGGATCATTGTGCAACAGGTTTTCCCCAAGTTGTGTTCCTAAGGCCTCCTTATGTGCTCTAGAGTAAAATGTTTATGCCCAAAATTAGCCCAACTCTTCAATTAAAAAACCCTAAAAAATTTGGCTAAAATTGGCTGCCAATCACGATCGACAGGGCTGTCAATCGCGATGGACAGAGTATCAATCGCGATGGACAGGAGTCGGTCGCGACGGACAGGCAATCAATCGCGATGGACAGGGGTCAGTCAATCGCGATGGACAGGCAATCAATCGCGATGGACAGGGGTCAGTCAATCGCGATGGACAGGGGTCAGTCAATCGCGATGGACAGGCAATCAATCGCGATGGACAGGGGTCAGTCAATCGCGATGGACAGGCAATCAATCGCGATGGACAGGGGTCAGTCAATCGCGATGGACAGGGAATCAATCGTGATGGACAGGGGTCAGTCAATCGCGATGGACAGGCAATCAATCGCGATGGACAGGGGTCAGTCAATCGCGATGGACAGGGAATCAATCGCGATGGACAGGGGTCAGTCAATCGCGATGGGTAGGGAATCAATCGCGATGGACAGGGGTCAGTCAATCACGATGGACAGGCAATCAATCGCGATGGACAGGGGTCAGTCAATCGCGATGGATAGAGCTGTCAATCGCGATGGACTGAAATTTTGCAAAATTTTCAAAAATTTTTGTGGAAATGTGGTGTGCAGGGTCTCTAGTCCACCGTGGTGCACTCAGATTTACCAAAAGGTGAAAATTTCTGTCAATCGCGATCGACACGAGTCGGCGACTACGAGACAGTTCTGAACATTTCCGTACCTGCGCGACGTGCTGGAGGGGATGATGCTGCTGAAACCTGCAAGAAACTCCAAAAGCATGCAGAAAATAGCACACAACAGTTCGCTCTCTTGCTCTCTCTCACAAGTGAAATGAGGGAAATGAGGTGGAGAAGGTGATATAATCAAAAAACTGAAATTTTCGCGATGATGGAAGTGGAGGTGGAAGATGGTGATGATGGTGGTAAGGTAAGAAAGAGAAAAATAGGAAAAGTAGAGAAATTACCTACTACGCCAACGTCTCCAATCTACATCTTACCATCACACGCTCGTCCTCAAAGCTCGATCCCCGGCAACGGCGCCAAAATTAGGTGTAGCTTAGTGATGAGTAGCACCTCCTTTAATGTCAATCCGGGAAGACGTGAGGATGGTATGAAGACCTCGAGCAAGTGGCGGCACAAGTGCGTGAGTGAGAAGCACACAAACATGCACACACATACACACACACGCGCACACACGGTAAGACAAAGAGTGAGAAGCAATGGAGTTCTTAGATTACTTTCAAAAAGCTCTTACAAGTTCATTTCAATTACAATCCAACCTCAAAAATGAGCTCTCTAGCTCTTTTTATAGTTTTTGACTAGGTTTTGGCCCTGTCCAGACCTAGTGTCCGGCCTAGTTAAAAATTAGGTTCCAGGGCCAATTTGAGGGCTTAAACGGAGTCTAAAAAATACGAAAATTGATATGTAGGTACTTCTAAGGCTCCTCAAGCTCAAGGACTCCTTGGCTTGCACAAAATGGAGCTACAAAAATATGAAATGGTATTTACAATGATTGTTAGTGATAAGAATCACTGTTATAAAGATGTTGATTTGGAAAAAATTTGAAGGGCCTATCTGCTAGATTTGCGTCAACTGCTTTGTCTACTTACTCCTTCACCTCGCTCTGACTCTCTCCACTGGCTTCCTTGTCTAGTCAGTCCTTGGGTGCCCATACTGCTCTCAACAATGTTGGCCAATGCATTGTTATGGAATATGTTGAACAATGCATTGTTGGATTGTAACATGGAATATGTTGGCCAATGCATCGTTGGATTGTAACATGGAATATGTTAGCCAATGCATTGTTGGATAGTAACATGGAATATGTTGGCCAATGCATTGTTGGATTGTAACAGTAACATGGAATATGTTGAACAATGCATTGTAATTGTTAGAGTGTTAAATTATTTTATCAACTGAGGTCAGTTGCTTGTCAACTGAGAGGCATGTTGTATATTATTGAACAATGCATTGTTAAAGTTTTATATTATTAATGTGTGTCTGATGTTTTTGATATAGCAGCTGCAGGTTCGTGAGGAGCATGCAAGGCATGAAAGGGCGGATATCAATAATCTGAATAACATTATTGAACAATGCATTGTTAAAGTGTTATATTACTAATGTGTGTCTGATGTTTTTGATATAGCAGCTGAAGGTTTGTGAGGAGCATGCAAGGCGTGAAAGGGCGGATATCAATAATCTGAATAATTATTTATTTTGTAAATAAACCTGCGTAGAAGGTTCTATTGTTAGAAACAGTTAGAAAAGTAATGGTTAGAATAAAGGTCGTTGTAGACCGCAGTTTTTGTTATTGAAAGCAATGGCTTTCTGTAAACGTTACCAACTTTTAGTTTCATGCTTGCTTTTTGAAGCCGCTCTCATGTAACCACTCTTTTCGACGTAATCAAAAGTTCCTATAAATACATGCACTCTGTGGACTATCCGAACAGAGTGCATGGGGGGAGATTGCACCCAATACTGCGTACTTTCTCGTCTCTTGTTGCGTCTATTCTCTGTGTGTTTTTTGCATCCGTAATCTCTGTATGCGCGTGAGCAAGATCCTGACAACATTAACAAGCAAGCTACTATCTACTTTAGACACTTGGAAACCAAGTTCCTTCAAGAACTTCACAAGTCTATAATTCCATGCCCTTGGGGCCTACTTCAAACCATACAAAGCTCTCTTGAGCTTACATACATACTCTAGATACCTTTTATCTTTGAGCCCTTCTAGTTGCTCCATGAAAACATTATCTGAAATGTAACCATTTAGAAAAGCATTCTTCACATCTAATTGACATAGTTTCCAACCTTTACATGCAGCAATAGCTATGAGTGTCCTTATGATTGGCATCTTTGCCACAAGACTATGAGTCTCATCATAATCTATACCATATGTCTGAGCATACCCTTTCACAACAAGTCTATCTTTATACCTAGGCACACTTCCATCTGCATACCTCTTTATCTTGTAGACCCATTTCCATCCAATGATCTTCTGACTATTTGGTTTAGGAACCAAATCCCATGTCTCATTCTCCATCAATGCATCATACTCTTCCTGCATAGCTTTCTCCCAATTTTCTTTACCTTTTGCCTCTTCATATGTAGAAGGGTCTTCCTCTACTTTCACCATATAAGCATAATCTTTAGTGGTAAAAAATGAAGTATCATAGCTATACCTTGTAGGTTGTCATTTGTGCCTTGATGACCTTTCGAGTTCTCCACTTCTTGAAGTTTTTGGTTCATCACATTCTAAATCAAACCTTGGCATTTCTTCAACTTCAACTTGTGCTTCATTGTTCTCTTCTTCATCAAATATTTGAACCTTTGATTTACCTTTCTTCTGATTCAAAGTTTCTTCATCACTTGCATGAATATCAATTGTACCTGCATACCAAGTACCTTGATCATCAAATGTAACATCCTTTGACACAAGGAATTTCTTTGTGGATGGACATCACAACCTATAACCCATCTGTTTATCATCATAACCAATGAACACATACTTTTCAGCTTTAGGTTCCAATTTATGCCTCACTGAGATGGCACATATGCACAAGCCAAACATCCAAACACTTTGCAATGATCTAAGGTAGGTCTCTTACCCCACCAAGCTTCATATGGTGTCATACTCTGCAAAGCTTTACATGGTAGCCTATTAACCAAGTATGTGGCTGTATTTATAGCCTCAACCCACAAATGATTGGGGCAATTTTGTTCTTTCATTATTGATCTTGCAAACTCAACAAGTGTTCTATTTCTCCTTTTTCCTACACCATTTTGTTGAGGAGATTACCTGCAAGTGATTTCCCTTTTTATACCTACATTCCATAAGTAATCATTGAACTCATTAAGAAATACTCTCCCCCTCCATCTGACCTTAGTCTCTTCAATTTTTGCCCAGTGATTCTCTCTGCATACACATGATAATGTTTAAATGTATTGAATACCTCTAATTTTTCTTTGATCACATATATGGTGATCCACCTCGTAGCATCATCAACATAAATTACATAATACCTTGAACCATTAATGCTAAAGTCCTTTGATGGTCCCCATACATATGTGTGTACCAATTCAAGCTTATGTGAATACATGAAACCATGCTTATTATAGGATTGCTTATGAGCCTTACCTAATTGACATGCCTCACATTTGTATGTCATATGTTGACCTGCAACATTAGGTAATCCAAGCACTGAATCATTGTTAGTCATATCCTTAATACCTCTTTCATTGAAATGTCCAAACCTTTTATGCCAAAGATCTAACATAGAGATCTTATGTCCTCCATAAGTGAACAAGGCATGACCAACATTGTGAACAAGGCATGACCAACATTGCCTTGAATCTTCAATGTGAAGAGTCTTCCTTCTTTCTTCCCCGAAACAATTTTTTTATACCCATTGCTAGGGTCTTCCACAAAAACTCCATCATTAGTGAACCTTACTTCATAAGCTTTCTCTACAATTTGCCCTACACTTATCATATTCTTTGGAATTGTAGGAACATACAAAACCTTACTCAGAAGAGTGCTTCCATCCCTAACCGTTACTGATCCAATGGACTTCACATTGTGCTTTGTGTTATCACCTGTTTGAACCACATGATTACTTACTTTATTCTCCAAATCAGGCATCAAAGCTATGTTGCCACTCAGGTGATTGCTACACCCTGAGTCAATGTAGAAGAATCTTTGATCTTCACTTTGTCTTTCACAAGTTGCATTCATGATTAAGGTTGAATCCTCTTTCTGATCTGAAGCATAGTTGTAGTAGGTATTATTGTAGGATTGATTTTGAAAGCCTCTACTTGCATTTCTTCCAAAGAAACCTCTACTACCTCTACCTCTGAAATTACCTCTTTGGTTTCTACCACCTCTTCCTCTTGAATTAAAGTTCTGATTATATCCTCCACTATTCTGATTATCATGCCAACATTCATGAGCTAAATGATTAGTCTTACCACAAAGCTAGCAAGCTTTGACACCATCTTTATTGCTTCTACCTCTACCTCTTCCTTTACCACCTCCTCTTCCTCTTCGGAAGTTAGCTTGACTAGTAGTGCCTTCATCTTCATTCAATTGTTGCTTGCCTTTGTTAATCTTCTTGTTGTCCTTTGAATACATTGCTTGACCTATACTTTTATCAACATCACGTTTGACATCCTGTTCAAAGGTTAACATATGTCCTAGCAACTAATTCAAATCAGGAGTGAAATGATCTAGTGACAATTTAGTAGATAAAATGAATGGTTTCCATTTCTCATCTCCTCTCAAACCTTTGCCTTACCAATTTTTCCTCTTCATTGTCTTCATCAACTGCTCCTAATGCATCTGCAATGTTCTTCATCCTTGTTACATGATCAGAAATAGATTGAGAAGCCTTCTTCTTGAATGTGGTGAACTCTGCCCATAAAGATGTCTTCCTTGACTTTGTAGTGTTTTGGAAATGCTCCTCCAAAGCATTCCATATCTCACTTGCACTTTCAAGTCCTCTTATGTGAGCTAGTAAGTAATCATTGACTCCCATGTAGATAATGCTCCTTGCTTGAGCATCCTTCTTCATCCATGTCTTCAAATCTAAGAGCTCCTCCCTAGTTGGAACACTAGGATATTTAAACTCTGGTTTTTCTTCTTCACCTGTGATGTATAATATAAAATATGTGCTCATAAGATGAGCTTCCATCCTCATAGACCAAGCACGATAGTTTTCTCTATCCGATTTCTCTATCTGAAGAGAATCTCCCATTCTTTCTTCACCTGTATATTAAATTCTTCAAACTTTTGTGAATAATAAATGTAACTTTACTTTGAATGTAGTTCCTTTTGACCTTCTTGATAGCTTCAAGCCTCCTTCTCTAGCTTTCACTTCAACCTTTCACCTTTTGAATCTTCAAAGATTGGTTTCTATATAACTGCAATAGTCGGGGTCCTCCTTTCTTCAATTTTGATGACTCCTTCTCTGATACCACTAATGGAGACTATTAATCTCCAAAAGAATAAGTTATCCTTGATGTTAGAGCACCTCTATATCAAGAACAACTCAAAACCTCAACCAATTTTGGAAGAACGCTACCAGATTACCAAAATTTTGAACTAACTGTGAACAAACTTAACACACAAAAAGTCTGCTTCAATTAATCCACTCATAGACTATTGAAATGTGTAAAATTTTCAATGAAACTTTGTATGAAGTGTCATCTAGTGCTTTTGCAGCTTCTCCAAGTTACACTTTCTCAAAAGATTTAGTAAATATTGAGATTTACTTCAAATATTTCACCTATGTCTAAAATTGTACTTCTATACAGTCGACTTTGACACCTGCAACTTTTAATGCATATTTCTATCAAATTAGAACCCATTTATTCAAATGCTTTTAGCCATAGGTAGCTTACCTTCCAACTTAAAGAATGACTACTTATTTGCTCAAAACCTTACATTATGGAAGGAGAACTGAACAAAACATTATCACCAAATTTGCACTTGTTGCAGTCTTCTCTTCTTCATATTTACACATGTAAATGTTCCTACTTAAAATTATCTCAGCTTGATCACAATTAGGATCTGAAAATTTTTATAGAAGTCATTCAACTATAGAATTAGAATTGTACAAAAGCATTTCACAAAAGGATAAACACAAAAGGAGCACTGAGCAAAAGATCGAGGCATAACTTTTCTCTTATTCAGGAAAACATTACATCTGATTGATGAGACATATTCTCATCAATTCTAAAGTTTCTAATGACTCTTACAACTTGTCATTCATCATCTATATCTATGCCTCGAATTTCTACTTGTATATATAGGCATATATATACAAACTCATCACTTATTCAAAAGTATATGTAACTTGACTACAAGTTTAATGTACATGTATATACAAGTCTTCATTTATTGTCTTCATGCTTTTGAATTTGATCTTTGCTTCATTCTTTGACTTCAAACCTTTTTCCTAATCACCAATTGTTGATTGTCCTACACCAACAGGAGATGCGAGCTTTTGCCCCTCATAATTAGAGCTCATCAATCACCATAGATATGGTTGTCTTCCTCTTTGACACTGTAGATAGCTTCTCTAATCCTACCTAGAATCATCAACTATCCTATTTATTGGTTCTTCACCTTGTCCATTGCGGCTATCCAAACCTCGCCTTAGAACATGCCTAAATTTGCTGCCTTCATGTCTGCTTTCATTACTCTATACTTTTGCATTCCCACTGTATCTACCACCTCCTATGTACTACTATTTCTTACATATTTTGGATAACCTATACATGCATGTTATTGATTAGCATATATCTCGATGTGCTTCTTGGGGGATGCTATCTTGCAAATGGTGTACTACTCTTTTTTTCACTATATACAATGCTCTCTCGCTTCACTTCCGGAGTCCATAGGCCCAATTCTCCAATGTAGATGTCATTGTTTACTTCAGATCCTCTAGCCATTGATTATCCGAAAGTGACATAAACTTCAAAATTAGTCTGAATGTATGCAGAATCAAAGACCCTTGCAATAAATTGATACTTGAGACATCCATAAGATGTACATTGCCCACTTCCAAATTTTTCTCTGCTTGGGAGCAAAGAAAACAAATTTGTGGATAAAAAAAGATGGATGAAGAGAGATTCTAATCTAGACACAAGGACCCAAAGAGGGAGATTGATGGGTATTTTTCCAGGTTTCTACTTCATACCTATAATTGGGATATGTACAATCATGTTTCCCTTTTCTTTGGGTGTGGTATAACTTGAGCCTAGATACATTTACCAAACATAAAGGCTCATCTTTTGGTGTATCTATGTGAGCTGCCCCTTGACTCAAGGGAACTAGTACCTTGTATGGCTTTTCCCAGACTGGCACAAATTTTCCCCTTTGTTATGCATGTTCAGTCGGATTATAGAAGAGTACCAATGAGCCCACCTAAAACTTAGAGGACCATAGAATTTTATCATGCCTCACCTTTCCCTTTTCTTGCATGTATTCCAACATGGAGCGAGATTCTTCATGAACTTCTTCTAGCTGGGTTAGGGCGATTTGAGCAGATGCTTCAAGGTCTGATGGTCTGTGATTATTATAAATTTTACCCCAATCAGGTAGTGTTGGAATTTTTGCAAGGAAAACACTATAGCTAGGGTCTCTCTTTCTATAGTATTTTCATTTTGATTTGCCTTAGACAACAGTCAATTGGCATAGTATATGGTGTGATTTGCCTTTTGTTCCTCATTTGGTTGCACTAGGATTGCCCGGATACAACCTTGAGGCTTGCGTCCACATGGAGATGGAATTGTCTATTCCAAATGAGATCTCTCAGTGTAGGAGCCTAAGAAGAACATGATATCAGATCTCCAAAGGCCGATTCCTCTACTTGAGTCCATTGGAATGGGATTGTTATGCCCATGAGTCGTGATAAATGTTTAGCAATATCTGCATACATTTGGATGAATCTTCTGTGATAGCTTGTATCTCCTAAGAAGGTTGGGACTTCCTTTTTGCATCTAAGTCTTAGCTTTCTCATTTTAGGCCTTATTTTGTTAGGGTCTGGGGACATGCCCTTTGTCAAGACTCAGAGGGTAACCTTAATGACCAAGAAGTAACATTTGTTTGGGATCAGCCTCAAGTTAGTTTCTTGACACCTTCAAAAGAACAAGAATGAGGTGGGCAAAGTGTTCATCAAAACTCTCAATTGGAGTGGTTTCCTTGATTGTTGAAAAGGTGGAGAAGTCATCTATAAATATTTGTAAAGAGCATAACAATAAAACCCCAAAGATGATTGAGATGGTTCGGTTGAAAGTATGTGGAGCATTCCTAAGTCCAAAGGCCATTTTTGTGTAGATATAATTTCCCCATGGTGTAATGAGCACCATTTTGGATGGATCTTTCTCATGTATGTTGATCTCATTATACCTGCTATACCTATCCATAAAGTTGTAGAATGAGTGCCCTGACACATCCTTAACTATCGATTCCAAAATGGGTTAGGGAAGTCGCCCAAAATCGTGACCTTGTTGAGAGCTCTAAAATCTACAGACACTCTAATATTGTTTTAGGGTTTCTTTGGGGAAATCATGATTGATGATGAGAGCCAATCAAAATGTTCTTTTAGAATAATGATCCCGATAGCCTCCATCTTATCTAGTTCTATGCATACTGCTTTTGCATATTTTGGATTGAGGTAGTAAATCCTTCCTCGTAGAGGTTTTGCATTTGGCATTAATGGGATAGTGTGGATTCCCTTTGTTGTGGGTTTACCTATTAGGTCCTTATAATTCCATGCAAAAATGATTCTAAAGTTATGCAAGGAGACAATTACTTGGTGGTATAGAATGGGCTCTCCCCACAACCATGAGCCCACCAAAACTAGCCTTTCCTCCCCATCCTCTCCTAAGTCATTTCTTGAACAATTAAAGCAGCATCTACCCTTTGTATCGATTCATCTCCTTCATTTTGTCTATCAATCTTGAGGTCCTTATAGGTGCAAACTTCCTTGATCTCAGTATCCCAAGTTTTCCCTTGCAGCCACCCATGGGGTATCTCATCTACTAGTAGCCGATTGTCCCTTCCTCCTTATATTGAGGTTGGATCACATTCATATTCCTTCTTAACTTTTGCCTTCTTGTCTTGGTTCTCTTTCGATGATCCTTCTGGTTCCCTATCCCTTCCTTATGTCTGCTTCCCATCTCTTGCCCTCTCTTCTTGGAAAATGACCATGCAACATGAAGTATAATATACTCCCATCCATCTTAGGATATCTTCTTCTTCAAAAATGCCACTCAACTTGAGAGAGTCTAGCTCATCCTCTTCTTCAAGTTTGATGCACGAGCAAGTTGCACACATCCGAGAAAATTCTAGGTCAATTTTGATGTGTATTGCTTCAACTTCTCCTAATCATATATTCACATGTCATTTTGTCCCCATTTATGGATAAATTTTGTGTGTTTGAACCTTAGTCATCCCAATAGTAACCAAAAACCTCTTTTCATAAGCAGGAGTCAAAGTATAACAAAAGCTAGGATAAATTTAGATCCTTCTGTCATCAGTGCTACCATTTCAAATATTTTGATCTACTTCACCCTACTTTGACTTGTCATAGTTACAATAAATTTTTCTTCCTTAGTCGGTTGGAGTCCTAACCTCTTCATCATGGATTCCCATGTCAGGTTGATTGAAGACCCACCATCTATGATAATTCTTGAAATTTCTTGATCAACTATGTTAATTGCTACATGCAAGCTATGATAGTCAGTCAATGGGGCCTACTCTATAAAGAAATTACATAGGATACTCTCCAAAGAGACTAGTGATCCCAATGTAGTGACAATACTTATCATTTTTCTTTTAAACCTTGCATCCATATGTAGTAGATCGTATAGGCTGACTTGTGGATATGTGTTCCTTAAGATCTGGTTCACTGATAGAGATATTATCGAAGCGTTTATGGTGAGTTCTGACACTTACCTTTGAGCTCTTGTTGGGATGTTTGGTACGCATCTTCTATCATTCCTTCCTTTCTATGCTCCTTCTCTTGTCCCTTTCTTGCTTTTGTGATCTGACTCATGGTTGGGTGTGTGGTCTTTGCACTTCCTTTTTCCCCCTTCTCGTCAATTCCTCTTCTTCTATAGCTAGGATTGTCTTTCCTTGGTTACTATATCCTCCGTCTAGCTAGGATGAAATGTCATTGAAGTGAACTCGCGCTTGCTCTATCTTCATGACCATGGCCACAAAATCTTCTATTGAAGCACGCAACACCAACAAGTAGTGGAGCTTGTACTTGATGCTCATTGAAGTTTCCTTTTCTAACCACCTGTTAATCGTCTCAACGTTTCTTCGTTACTCCTACTTTCAGACTCAAGCACTTCAAGTTCAGCCGGCTCCGAATCTTCCTAACCACAAATGTTCTCTTAGTCGCGTGGGTCCTTGGGAGTGGTAGGGGTCTGTTAGACAGAGGCCCTGTACTATTTTCCCACATTAACACACAATCCTAATGTTATCCCGTTCTTAGCTCAGTGTCCATCCCTGAACAACGGAAAACTGTTCAGTGTACTGGAATTAGGACTTCAAGACTGGAGATAGCAATCTAGTTACTTAATTTATGAGCCAAAATATACTTCGTAACAATGTCACCTACTTCGTACTTCATCAGAGTAGATAGATGTACCAACCAAATATTATACCTTAAAGTTACGAGGACTCGAACAATCAACCTCCCAGTAATAAGCTACTAACCATAAACTAACGATGTCCTACTCACATTCAGACCATTACAACTACTAGTCCCCCAGTAATCGGTATCAACAGTAAATATAGGCTACAATATCGAATTCGGTCACTTACAAGAACGCTAACAGACGATTAGTTCGGATTACTTTTCATGCTACCTACTTCGCCGAAGAACTGCCACATAATTGTTGATGTATAAAACACCACAAGAAATGAATTAAGGTGACACTAGAACACCTCTATGGTCACCATTAACTCATTGCCACTCCAAACTTTGAGAAATGATAGCTTAAAGTGAGAACTTTGCTTCTACAGAAATTCCTAGTCACTGAAATGACATACCTTCAGTATTTTGCTAATTTCTCCTAGCTCACATATTATTTCTCTATGAAACTTTATAGGCTGAAACTAGAAGAGTAGAGCTTTCCAACAAGCTATCATATGCATCAAATGGATCTCTAGAACTCAAGTTATGGCCCTCACAAGATGACCCTGTATGACCTTCCAAAACTGGAAATTTTTGCCTGTTTTAGTATTCCTGATGTCCAAAAATAAAAAATTCGATGCCTGGCATCGAATTTCAATCCAAGTCGATGCCGGGCATCGACTTTGAGCTTTTTTAGGCCCTTTTTCTGCACCAGAAATACTCTCTTTTACACACACATGAAGAAGACCACTTGTATGCTAGAAGTCGATGCCAGGCATCGACTTTATGCTCAAACTCGATGCCAGGCATCGAGTTGCTCCACAAACTTCATATTTTTAAAAGATTCAACAACAGTTAACACACAGAGAATGAAAAAATGACTTTTGAGCCAAGATTCGATGCCAGGCATCGAATTGCTCAGAAAACTTGAACTTTTGAATTCATCACACAGTAGGCAAACATGGAGATGATGGAGAGAGGCTCATACACAGAACTTTACTCAGTTCTTCTCATAACTATAAAAAACTCAAAAGTTTTACAAATGCTTTCTCACTCAGAGAAGCCCGACTATACTCAGTCATACAAAAATGAGTTCTTCTCACTTTCTCATTGTCTTCCTCTTTCTTCTTCTCATCGCGTCAGTTAATACTAACTAACTTATATAGATTTTCTCATTCCCGTGATTTTTAAAAAACTTCTAGAACTAAAGTGAACTAACTTTACAAGTATGATACACTTGCGAATTTGTCCCTTCACATAGGCATGGGGTTTTCTTTCTAAGATTTGACCTTCAAATATATGTCTAATTAGTGAGTGTTTCTCCAACAATAATATATCGCACTTGATCACGCTCAGAGGCACATTCAATCATCACCGAACAGACTCGTAACACATTACAACTGATTCGCAACTCTGTACTAAGGTGAGGATAATCGATTAGCCGGAGTTCAGACGGAACAGAACAAAGCAGAACCTACCTTTTCAACGTCATACACGCTCACACAAGGCGTTTACAGCACTCTCAAGCACGACTCAATCAAACAACACACTGCAATTCCCACAAACGGGGCTTCTTCCGCTCTTTTTCTCATTGCCTTAAATAGAGGATTTTTTTACAAGAGTGCGCACTTCTGCAGTTACCTGCGCGTTCCCTGAAAGATTCTTTTTTTTCATTTAAGCTACCTGACCTTGTACTTTTGTCCTTGTTCGGCGGCCGTCCAACACTTTTACATTTAAGGCACCTGTCCGAGCTCATTTGTCCTTGTTCGGCGGTCCTCTAACACTGGCATGCACGGTGGACTCGAACCCGCAGGTGCATTATTATCTTCGACAGTCTTTTGCGTTGCCTGTAGGCCTATTCCAGAGTTCGGCTCCCGAATCATTTCTGACCGTACTTGTTCAAGTGGAGGAACAAGTATAGCCAGCCATCTCCTACGGAAAAGTGTCCAAATACTTTGAACACGATTATCCAATTGCTGTTTTAATAAATCTATGTCCACATTTTTCATTAATGTGGCATTCAGTTCTACGCCTTCATCTTTTAATATCTGCCTTTCGAATTCCTGCAAGACCTGTATTCTTGAATGCAAAATTTCATTTTCTGCTTGCATGTTAGCATTCATGGTGGAAAAACTCATCATTTCGTCTTGAATCTGTTTTTGTATATTTTGCTGCCACTGGTGAAATTCTTGAAAACACTTTTTTGCGTTGATCAATTCCGCCATTAGTTGCCGGACCGACTTGTTCTGAAATCTTAAAAGGGCCGAACGAGCGTAATTTGAACTTTCCTGCTGTTCTGTTGGATTTTGCGTTATAGAAAAGTACAAGCTGATCTACCGAAAAGATTGGGGTCTTCAAATATCGATCGTGTGTCTTGGCTTGCCTTAGTTGAACTTCGCGCATGGTTAAAAAGATGAGCCATCGGTGCTCATCAAGTTCCCTGAGTGCGTCCATTCGTGCTGTCAGCGACTCTTCCGGTAGCATTTTCTGGGTGATTGCTACACGTAGACTTGGGATAACTATTTCCATGGGTGCTATTGCTTCTAAACCATAATCTAGTTTGAAAGGTGTCAACCCTATTGTTACCTTATATGTAGTTCGGTATGCCCATAATACTGCAGGTAGTAGTTGATCCCATCTTTCCGGTGCTTCCGTGATCAGTTTCTAGAGTATATTCAATAGTGATTTGTTTGTACTTTCAGCCAAACCATTGGCGCGAGGGTAATATGGAGAGCTGAGTTTATGTGTCACCTGGAATGATTGGGTGAGTACCTTCATTAATTGATTTACGAAGTGAGTACCTTGATCTGTCACCAATTCGAGTGGTAAGCCAAATCATGGGAAGACATCATTTAACAGACATTTGGCTACTGCAACTGCTGTAGAAGACCGTAAAGCCCAAGCTTCTGCCCATCTCGTTGCATAGTCTGTACAGGTTAATATGTATGTATTGTTACTGAAGACTGTCGGAGGTGTGATTGGACCGATAAAATCTAATCCCCATTTCTGAAATGGTTCGAGTGGCATAATAGGCTGCAAGGGAAAGAAGTGTCGTTGCAGTGGTTGTCCAGACCTTTGACAGTTATCGCAGTTTTTGACGAATTGGGCCACATCTCGGTACATAGTAGGCCACCAGAGACCTCCTTGCAGAATTTTCCGGTGAGTTAGATCTGTGACAAAATGACCACCAGTAGGGGTTGAATGAGCCATCGTGATGACCGAGTTAATTTCGTGCGGAGGAACACATCGAAGTAAGATTCCGGTGTGATCTACATAATATAGTTCTCCTGCCACCAGCCGGAATCGGCGGCTAAAGACTCCCATTTTCCTTCGAACTGCCTTGGTAGTCTCCGATGGAAAGCATCCTTCGGTGAGAAAAGTTAGAATCTGATCATAATATGTAGGTGTTGCTTGTAATTCGGCAGTCTCATCGATTAGTGGTTCAGAACAATAAATTGCTGGAGTAGTGTCATCTATACCTATCGGAGCTTCACCAGAATCTAGGCGAGATAAGAAATCTGCTAAGGCATGTGCATTTCCGGGGCGGTGAATGACTTCATAATCAAATTCCTGCAAGAGTAGTACCCATCGTGCTAATCGTCCGCCTAAATGTTGTTGTCTTACTAGATAAACAAGGGCAGCATGATCTACATGAAAGGTAAATTTCCGGCCTAATAGATAATGTCTGAACTTTTTGATGGAGTAAATTAATCCTAGACATTCTCTTTCGGTGGTAGAATAGTTCTTTTCTGCCGGTGCGAGCCTTCTGCTGGCGTAATAGACAGGGCGAAACCACTTATGTGTTTGTTGCATCAGAATACTGCCGATCGCCACATCTGAAGCGTCGACAAAAACATGGAACGGATTGTCCCAGTCCGGTGGTTGTAAGATTGGGGCCTGCGTCAATAGATACTTGAGTCGCTCAAATGTAGTTTGGCATTCTTGAGTCCATTCAAACTGTCGGGGAGTTTTGGTGATTAGTCTGTTCAGTGGTACAGCCAGATGAGCAAGCCACCGTAAGTGTCTTCCATGCCACCGTACTTGACCCATAAAACGCATTACTTGTTTCGGAGTGGCGGGTACTGGGGCTTCTAAAATCGCCGAAATCTTGTCCGGGTCTACTCGGATACCTTGGGCAGATACAATATGACCAAGTAGTTTGCCACATGAAACGGCAAACACAGATTTGCTTGGGTTAAGGCAGAGTCTGTAGTCTCGACACTTTTGGAAGCAGCACCGTAGATGAAGCAAATGTGCCATCATCTTTCCAACAATTGAGAAATCATCGAGATATACTTGCATAAACGAATTGAGATAAGGAGAGAAAATCTCTTGCATACATCACTGAAAGGTGCTTGGTGCGTTGTGGAGGTGATCGCAATCCGGGTGGATCGGGTCCGGTCGTGGCACACACAGGGTGTATGAAGCTAATGAATGTTGGATGGTTTAAGGACATGAAAGTGAAATTAATGTTGAGTATGGAGAATAGAGAGATGTTGAAATGATTATGGGAATAGGAATGTAGGAGTGCAAGTTAGATTTATGAACATGAATGATAAGAATGAAAGAGAACCATACATACGAATGAAATTTGGAAGGAAGAATGGTCCATTGAAGGAGCTTCTTAAACACTTCCTAATTCCAATCCATATGCATAGTCTTCTTTGGATGATATGTATGCATGACGAGAATAGATGGAACCCTTACACATAAACCAGTTTTGAAAGGAAGAATGGTCCAATAATATTGGAGCTTCTTATACACTTTCAGAAACAAATAAATATGTATGGATTTGTATGGATTATATGCATGCAAGTGAATTATGATGATGGATTTTACTCACAAGCTCAAAGAAACATCCTCACTGGTTCAACGCAATACTCGGAGCCTTCTCACACATAGAAGAAATAGAAGACATGTAAAAATACTTAAGAGACTGAGAGAGGTGACAAGAGACAAGTGACAAGTGACATGAATTAAAAGAATTTGAATTAAGTTACATGTAAAAGATCGTCGTGGTACGTCATGCTAAGCAGTCTACTGATCAAAGGTGGTTCCGACCCTCAAACCATGACAGTTCAACCGAATGTCACACGTAAGAAGGTGAGTTCCACTCCAGTGACCCTATGTCTGTCTAGGCTCGTAACGTCTAACTAAAGAAGTCTAAGACTCATTAAAATCAGCTCTAACTCACTCACACGCTCCACCGAGGGTGAGTCAAGATAGAGATGCTGGTTTCAAGAGCCTATCCTAGATTGGAGTTCTAACTTAAATTTGAAACTAGGTTCTATACTCATACTAGCTCACCTTGGATCCTCACTCGCTCAACCGAGGGTGATCGTCTCAAGGAAACCGTAAGCTAGCATGAGCCCTATGGATGCCTAACATTGATGCTCTAGGAGTTTGGAGGGGGGTTTATATAGTTTTTTGAATGAATTTGGGCCCTTGGATCTAGAGAAATCAACTCTCAACTCTAGGATCACTACTTTCGATTACAACCATTTGATTAATCAAATCAATGGCTTGGAATTGTTCTTTCTATCAAATCTAGTGTAAAGGAGTGAAATTTAGGTGCCCTCATTCTCCACCATTGGATCTGGGGATGATCTGGACCGTCGGATCAGTGCTGACATCATTTTGGATAAGATAAGCCACTATTTTTGGAGAAAAGCTGCATTATTGATCTTTGATTGTCAAAAACATCTTCTTTTATGGAAAAACTCGTAGATCCTCCTTGCTTTAAGCATAAGTGCATCTCCACCCTTGAATATGAGCTCATCTTGATCGTACAACATGGCTCAATCAGCTTTCGCCATGTGGTGGCCCTTTGTTAGCAGCAGATAAGGAACTGAAGGACTGACAAGGCATGGCAGTCAGAGAAGAGAGTCAGAAGGGAGAGAAGGCACAAGCAGACAAGGGATTCAACGACGATCTGGCAAGTAGGCCAATAATTTTCTTCATGAAGAAGCAAGTATGAGCATTCACGCAGATCTAGCACTAAGGCAACCCTTTAATTTTTCAAAAACCCTTACACCAATTAAAAGTGATTCTCATCACTAAACACCATTGTAAATACCATTTCATATTTTTGTAGCTCCATTTTGTGCAAGCCAAGGAGTCCTTGAGCTTGAGGAGCTTTAGAAGTATCTACCTGCCAATTTTCGTATTTTTCAGATCTCGTTTGAGCCCTCAAATAAGCCCTGAACCTAATTTTTAACTAGGCCGGACACTAGGTCTGAACAGGACCAAAGCTAGTCAAAAACTATAAAAGGAGCTAGAGAGCTCATTTTTGGGGCTAGATTCTAATTGAAACGAACTTGTAAGAGCTTTTTGAAAGTAATCTAAGAACTCCATTGCTTCTCACTCTTTGTCTTGCTGTGTGTGCGCGTGTGTGTGTATGTGTGTGCATGATTGTGTGCTTCTCACTCACGCACTTGTGTCGCCACTTGCTCGAGGTCTTCATACCATCCTCACGTCTTCCCGGATTGACATTAAAGGAGGTGCTACTCATCACTGAGCTACACCAAATTTTGGCGCCGTTCCCGGGGATCGAGCTTTGAGGACGAGCGTGTGATGGTAAGACGTAGAGTTGACGCGTTGGAGTTGTAGGTATTTTCTTCACTTGCATCTATTTTCTTGTTTTTTCTTCACCATCTTCATCACCATCATCATCATCACCATCTCCCACCTCCATCTCCATCATCGCGAAAATTTCTGTTTTTTGATTATATCACCATCTCCACCTCATTTCCCTCATTTCACTTGTGAGAGAGAGCGAGAGAGCGATATTGCTTGCACTGTTTTTGCATGTTTGTTGTGTTTCTTGCAGGTATCATCATCATCATCCCCGCCAGCACGCTGCGCAGGTACGAAACTCGTCGAATCTGTCTCGCAGTCGCCAGCCTCTGTCGATCGCGATCAACAGAAAATTCGATCATTTGGTAAAACAAAGTTCACCACTAGCACAAGCATGATGAGCACATCCCAAATCACCTAAAACAGTAGAAAAATTCCGTGTTTTTCTGTCAATCGCGACCGACAGACCCTGTCAATCGCAACCGACAGACCCTGTCAATCGCGACCGACAGACCCTGTCAATCGCGACCGACAGACTTCACGACCGACAGACTGCCACGTAGGACTCTGTCAATCGCGATTGACACCGTCGATCGCGATCGACAGCCACGACCGACACCTCTGTCAGTCGCGATTGACACCGTCGATCGCGACCGACTGAAATTCAACGATTGATTGACTTTTACGCATAGCCACGTGTCAATCGCGACTGATAGGCCCCCGATTGACTGAAATTTCGGCGAAAAACCAGGAAAACGTGTTGATCGCGATTGATACCATCGATCGCGATTGACAGCCACGATCGACTCTGTCGATCGCGATTGACACAGTCAATCGCGACTGACAGGCCCGACGGACACCTCTGTCAATCGCGATTGACAGACCTGTCGATCGCGATTGACAGGCTTTTCGGCCAAAAATTAGGGTTTGCTTTTGTTCAAAATTTGGGATAATTTTGGGGCAAAATAGTCAATCTATTAGCATTTTTGGAGGTCCCTACACATGTGCTTTTGAGAAAATCCTAGGATCTGTCAGCCAAATTGAATCCTGTTTTAACCCCCTAAACCCTGAACAGTCATAACTTTTTCATACGAGATCAATTTTTTGAGCTCTAGGGCTTGTTGGAAAGCTCGTGGCATATACTACACGCCCTCAACTGTTTTTTATAAAGATAAGACGTTGATTTTCAGATAGGGTATTTTGAAGTTGACCATACCTACGGGGATCAAAGTCAGGGGTCTTTAGAATTGTTTTCCTAAAAATCACTATGCAAGTTAGTGTGTGTGCTACAGGAATGGAAATAATTGGTTCTGTTTTTGGAATTTAAATCTTTAAGCTAACTTTGGAACTCTTACAGATCTATTGAGAGCATCGAAAGGCGTTCTAAGCAAGTGTAAGTGCAAGCTTGGGAACACACTTCCTGGACATTCAAGGGCAACCAAGCAGGAAACAAAAGGTTGGAAATTCTCAACTCCCTTTGTCAATTCCTAGCTTAGGCTAAGAACGAATAGTGCTAGAAGTAAGTCAGGGCGACGATAGGCAGTTATCAAGTTGAAGACTACCTAAATACTCAAGTTCGAGTTAAAAACCTAATCTTTGTATTGTCGATAACATAAAGGAAAAGAACCTAACGTGGAACGATCAACTCCAAGTACGAAAACTACTCAAGTATTCCTGACAACGCAATATCAGACAAGATCATAAACACGATAATCAACATAAAAAGGGGATTAAGTAATTGGTACAAAAGGACTCTGCAACGAGGTTGTACTCCGGACAAAAATTGGGTTACTTAAATAGGCATATGAACCTTAGATTAGGACGGCATCTAGTAAGGGAGAGACAAAGCCTTAGGTCTTCAGAGGCTAGTGTCAACCACACTGCTAGGTCTTGGGCCCAGCAGTTGAGTCACCACTCATACTACCCAAGTTCTGAGACTAGTGAATCAGAGATGTCTCAAGGTATGGAGAGACCTACAGGTAGTTCAGGAGTGCCATACCTGTACAGGGTAGAAGGCCCGTACAAGACACAGCTGGAATACCTTAGGACCAACCGATTAGGTGCCAGCATCTATGAGGACGGCCTAGGAAGATCTGTGGTACAGATTAAGAATCCTGATCAATCCATTGGACTAGAGCACCCAGCTGTCAAGTTCGAAAACGGAGCATACCTGGACAAAGAAGGAACCATATACGTAGTCACCAGTCACCCAGATAGGACGGACAAATTTGGAAATGTGATCCCAGAAGCAGACTTAGGTGACCTGGAGCAAGGAAACATGGGTGCAGAACCTAGAACCCCTCGAGGTAAATCGGTTCTCACTAGGATCATCACAGCAGAGTGGATTCCCCAGGATAATAAGAGCATAGATTTGCTCCTCAATCGAGAAACTGACGAAGCCTTTTGGAGGTATAAATCTGATCAGCCAACTGATATAGGAACAATCATGATCTATGAGTTTAAGGATCATGATAGCCCAGGTAGAGTGACCTACTTAGATCTCGCTTCAGAGAGGATCTTTGTGGTGACAGAAAATGATAGGCATGCTTACACTTGGAAGGGTGAATTCGTTTTCCCCCAACCAAGATCGAATGTAGCCTATGGTCACCCTGCAGCTGGAACATCCCAAGCTCATGGAATGCAAAGAGACAGAAGTAGAGATAGACCAGAAGTCAGCTTTGCTAACCTAGTGGGCAGAGGAAGAACGAGGACGGAAACGAATAGAGTAGAACCTGAGATACTCAGAGCTCACAGGAATTAAAGAAATGTGGATGAGTTCCCTCTACCACGACCTAGAGAGCACACAAGGACTTTGAGACCGACTCAGCTAGTTAAGTCCATGAAGAACTACTTCGATGGCACTGGAGATCTATACGATCACGTGGCCGAGTTTAGGCAAGTCTTGAGAGCTGAACAAGTGGAGGATCTATTCACGCAGTACAATGCCTTTGGTCTGACCCTTAGGAACACTGCCCTGACATGGTTTCAGCCACTAAATGAGAGGCAGTTCAGGAGCATAGACCAACTCCTAGAAGCTTTCATTATTGAATTCTCTAAGAGTGGCATAAGGCATAATACCTCCTTGCTGATTCACAGCTTCAAGCAAACCCCGCAAGAGACCGTGAGACTTGCAGGAAGGAGATTTAAGCAATATCTTGAAAGATGCCCTGTTTCGGAGTTACCCACACCAGCCAAGCAAGTGGCTTTATTCTTGGATGGATTGCTAAGTACCAAATTAAGATCATATGTGTACTTGAAGGACCCTAGGACCATAGAAGAGTGTGTACGCATGTGTATTGACATTGAGGATAACTTAGGGGAGGAGTTAGAGCTTTCCAAGATATACAAAGATTCAGATAGTGCCTCTAGCCTCTCTTCCACGCAATCCACATCAATTGAGGAACTTGCAGAGAAAGTAGCTCAGAAATTAGGTGTCACTAACAAACAAATCCCAAGGTTTGCCCCAGTGAAAAGGTGCTATACTTGTGGTGGCGACCACATGGCGAATGTATGCCCCATTATGGCCCAACCCCAAGTTAATCCTAGTAGTCAGTACTGCACTATAGAACGAAGGTACACCAATCACACCGCACAAGATTGCCCCTACAATAAGCAAACCGTGAGGCAGACGTACCCATAGCCATACCCTCAACAAGGAAGATACCAGAACCAGTACCCACCTCAGCAGTATGCTAGGCCTCAACAAACCTACCAACCCTATCAAAACCAACAAAGGCCTCAGCCTGTGCTAGCACAACAACCCCCAGCTCCAGCTAATGTGATTCCGGTAAAGTATGCTATTGCAGAAGAAAACCTGAATAGAGCTATAGTCCCTGTAACACCACTGCTTTCTGAAAGTGACCCCAGTGACCATAGCTTTGATTCTACACATGTTGATAGTCCCCAGGCGTACTACATGCAGTCTCCAGAACATGGTGAGTCCTATTACAGCAAAGAGCCAAATGAACCTAGTTGGGAGTCAGATTACACAAACGTCATGTATGCGAACCCCAATCCTAGACCTCAACCTAGGCAGGTAAGACCCCCGTTCCCTAGAGGACTGTGCTACAGATGCCAAGGAGATCACCTCATTCATGATTGTCCCTTACCTCCATCCACACAACCCCAGTCAGTGACGATCCAAGGCTTTTGCCAAGATTGTGGAAAAGAGCATCTCTTACGAGATTGCCCAAAGAACCCCAATAATATGCCAAAAATCACGCCTATCAACGTTATTGGGTTAGTGGTAGACTCCACAGGGAGCTTGACTTCCACTGCACCAGTACAAGTAATCACTAGAGCCCAAGCACTGCAGCAAAACCAGGGTGTAGGTCGGGAAAAAAACCCAGAAGTTAGTGAAACTGAGAGCATAACCAAGAAAAGGACTAGAGCCTAGAAAGATAGTCGGGAAAGAATGAAAAGACAATGGGCAAAAAGGATGAGTGAACTTGAGGAAAGCATAAGAGAAACCAAAGCCAAGATAACTGAACTCACATCTCAACCTCCCTCTCACATTACCCCGCCTCCACCACTCCCAACTCCATCCGTACCACCACCTTCCCCACCGCCTCATCAAATCCCACCACCCCCTAGAGTAGGATCAGTCCTAGCGGATCCCACTCCCGAGGACCTTAATATGATTCTTAAAGCATATCAGGCCAGAATCCAAGAAGGGCCAAACGTAACTGATCATGAAAAGTGCTACCCTAGAGCAGAACTAGAGTTAGAACGAACCAAAATTTGTGCCAAAATGGTGGAATTGGCTCAAACCATGTTTGAGGCCAGTCGCCTATTTAACATCTCTAGTTCAACGAAGACACAGTTGCACTTTGATGGACTATTAGAAAGAATAGAGAAGCTGATTGCACAATCAGAAAAGGAACCCGCCTCTCAACGCAAGGACAAGGCAAGTGAAAGATTAAGCATTCCTGCTCAGGAAGCCTATGTGCCTGAAGCCTATGTGCCTAACTCTACCGAGCCAGACACATCATCTTCTATGAATCGATTCACACTAGAATTCCTACGAGAGATTCAAGAAGACAAATGGGCTAAAGAGA
Source organism: Ceratopteris richardii (assembly GCA_020310875.1). Taxonomy (NCBI): domain Eukaryota; kingdom Viridiplantae; phylum Streptophyta; class Polypodiopsida; order Polypodiales; family Pteridaceae; genus Ceratopteris; species Ceratopteris richardii. The sequence goes on along the minus strand of MU260145.1, from coordinate 170,563 downwards.
GTGAAGTCCCTCCTCCTATTGAACTTGTGGATGATGCACATGACCAATTCCCACAAGATATCCCATCCATTTATGAGGAGCAGGAGAGCACCCAATCTCAGGAAAGATTAGACTTTGAGTCTAACTCGCTACAAGAATTACCCCACTTCACAGGCCCATGGGAAGCTAAGTCTACTTGTATGAGAGCACCCACAGTCATGGTACGAAACGAGGACTCAGTCTTACCTAGGAACACAGAGGTAGTGAAGAACACCAAAGTGTAGTGCAATCTCAAGTTAGAAGAGCTACTTAAGGTTAGACCTGAATTATGGAAACATGTCGCCAAACAAGTACCAGAAATAGCTAAACCTCGTTCCCAGGTAGGATCCCAGAGAACAGTGCCAGAGATACCCTTGGATAAGATAGGAGACATGTGTGAAGGTGAAGAAGGGAACACCTATCTTCCCATTACCTACCAGGAGTACACCACCAAGGCAATTTTGGACTCAGGTGCAGGAGTTGCAATTGCCACTACTTCCTTATGGAAGCGTTGGGGCAAGCCAGCACTCAGGCCAACGAGAATGAAATTGCAGATGGCCGATGGTCACATAGAGAGACCCTTAGGATTGCTAGAAGGAATAACTCTCACCACTTGTGGTGTCGAGTTTGAGCATACGTTTGCTATATGTGACTTTAGCAAAAATCATGCCTATGAGATGATTTTGGGAAGACCATTTATGAGACAGTTGCAAGTGGTATAGGACTGGGGAACCAACTCTTTGTATTTGCAACACTTAGGTGTTACAACCAAAGTAAATCTCAAGGATTACTCTCATAGAGATGTACCTCCTATCCAATGGAACCCCATCCATAGAGCCAAAGATGATACAGAATCGGTGCATTCCATAGGATCAGGATCCTCATGGATGCATGAAGACACCCACTTATGGATGTGCAAAGTAGCAGTAGACGAAGAAAAGAGAGAAAAAGCCAGAGAGGTAGGTGCAAAAGAATCCCATAGATCAATCCAAGACCCAGCCTATGCACCTGTAGTTTTTCCAGATGAGGAATTTGAACCCCATGGCTGGGCAGAAATTTTAGCAACCATGGATGTAGCCATCAATGAGGAACAATGGACACCTCACTGTGATGAGGATGGCTATGACATTTCAGTCTTCTCCATAGAGCCAATCATGGGAGAGGCAGTTCTAGAAGAATGCGAACCTAGCCCCGATGCATTTGAGGATGCAAGTGACTCCGATCTAGAGTCAATCATTATGGACCCACCTTTTGCATCAGATGAAGAATACTTCCATGAAGCAGAATTTCAACCCCAGAGGCATGGAGAGCTTGCAAACGATGTAAGATTAGCCACACATGTGACACCGAAGGAAGAAGGAAAGAAACGAAAGAAGAAAGAAGTCTCACCAGAAGAGGAAGAATCCTTGTTTGAGGTCCCAGAAAATTTTAAGAAGTACGAGATAGACGACAGGAGAGTCATGATAAGAATGCCTAAACGAGAGGCACAAGTAGGAGAGGCCTATGATAACAAAGAAACCACCAAGAAAATAGTAGTGGCCCTAGAAGAAGGAGAGGAGAGATGCACATACATAGGCCATGACCTAACAAAGGAAGAAGAGCATGCGTTAATAACCTTGCTAAGAGAATACTGAGATGTATTTGCCTGGAGTTACAAGGATTTGAAAGGTGTTGACCCTGACATATGCTCACACACCATCCCCATGACTTCAGATGCCAAACCCTCTAAGCAAAAGCCCTATACATATAACGATAATTACGCTGCTAAAATTAAAGAAGAGATAGATAGACTGGTCGAAGCTGGATTTATCTATGAAATTGAGCACACTGAGTGGGTATCCCCCATCGTAGTGGTGCCCAAGAAGAATGGCAAGCTGCGTGTATGCATTAACTTGAAGAAGGTCAATGCAACCACAATTCGAGATAACTATCCGCTTCCCATCACAGAACATCTCTTAGAAAGAGTGGCAGGCAAGGAAGTGTACAGCTTCCTTGATGGATTTTCAGGTTACAATCAAGTAGCCATAGCTCCAGAGGATCAGCATAAGACAGCCTTTGCCACAGAATGGGGCATTTTTTGCTTTTAGAGTAATGCCATTTGGGCTTACCAACGCACCAGCCACCTTCCAGAGACTAATGTGCCATGTGTTTAAGGAGTTCCTGAGGAAGAACTTAGAAGTCTATGTTGATGATCTTTGTGCCCATTCCAACATTAGGCAAACCCATATTCCTGAACTCAGACAAATCTTTGACAAATGTAGAGAATATCAAGTCTGCCTGAACCCAGAAAAGTGCGTTTTTATGGTCAGGCAAGGCAAGATTCTAGGACACATAGTGTCAAAGAATGGCATATCTACTGACGAAGAGAAAGTGAGAGCTATAGCAGAGCTACCTAGGCCAAGGAATGTCAAGGAAGTACAAGCCTTCATGGGACATTGTGGTTATTACCGACGATTTATACACATGTATGCTGTCATTGCAAAGCCCATGTACGGACTTCTGACTAACTTTGAGTGGACGGATGAATGTGAGAATTCCTTCCAGGAGCTTAAACGAAGATTATGTTCAGCACCAATCTTGACCACACCATTTTGGAACAAGCCATTCCATGTTCACGTGGATGCATCCAATTATGCCATTGGATGTGTACTTGCACAACCTACTGGTGAAGGTAACATGGATCTTCCAAGTGCCTATGCCAGTAGACAATTGAATGCAGCTGAACGGAATTACACCACTACTGAGAGAGAAGGCTTGGGCATGGTATATGCAGTTAAGAAGTTTAGACACTATTTGCTTGCAAATAAGTTTAAATTTTTTACTGACCATCAAGCATTGTTATACCTCGTAAACAAGCCATGCAATACAGGAAGATTAGTGAGATGGTTTCTCTTGCTAATGGAATATGATTTTGAGGTTGTGGTGAGAAAAGGGAGGACTCATTTAAGAGCAGATCATCTCTCTAGGCTCACATCAGGAGAAGCCCCACAAGGAGTATCAGATGACCTTCCTGATGCTTACTTGTTTAATTTGGAAGTGGTGCCGTAGTGGGCTAAGCCATTGGTACCAGTATTGACATACGGGCCTAACCATCCAGTAGTAAACACACAAAATAGAGAGGTTGTGAAAGCCCAAAAGTACCACATCATGGCAGGAAGCATGTACAAGCACACAGATCAAGGAATCTTGGCTTGTTGTGTGGAAGAAGATGAGTACGCTAAATGGTTGCAATTAGCACATGTAGGTGCATTAGAGCAACACTACTCAAAGCAACGAACCTTACAGACGCTAAGGAGACTCGGAGTACACTAGCCAACTATGGAAGCTGATGTCCAAAGGTTGTGCAAGGAATGCTCAATCTGTTGCACTAAGTCACCTGTGGAACACGCCACTCTTTATCAAGTGTCTATAGTGCCAGATTGGAGTGAACCACTAGTATCCTTCCTGAGGACGAAAGCATTCCCTCCAGATATGACCTTGGCTAGGAAAAGGAGTTTAGAACAAGAAGCCCAAGATTACTCACTCATTGGTGATAATCTATATAAGCGTGGTAAAGATGGTTACCTGAGGTTATGTGTCCATGAAAGTGAATATCTCAAGATCTTGGAAACTGCTCACCAAGGTGTAGCAGGAGGACACTTTGGACCAGATCGGGTGATCAAGGCAATACTATTTGCGGGCTTCTGGTGGCCGACCCTTCACATGGATGCACATACCTATGTGAAACGCTGTGATGTCTGTCAGAGAACTCAGTATCCTATACGTAAAGATGAGATGCCACTGAAACCTATGATGGGTGGACGTGCATTCTCTAAGTGGGGAATAGACTTTGTAGGCCCTATTAATCCCCCAGCTAAGGGTTCACATGCTGAATATATCATTGTGGCCACGGATTATCTCACCAAGTGGGTGGAGGTAAAGGCTACGACAAAGAACGACGCTCAGACAAGTGCTAAATTCTTGTTTGAAAATGTATTCATAAGATATGGGCTACCCATAGAACTAGTAAGTGATAGAGGCACTCACTTCTTAAACGAAGTAATTGAAAATCTACTCCAAGAATTCTTGGTAATACATAAGAAGTCTGCCCCCTATCACCCTCAAGCTAATGGACAAGCTGAGAGCACCAATAAGATCTTATGCAATGTACTAACAAAATTAGTGAATAATAAACGCTCTGATTGGGACAAACAGCTACACCATGCTGTTTGGGCATACCGAGTCGCCTATAAAACGGTACTCCAAGCCACCCCCTTTCAGATGGTGTTTGGCCAAAACGATGTGCTACCTTTAGACTTTTTAATACCTACATTGAAGGTAGCACAAGAGCACGAATGGACAGGTCATGAGCTTTCCTCTAGGATCTTTGACCTTGAACGATTAGGAGAAACAAGACTGAGAGCAGCTGCAGGGATATATGCAGCTAAGAAGAGACAAAAGGCATACTTTGATGCCCATGTGAAGGATAAGGGCTTGAAAGCAGGAGATCTAGTTTTAGTCTACACATTGAAACAACATGCAAGGAAGCTCGAAAAGAGAGGCTACGGACCTATGATCATCAATAGGATCTCCACGAGTGGAGCAGTACAACTAGCCACTTTAGAGGGCGATGTTCTCCCAAACTATATTAGCGGATGCAGAGTCAAGTTGTATCAGGAACCTCTCACAGAGGAAATGCTAAGTCGACTCAATACTGCCAAGAAACGCAAGGAAGAAGAAAAGCGGGTTTGAGAAGAAGCTCAAGCAGAAGCCCTAGAGCGCATCCGGAGAATGAAATTAAGAAGACAAGGTAGAGAGCACCCTAGGCAAGATGCATATGCAGATCAAGGATATGACGTGGCTATGTGTGAAGTTTCAGGTGTTAGCTCACATAGGATAACTGATCGACGTCCTTTCATAACCTTAGATATAGGACAAGGAAAGAGCGCAAGGACTGTAAGAGCCTTGATTGACTCAGGTGCAGCCACTAGTGCTGTTAAATTGTCTTACTGTCAAGAGTTGCAATTAAGTGTCAATCGTGTGGAAGCATATCTCATAGGATTGAGAGGCGTGGAAACCCCTTGCATGGGCGAGGTGGAACTTCCCCTCTATATTCATGATGAGGCAATGACAGTTAAAGTGCTAGTATGTCAAGATGAGGACCTCACTGAACCTCTTGTCTTGGGTCAAGACTGGATTTATGACCAAGCAGTCAACTTAAACCTAAGAAGTGGACTTCTTCAGGTATGGGTGAAGCAGACTAGAATTACTATGGAGTTAAATAATGGAGCACTCAAGGAACTAGGAAAGGCACAGACTCCTAGTCCCTCCAGGGGTGCACATGAAGTTGACCATGCTGTTCTTGTCCAAGGCTATGTGATGCAGAAGAATGAAGATCTCAAAAAAGGAGTCAGAACCACAACGGAACTCCCTTCTTTTCCAAAGGCCAGAGGGAGGCAGCAACCAAAGGTGGACCAAAGGCAGAAGAAGCAGAGTACTACCTATGTCGGAGATCAAAAGTACCTGCGCAGCAAAATGTCTCAGCTAGTGAAACAAGTGTGGGTGCGGAAAGGCGAACACCCGGTTGCACTCAAGCCAACCACACGAGCAAAGCCTCTTATGAGTAACCAACAACACGACACTATAAAGAAGTCTTTTAGAAGTTCTTTTGCTAACGTGAAGTCTATTTGGGTGCCCAAGAAGTCGATGAAGGCTAGCCCACAATCAAGACAAATTTGGGTGCCTAAGGCTTGTTTGCAGGCTCAAATAGCTACACCAAGATCACACCCTATACAGCGTGATCCATTCACTCGCACAGCCGGCATCCACTCGTTTCCAACACTCAGGAACACACCAAGGCCCATGAGCAGGAACAGAACCACCGGTAAATGGGTCCCTAAAAGGCCTCATTTTCAAGCCGACTCACCTATAAAGCTCTCAAGAGTCTCTATGAAACCAAGAGCAAAACCCATCCACTGCATTTGGCAGCCTAAGACTTGTAACAAACCCCCGGACCCCATTTGTAAATCCATGTCAACCTACTAACCACATCACTATCACACTACATCATTCCACTTAGCTCTTAGGTCGTCCGAACTCCTAACCACACACACACTCGCACCGAGCACTTACTGATGGAGAGTGTTAATCTCCAAAAGAACAAGTTAACCTTGAATTTAGATCACCTCTATATCAAGATTAACCTTAGACTCCACCAAACTTAGAGAACTTTCACCAATTTATCAGAAAATTGATTATTCTGAAAAATTCAGCTTCTTCAGAAAAGTCTGCTGCAGATTAATCACTCATTGACTAATCAATCCTGTAAAGTTTTTGATAAAACTTTGCACAACACTTCGCCTTAAGGTTGCGCAACTTTGCCAAGTTAAATCTCTCAAAAAGATTGAGTACATACTGAGAAATGTGTGAAACACTTTACCTATGTCTGAAAGAGCTTCTCTGCAATGGCGACTTTGACACCTGCAACTTCTTAGCACTGGTTCTCCCAAAGTAAATCCCGTTTGATCAAGATCTTTTAGCCATAGATGGCTTACCTTCCAACTTAGATTTTAAGCCCTCACTTGTGTAAAACTTTACACTATGGACTGAGCACTGACCACTTCTTTGAAGATAAAATGTGCGCCAGATTTTACGACTCTTAGAACATTCTTACATATGAATGTTCCTAATCAAAATTCTCTCAGCCTGAATGCTATTAACCTCTCAAATTCTAGCCATAGATAGATTAGCTATGGACTTAGATACGTGCAAAAGGATTCTTCAAAAGATTAAGCACAGAAGGAGAATGGGAGAGAAGATCGACGCGCAGAATTCTACAACATTTTCTTCTTCATTTCATTTCATACATATGGTTGATGATACATACAATGTTCATCACCTCTTCACCTATTGTCTTCTCTATCTGATCTATATCACTCTCTCTATCTACGAATACATATCTGTAGATATATATACGAGTCTAACTCGTCATCTTTTCCAAATACATTGAACTATTTACAAAAGTAATATACAAAGAAACATTTCTGATTCTATTTTCTTCCTTTGAAAGTAATCTTCATCCTTCCACATATCTTTTCACTTTTGGACTTCATGTAATCACCTATTGATGATTGCTCTGCTCCAACAGCTCCCCCTCAATCTTCAATTGTGATTACCTGCATTTTCTTTATTCCTGCCATATCTTTAAACCTCTGCAATTTAGGTCCATCCAAACTTTTAGTCATCATATCTGCAAGTTGATCTTTTGTAGGAGTGTGTATAACTTCAATCTCCTTCTCAATGACCTTCTCTCTCAAGAAATGATACTGTATTTCAATATGCTTAGTTCTAGCATGAAACACAGGGTTAGCTGCCAAGTATAAAGAACTCATGTTGTCTCCACAAACAATAGGAGTACTTTGAACCACATCAAAAACTTTCATAAGTGTCTTTAGCCATATTACCTCTTTTGCAGCTTCCACCATACCTTTATATTCTGCTTCTGTAGATGACAAAGCAACTGTATGTTGCTTCTTGGAACACCATGAAATCAATTTGTCTCCTACATAGCACAAGTATCCATGTGTTGATCTTCTATCATCCACATTACCTGCCCAATCTGCATCACTATATATCTTGATTCTTGTATCTGAAGTAAACCCATAGTACAACCCTTCTCTGAGTGTACCCTTGATGTACCTAAGTACTCTTTGTCCTGCAATCCAATGTTCCTTTCTAGGACAATGCATAAATTGTGAAAGCACACCAACTGCATATGATAAATCAGGCCTTGTCAATGTAGCATAGATCAAGCTACCAACCAAACTTTGATAGAGTTTCATATCTTTGAACTCTTCTCCTCCAAACCTAGACAATTTATGGTTCACTTCCAAAGGTGTAGGTGCAACCCTGCAATCTTCCATTTTAAATTTGGTTAGCAAATTTTTAAGATACCTTTCTTGGGTCACATATACTCCATGTTGAGTATAAGAGATCTCCATTCCCAAGAAGAATGATAGGTTCCCCAAATCACTAATTTTAAACTCTTTCTCCATCTGCTTCTTGATCATTTGTATTCCCTTATCATCTGTTCCTGTAAGTATTATGTCATCAACATAAATACAAACATAAATGAACCCATCTTCACTTGCTTTGACTAGCAAGCTACTGTCTGCCTTTGATGCTTGAAATCCAAGATCATTCAAGAATTTCACAAGCCTATAATTCCAAGCCCTTGGGGCTTGCTTCAACCCATACAAAGCTCTCTTGAGCTTACACACATAATTTGGACTCACTTGGTCTTTGAACCCATCTGGTTGCTCCATGTAGACTTCATCTGAAATGTAACCATTCAAGAAAGCATTTTTTACATCTAATTGAGATAACTTCCAACCTTTGCAAGCAGCAATTGCTATGAGTGTCCTGATGGTTGTCATCTTTGCCACAGGACTATAAGTCTCATCATAGTCCACTCCATATGTCTGTGCATACCCTTTCACAACAAGTCTAGCTTTGTACCTAGACACACTTCCATCTGCAAATCTTTTAGTCTTGTAAACCCACTTACAACCAATAATTTTCTGACTATTAGGTTTAGGAACCAAATCCCATGTTTGATTCTCTATCAATGCATCATACTCCTCTTGCATAGCATCTTCCCAATTCTTCTTCCCTTTGGCCTCTTCATATGTAGAAGGGTCTTCATCTGCTTTTACCAAATAAGCATAATCTTTAGTAGTTAAGAATGAAGTGTCATAGCTATACCTTGTAGGTTGCCATTTGTGCCTTGATGACCTTCTAACTTCTGCACTTCTTGAAGTTTCTGGTTCATCACATTCTGGATCAAACCTTGGCCTCTCTTCAACTTCAACCTGCACTTCATTGTTCTCACTTTCATCAAATAATTGAATCTTTGCTTTACCTTTTCTTTGATCCACTACTTCTTCATCATCTGCATGTATATTATATTTACCTGCATACCAAGTACCTTGCTCATCAAATGTAACATCCTTGGATACAATAAATTGCTTTGTGGATGGACTCCACAACCTGTATCCCATTTGCTTATCATCATAGCCAATGAATACATACTTTTCTGCCTTAGGCTCCAACTTATGCCTCAATTGAGATGGCACATATGCATATGCCAAACATCCAAATATTCTGCAATGATCTAAGGTAGGTTTCTTACCCCACCAAGCTTCATATGGTGTCATGCCCTGCAAAGCTTTACAAGGCAATCTATTGACCAAATATGTAGCTGTATTTACAGCCTCTGCCCACAAATAATTTGGACAATTCTTCTCTTTCATCATGGACCTTGCAAACTCAACAAGAGTCCTATTTCTTCTTTGTGCTACCCCATTTTGTTGAGGAGAATACCTGCAAGTAACTTCTCTCTTTATACCTGCATTCCACAAATAATCATTGAACTCATTTGAAAAATACTCTCCCCCTCCATCTGACCTTAGTCTCTTTAATTTTTGACCTGTAATCCTTTCTGCATATGCATGATAGTGTTTAAATGTATTAAACACTTCTGACTTTTCTTTAATCACATGAATTGTGATCCACCTGGTAGCATCATCAACATATATGACATAATATCTTGAACCATTTATACTAAAGTCCTTTGAAGGACCCCACACATCTGTATGCACCAATTCAAGTCTTTCTGAATACATAAATCCATGCTTGGAATAGGATTGCTTATGAGCCTTACCTAATTGACATGCCTCACATCTATATGTCATGTGTTGACCTGCAATGTTAGGCAATCCAATCACTGAATCATTGTTAATCATTTCTTTAATACCTCTTTCATTAAAGTGTCCAAGTCTTTTGTGCCAAAGATCCAATTCTGACACCTTCTGCTCTCCATATGTGAACATAGCATGTCCAACATTTCCTTGTACCTTCAATGTGAAGAGCCTTCCTTCTTTCTTTCCTGCAATAACTTGTTTATACCCTTGACTAGGGTCTTCAACATAAACTCCATCATTGGTAAACCTTACCTCATATCCTTTTTCCACAATTTGACCTACACTGATCAAATTCTTTGGAATTGTGGGAACATAAAGAACCTTACTCAGAAGAGTGCTCCCATCCTTAGCTTTGACTGAACCAATTGACTTTACCTTATGCTTTGTATTATCACGTGTCTGAACTGTATGATTAATTGCATTATGATCTAGGTCAGTCATCAAAGCAATATTTCCACTCAAATGATTACTACATCCTGAATCAATATAAAACACTCTCATATCCTCATGTGAGGTTTCACAAGTATTCATAATGAGAGTCGAGTCCTCTTTTTGATCTGATGCATAGTTGTAGTAGGTGCTATTATAGGATTGATTTTGGAAGCTTCTTCCTCCACCTCTTCCAAAAGAATTCCTACCACCTCTACCTCTGAAGTTTCCTCTCTGAAATCTACCACCTCTTGCTCTTTGATTAAAGTTCTGATAATTACCATTGTTTTGATTATTATGCCAACAATCATGAGATAGATGATTGGTCTTACCACATATCCAACAAGCTCTTGCATTCTCTTTGTTGTTTCTGCCTCTTCCTCTACTTCTGCCATTTCCTCTTCCTCTTATGAAGTTTGCTTGGTTTGAAGTACCTTCTTCTTCACCTGATTGTTGCTTCCCTTTGTTAACTTTCTTCTTGTCTTTAGAATACATTGCATGACCTGCACTCTTATCAACATCTCCTTTGATATCATTCTCAAAAGTTAGCATATGTCCTAACAATTGATTTAAATCAGGAGTAAAATGGTCTAATGAAAGTTCTGTAGATAAAATGAAAGGCTTCCACTTCTCATCTCCTCTTAGCCCTGTGAGTATTTGTCTTACCAATTTGTCTTCTTCAATATCTTCATCCACTGCACCTAAAGAATCTGCAATGTCCTTCATCTTTGTCACATAATCAGAGATTGATTGTGAGGCCTTCTTCTTGAAGGTAGTAAACTCTGCCCATAGTGGAGCCTTCCTTGATTTGGTTGTATTTTGGAAATGCTCTTCCAAAGCATTCCAAATGTCACATGCACTTTCAAGTCCTCTAATGTGAGGAAGCAAATAGTCATTGACTGCCATGTATATGATGCTTCTTGCTTGAGCATCCTTCTTCATCCAATTCTTCAAATCTGCAAGCTCCTCCCTAGTTGGAACACTAGGATCTCTGAATTCTGGCTTTTCTTCATCTCCTGTGATATATCCTATCAGATCTTTGCTCATAAGATGAGCTTCCATCCTCATAGACCATGCAGGATAGTTCTCTCTATCCAGCTTCTCAATTTGGAGACTATCTCCCATCCTTGCTTCACCTGTATTTCCAAATCTTTAACCTTTACAGATAATGAATGTACCTTTACTTCAAATGTTGCTCCTTCTGATCCTTTTGATACTCTTTGTATGTCTTCCTTCAATCTTTCTTCACACTTTAACCTTTTGCACCTTCAAGATGTAAAGATTTGTATTTCTGCAGTAATTGGAGTCTCCTTCACTTCAATTTTGACACAACCTGCTCTGATACCACTGATGGAGAGTGTTAATCTCCAAAAGAACAAGTTAACCTTGAATTTAGATCACCTCTATATCAAGATTAACCTTAGACTCCACCAAACTTAGAGAACTTTCACCAATTTATCAGAAAATTGATTATTCTGAAAAATTCAGCTTCTTCAGAAAAGTCTGCTGCAGATTAATCACTCATTGACTAATCAATCCTGTAAAGTTTTTGATAAAACTTTGCACAACACTTCGCCTTAAGGTTGCGCAACTTTGCCAAGTTAAATCTCTCAAAAAGATTGAGTACATACTGAGAAATGTGTGAAACACTTTACCTATGTCTGAAGGAGCTTCTCTGCAATGGCGACTTTGACACATGCAACTTCTTAGCATTGGTTCTCCCAAAGTAAATCCCGTTTGATCAAGATCTTTTAGCCATAGATGGCTTACCTTCCAACTTAGATTTTAAGCCCTCACTTGTGTAAAACTTTACACTGTGGACTGAGCACTGACCACTTCTTTGAAGATAAAATGTGCGCCAGATTTTACGACTCTTAGAACATTCTTACATATGAATGTTCCTAATCAAAATTCTCTCAGCCTGAATGCTATTAACCTCTCAAATTCTAGCCATAGATAGATTAGCTATGGACTTAGATATGTGCAAAAGGATTCTTCAAAAGATTAAGCACAGAAGGAGAATGGGAGAGAAGATCGACGCGCAGAATTCTACAACATTTTCTTCTTCATTTCATTTCATACATATGGTTGATGATACATACAATGTTCATCACCTCTTCACCTATTGTCTTCTCTATCTGATCTATATCACTCTCTCTATCTACGAATACATATCTGTAGATATATATACGAGTCTAACTCGTCATCTTTTCCAAATACATTGAACTATTTACAAAAGTAATATACAAAGAAACATTTCTGATTCTATTTTCTTCCTTTGAAAGTAATCTTCATCCTTCCACATATCTTTTCACTTTTGGACTTCATGTAATCACCTATTGATGATTGCTCTGCTCCAACACTTACTAACCCATTAATCTCTCCCGACCCTCATGTTAATGTTGTAATGGGAACAACAACGGTTCTCTCTTGTCCTGTACAATGTTAACACATGTTTGTATATTCTCACAGAGATAGGCAGCAAGAAGTAGCATGGCAGATACAGTAGGAACTAGCTCCCAGGCAGGCACCAGCCCCCAAGTTGTGGACATTGAAAGCCTTCTGGTCGAGGAGGAATTAAAGGAACGACCAGCGGCATTAAGGGCATTACATGCCATACCGATTCAAAATCCTCCACAGGGTCACACAATGCCGGTGGGCAAAGCCTCACACTGGTTCAGTGACGCTGCGGGACCTCTAGGTGAAGGCACATACATGTGGGAGTCCGAGGTAGAATTCAATGGACGTTGGGGCAGATACCACTTCTTTACCAGGGAGTTTGAAAAGCTACAGAATAACGAAGGACTGAAGCCGATATGGAAGAAGGCTGGGCTCTATGATTATTTCAAGTTCCAACTACCAAAGCCCGATTTTCTAAGGTGCTCATACCTGATTAGCACCCTCACTCCAAGCAAAGACAAGAAAGGATACAGCTCCTTTGTGCTTCCATCACTCACAAGGGGCAACGAGCTGAAGCGTTTCCGCTTGACTATCAACTTGGTAAGAGAAGCTCTCGACATGAAAGGTATGCACATTCCAACAGAGAAAGAGACTATGGTTCCAGACAATATGAAGAACAGGAATCTGACGAAGTTGAAGGACATGGTCGCGATGACACCTACGATCGCCATTCATTTACGCATGGTCATGCAACATTTCGCATTCCCCGCGCAGGAAAGGTTCACAATGCCTCCCAAAAAGATCTGGTTTAGCCTCTACTTAGCAAATGCTTTTGATCTGACAATCAATATGCCACATTGGATTATCGATCAAATTCATTTGGCTCATCAAAGGTGGTATAAGAAACAAAAATCTGTACTGTATGGTTGCTGTGCGCTTACAAGAATTGTGTATAGATGTCTCGCATATGATGTACCGGTGCAAAGGGCTCTCATTTGGACCAGAGCACAGGAGTTTCAACGCAGACTGTCAGTCGCAGGGCCTCCCTCAAAGAAGATGAGAGGCACTGTCCAGATGCCTTGTGCACAAGCTCGTGGTGCAACCCTAACACCTGAAACAACCCCAAGGCTTCCCAGACGAGTACAACCATTTACTATCAGGTTACCCAGGCACAGCACAGATGGCCCTAACCTTGTGTTTCCACCAGTACCTACTGATCTGGAATTTCCGCATGGATTCACTTTGGAAGATCTAACGGATGAAGAAGTTGCCAGAATCATTGAAGCTGTTAATGCGGAAGTCGAAGCAGAGCAGGGTAGTGGACAACAAACGGCCACAGAACAACCCCAGCCAAGACAACCAGAAGTGGTGGAATTGGAGGATGAAGAAGAAGAAGGCCAAGAGGATGAACAGGAAGAATTTTCTGATGAGGAGGCGCATGACTATGAGCAAGAAGTTATACAAGAGCTAGAGGGTGCCCCTGCATATACAAAGGAGCTGAAAAAGCTTTATGATACCATCAACAGGGTCCAACAACAACATAAGTTATCCCTTGCAGCAGGAAAGGCTATCATGCACCAAATCCTTGAGGAGGAAGGAGTTGACGAACAGTATCATGCCACACTCGATATGATCTCTGATGCCTTAGGAGTACCGGAGGAAGTGCAGACGACCCTGGCACAATCACGCAGAATGGAAAGAAGATACGGAAGACGTCCCCCACGAGCAGGGAAACAAATGAATGTATTAGGGTCAGGACCACAAGGCACCCCCACAACCACGGGCACTGCACACACCGCTCACGACACCGAGGAAGCCCATACATCAAGTGCACCTCCATCACCCCCCTTACCACCTTTGCCCCCACACCCGCCACATTCACCTCCCCTTACCAATGTAACAACCACCGTTACTGCCCCCGAGTCCGCCATGACTGAAGCACAAACCGCCAATCAACCCACACACCCTCTCAACACCTCCCGTGTATACACCTCCACTTGTTGGTGTAATTCAAGCCTTAACACTTGGCTTGGATATCAACCTTGAAGACTCAACATAAAGCTTGGACCTTGGAAGCCTAACTTGGGTTAATTCATGAAGATATCACTTGAAGAATGAGCCATAGGAACTCATGCTTATGGGTTCTAACTTTTTACTCATTGTAAAAGTCATTGTGACTTGGCATGTACATGTAATCATACCTACTTGATTAAGTCGTGGAAAATTTGATTGATTGAGTGGGTGACTGATTGAGAGAATATCTCATTCACTTTTTAGGTACAAGATTCTAGGAGATTTGAATTAGAGTTCAAATTCAAATCCTCACTCAAAACATATATATGTGAAGAAAAAAGTCGCGGGTAATACTTCACTCTTCCCGAGGCATTTCTGAGTAAATCTTTGAGTGTGTGAGTGCTACACTATAGCCTACACATCTGAGTACCATTGAGCATCACATTCTATGCCAATGGGAATGTACAATCAATAGAATTAATACATAGCATTACATTCATAATCTCTGGTTTTCTCTGAGTGACTACCTTCAACTCTGTCAACTTCCAAGAGGCATATCTCAAGATCTACTGAACCAAATTGGATGATTCAAAGTGCATTGGATTCAGCTCAAAGTCTACTATACAGCTACAAAATTTCAAGGCCATTGGATCAACCATTACAGAGAAATATCAGTCGAGGTGCTCACTGGTCTGTGACTGTAAGTTTCCTAAAAAGTCGAGGGTGTACCTTATTTTGCTAAAGTGATTTCTCTGAGTGTGGTTTATCATTTCCTTTCATTCCACTTGCAAATGGGAGCTTACTAAGCTAATAGAATATCTCTAGAAGGAATTTTGCTAATTGTAACTACACTGGTCACACTGAGCATAACACTGAGCAGGTGTCAATACCAAAATAGCAAGTTTTTTAGGATTCTTGAAGTCACAAGTAGTCTGTTTTGATCTACTCATTACTCAACTCATTTCCAAAGTACATATAGCATATTTTGGTGTCATTTGGAAGCTAAGCAAGTGTACTAAGCATATCTGGAGTCAAAGGAGGGCAGGCGTGAAGCAGGTCTTGCAGCATCAACTCATTTCTTGAGTGCATCCAACCATCACTCCCAACAGTGGTATCAGAGCATATAAGGTAACATGGGTGATGGTTTCCCTTCCTTCATTGACAAATTAGACAGGAACAACTACCAAGCTTGGTCTCTAAGGATGAAGACCTATCTACAAGGAAGGAGCCTATTTGGATTCATATCAGGAGATGAGGAATTGCCCTCATTCAAAGCTAGAGGCCTACCCACCAAGGAAGAGCAAGAGAGACTCAATCAATGGTGTGCAAAAGATGCTTTGGCAAGGTCATATCTTCTAAACTCTATTTCTGATTTCCTTCTACCACAAATAAGGAATTGCAAAACTTCCCAAGAGACTTGGGAAACCTTGTCAACTTATTTTTCATCAAGCACAAGGGCCAGAAAGAATCAGCTATGGATTGAGTTTACAACTCTTAGGAAGCAATCAAAGCAATCTGTCTCAGACTTTGTCACCAAGGTCAAAGACATTGCAGACCAACTTGCAAGTGTTGGAGAAGAGATTGAGGAAGAGAAAATAGTCAGACAAGTAATAAATGGACTAAAGGCAGATGACAAATGGGAGAGCTTTACCATAGCAATGGACTTATACATGGACATCCAAGCACCTGATTTAACAACTCTGATTGGACAACTCTTCACACATGAAGCTAAGCTTACAAAGAATGGAGAGCAATCAAAAGGTAATAATCCCTCTGCCCTTTATACTGATAAGAAGATAAAAGATAAAGGCAAAAGTAAGAAGGATGATGAAGAAGGCTCTACCTCCCAAGCAAACTATGCAGGGAGAGGTAGATCTTCAAGAGGTAGAGGCAGAGGAGGTAAGTCAGGTAGGGGGAGACCCTACAACCAATCTCCATGCAATATTTGTGGCTTGTCTAACCATACCACAGATGAATGCTACAAAAACTACAAGAACCAAAGAGGAAGAGGTCACCAAAGAGGAGGATACTCTCAAGGAAGAGGCAGATTCAACCAATCTCAAGGTTACCATGGTTACAACAATAATTATAACAACAGCTACAATCACAATGGCAACTATCAAGGTGGATACAGAAATAGGAAGGATTACAACAATTATGCAGAGGAGCAAGATGACTCCCTATTGATTATGAATATGACTTCTAAGTTAGGTATCAATGATAATCACTTATTCTATATTGATTCAGGTTGCTCTAATCATGTAGCTGGAAATGTTGCATTACTTTCTGATTTGGAAGAACCCAAAGGCAAGCATCAAGTGCAGACAGGTGATGACACTAAACATTCAGTTGTTAAAGTAGGCAATGTCAAAACTAGTGATGGTAATCAGAATTTATTGAGCAGAGTGTTGTATGTTCCAACAATCACCAAGAATCTGATGAGTGTAGGTCAGATTGTGGAAAAAGGTCTACAGGTCAGGTTCATGTGGAGGATCCAAGACATGGATTCAGGAGGATAGCCAAGGGAGAAAAATCTGGTAGATTGTTTACCTTTGAACTTGAAGACACTAAGAATATTGCTTTGTACAACTATAAAGATCAAACCGTATCAGAATTGGAGATTTGGCACAAGAGATTAGGTCACATTGGAGAGAGGACCTTAAAGCAAATGAGTAGGGATCAATGTGTGCTTGGGATACCTAATGTATCCAAGCAACACATGATATACAAGTGTGGGGCTTGTCAATTTGGTAAGTCACACAGATTGCCCTATACCAAGAAAGGTTTTATGCATGAAGATTATCTGGAATTGGTGCATACAGATGTTTGGGGACCTAGCAAGGAGCCATCCATATCTGGATCAAGGTACTATGTGTCCTTCATTGATGACTATAGCAGGTGGACTGTCTTATACTACATGAAACATAAAGATGAAGTATTTAATTGTTTCAAAAGGTATCTTGCATTAGTTGAAAATCAAACAGGTAGTTATTTGAAGAAACTAAGGTCAGATGGTGGTGGAGAATACTTCTCCAATGACTTTGAAGATTTCTTGCAGGAAAGAGGCATCAAGAGGGAGATTACTACAAGGTACTCACCTGAACAAAATGGGGTAGCTGAAAGGAGGAATAGACTCATTGTAGAGACAGCTAGGTCTATGCTAAATGAAAAGAAATTGCCAAATTATCTTTGGGCAGAGAGTGTATCTACTGCCACATATTTAATTAACAGGTTGCCATCAAAGACACTTGATGGAATGACACCCTATGAGGCTTGGCATGGTAAGAGACCATCTCTGGATCATTGCAAAATCTTTGGTTGTGTTGCATATGTGCATATTCCCTCACAGGTAAGGGGAAAGCTAGACCCTAAAGCTGAAAAGTGTATCTTCATTGGTTATGATTTGAATCAGAAGGGATACAGATTCTACAACCCCTCAAACAAAGGCTTCAAGGTAAGCAGAGATGTCATCTTTGATGAGAATGATTCATGGTATGAAAATGAATGTAGGAAGGTTAGTCTACCTTATGACATGGAAGAAGACTTTCGCAAGCTTATCAAGGAAGAACCAATTCAGAAAGAGGACACAAGCTCAGATGATGAAGACACCATCAACATTGAAGAGTTCAAGGCTTGGAAATCCAAAGGGAAAATGAAAATAAAGAAGCTAGAGGATATACCAGAATCCTCAACTCAAGCTATGAGGAGATCTCAAAGAGAAAGTAAGAAGCCTATTAGATATGGGTATGATACTTCTCTTATAACTAAGCATTTTGTATATCTTGCAAAGGATCTATTGAATGAAGAACCAGGTACATTTGAAGAAGCAATCACAAAACCAGAATGGAAGGAAGCAATGGATGAAGAAATGCAGGCTCTCAAAGAGAGTGACACTTGGGACTTGGTACCCAAGAAAGAGTCTATGAAGGTGATAGGATCCAGATGGATCTACAAACCCAAAAGGAATTCAGATGGTACAATAAACAGGTATAAAGCTAGGTTGGTAGCCAAGGGTTTTGCACAAACCCAAGGCATTGATTATGAGGAGACATTTTCTCCTGTGGCCAAGATGCCAACTATCAGAGTTATGGTGAGTGTAGCTGCATCCAAGAATTGGAACATGTACCAATTGGATGTGAAGAATGCATTCTTGAATGGATGGATATCTGAAGAAGTCTACATGTCACACACCTGGCTATGAAGATCCCAAGAAGGCAAATCATGTTTGTAAATTGAAGAAGGCTTTGTATGGGTTGAAGCAGGCACCTAGAGCATGGAATTACAGGTTGACAACCTACCTTCTAGACCAAGGATTCATAATGAGCAAAGCAGATACTTCATTGTTTATCAAAAGGAACAATTCAGAGGTAATATACTTGTGTGTCTATGTTGATGACATCATTATTACAGGAAATGATGTTCAGGGAATTAGACACATCAAAGGACAGATGATGAAGGAATTCAAGATTAATGATCTTGGATTATTGAAGTACTTCCTAGGACTTGAATTGGTCTATACAAATTCAGGTATCTTTATTACTCAGAAGAAGTATATTCAGGACATGGTCAAGAAGTTTAATTTGCAGGATGCTAAAGTCTCAAGCACTCCTATGGAGATCAACCATAAACTCAGTGCTCATGAAGGAGAAGAACTCCAAGATATTACAGGTTACCAAAGTTTGGTAGGTAGTCTAAATTATGCTACCTTAACCAGGATTGATATATCATATGGTGTTAGTGTACTTAGCCAATTTATGCACAAACCAAGAGTACCTCATTTAGAGGCAGCAAAGAAGATAGTAAAGTACCTAAAGGGAACTCAAAATCATGGTTTGTACTTTCCCTATTCATCAGACATTGATATTAAGGTATATTCAGATGCAGATTGGGCAGGTTGCAAGGATGACAGGAGAAGCACATCTGGTTACATATGTTTTGCAGGTGATAAACCAATTTCTTGGTCATCCAAGAAACAACCTACAGTAGCTTTATCATCTACTGAGGCAGAGTATAGAGGGCTAGCAAATGCCACTCAAGAAGCCATCTGGTTGAAGCTTTTATATTCAGAATTAGGCCTATACACAAGGCCACCAATCATCCTTGGTGATAACACAAGTTCTCTTCACCTTGCAGCTAATCCAATTTATCATGCTAGGACAAAACACATAGAGGTTCATTACCACTATGTGAGGGAGAAGTTACTTAGCAAAGATATTCAATTGTCATATGTGTCTACTAATATGCAATGTGCAGATTTGCTTACTAAAGCTCTGGATGGAAGCAAGCTATGCAGATTTAAATCCATGATTGGATTGCAGGAAGTAATTGAAGACTAGAGATGAAGTCTTGAGCCAAAGTCTTTGGCTTGAGGGGGAGCTGTTGGTGTAATTCAAGCCTTAAGACTTGGCTTGGATATCAACCTTGAAGACTCAACATAAAGCTTGGACCTTGGAAGCCTAGCTTGGGTTAATTCATGAAGATATCACTTGAAGAATGAGCCATAGGAACTCATGCTTATGGGTTCTAACTTTTTACTCATTGTAAAAGTCATTGTGACTTGGCATGTACATGTAATCATACCTACTTGATTAAGTCGTGGAAAATTTGATTGATTGAGTGGGTGACTGATTGAGAGAATATCTCATTCACTTTTTAGGTACAAGATTCTAGGAGATTTGAATTAGAGTTCAAATTCAAATCCTCACTCAAAACATATATATGTGAAGAAAAAAGTCGCGGGTAATACTTCACTCTTCCCGAGGCATTTCTGAGTAAATCTTTGAGTGTGTGAGTGCTACACTATAGCCTACACATCTGAGTACCATTGAGCATCACATTATATGCCAATGGGAATGTACAATCAATAGAATTAATACATAGTATTACATTCATAATCTCTGGTTTTCTATGAGTGACTACCTTCAACTCTGTCAACTTCCAAGAGGCATATCTCAAGATCTACTGAACCAAATTGGATGATTCAAAGTGCATTGGATTCAGCTCAAAGTCTACTATACAGCTACAAAATTTCAAGGCCATTGGATCAACCATTACAGAGAAATCTCAGTCGAGGTGCTCACTGGTCTGTGACTGTAAGTTTCCTAAAAAGTCGGGGGTGTACCTTATTTTGCTAAAGTGATTTCTCTGAGTGTGGTTTATCATTTCCTTTCATTCCACTTGAAAATGGGAGCTTACTAAGCTAATAGAATATCTCTAGAAGGAATTTTGCTAATTGTAACTACACTGGTCACACTGAGCATAACACTGAGCAGGTGTCAATACCAAAATAGCAAGTTTTTCAGGATTCTTGAAGTCACAAGTAGTCTGTTTTGATCTACTCATTACTCAACTCATTTCCAAAGTACATATAGCATATTTTGGTGTCATTTGGAAGCTAAGCAAGTGTACTAAGCATATCTGGAATCAAAGGAGGGCAGGTGTGAAGCAGGTCTTGCTGCATCAACTCATTTCTTGAGTGCATCCAACCATCACTCCCAACACCACTAACACTGTAATCCTAACGGCAGTTACTGACATCCCCATTCCCCCACTCACACTTTCGGAAAGTTCACATTCACAACTGCACACACCACTGTACACATTCACCACAATCACTGCACCCACCATTCCACTATTCACAATCACTCCCACTACTGCTTCCACCATGGATTTTATGGACATATCACCCTCCACTGCACCTCTCCCTCCCCCGATGCGGCCACAATCTCCCATTCCCCCACCACCCACTTCACCACTTTCCAGCACCGCATTCACACTTCCCTTCCCCTTTCCCTTTCCCTCTGCATTTAACACCCTTCCTGCATCCACCCCCATTAACAATGTATTTAATAACATGTATCAGTGCATGTCTCAATTACAACAACACTATCAGCATCTCGATGCTCAGCATACAAGTTTATTCAGGAGTCACGAAGTGTTACAAGGAAGATTTATTGACTTAGAGCAAGAGAAGAAGCAGTTACAACAGCAGTTCAGCGCCTTGCAAGAACAACATGAGCAATTAGTGGCAAATCCACCGCAGCCAGATGCCGAAGAAAGACAACACATGGATGATCTGCTACACTCCCAAATCACAGAAAACCTCAAGCTCCGCCGCAACATGGCTCTATTACGAAAGCATATGTATGCAGCCCTGGAAGAAAATAGAAGGCTTCAGACACAAAACGAAGAGAACTTGGAATTAGCCATGGAAGGTTTCCCACAAGAAATTGACCCGGAGCGGTTTAAGGCCATTCCCTCGGACAATATGCAAATCATATTGGAAACCCATGCTGATCTTCTCGAAGCCCATGCAGCCTTGGAAAAGGAAAGAGACGAACTACGAAAGCAATTGGCAGCTCAACCAGCACCACCCAAAGAGGTCCCAACAACAGCTGACACAACTGACGAAGTAGCAGCGCTCAAAGCACAGCTCGAAGAATTACAAAAGAAAGTGCTTGTGTATGAACGCCAGCCCTCCCCCTTGGCGGAACCAGAACCTGAAGACCTAGTGCCCATCGAAGTAGAGGAAACCTTTGAAGACCCGTACGTTCTGATGCCAACATTTGGAGGCAAGCGAACAGATGAGGGCATGGACACCCTTGAAATAGAGGCTCCGGAATGGATGCAGAAATTGGAAAAGGTGGCCACAACACATGATGATAGGGTGGCAGTCCAGATAGCATTGATGTCAGGCTTGGAAGAGATGGTCATAAAATCGGACTATTTTAGGAACCTCTCTCATCACAGGTGGATCGGCACCTCTGACAACTTGTATGTTCCATTTTGCATCTTAATGGCGGACTATAATGCTGAGATCAAGCACCACACTTCACGGGAACCAACCTCTGCCACACAGTTTGCACCAGATGACATCCCAGAAAGTGCCAAGCAAGGAAATATTCGCCAACCCACTTGGAGAATTCGGCTGCTTGAAACCTACCCGGAAATGAATCGCACATGGAATAACATGCCCCTGTATATCAAGTTCAATCCCTGCTACTGCCCTGTCTTTCGAAGAAGGTCGTGGCCGGAATACACAAAGATGGTGCTGACAACCAAAGGCTGCGAGAAGTGGCTCAACTATGTCTACTTAGCACCACCTAAAGGTCAACCTACCGTAGGGTATATGATATCGACAATTCGACATTGGGGTGTCAGGTTCAAAAACGTACCAGATGTCATGACACAGATGTGTCTTAAAATTTTTGAACTCATGATTGTCACCTTCCGGACCTTCAAGAATGTTAAGGAACCTCACCTCTCTGCGCTCGGCTTTAATGAAGGCAATCAGGATCTTGTTTATGACATGAGCACAACGCCCTCTATTAATGTTATTTATGCATGGCATGCCCGCATAAAGTACCTACCGGCCTGCTTCAAACAGACATTTGAAGAGATGTTTGTCACCGGGTTATGAGAATACCACTCAGAGATCTTCATTCTCAGGCCCTCACATTTATTACAATTGTTTGCAGTGGAACAAGCTCTCCACTCAGATAAGTTACGTATGCCACATCCAGAGGTTCCCGGGCCGGTAGATTGGGATGCTCTACTCACAGACTTAGCCAAAGGATTGAGGATTACCGAACATCACTTAGCGCAAGATGTCGTTGAGTACTACATCCAAAAACCCACACAACAAGGGTCTGTCAGGGACGACAGACACGAGAGAGGGGGGGGTGTTAGCAGCAGACAAGGAACTGAAGGACTGACAAGGCATGGCAGTCAGAGAAGAGAGTCAGAAGGGAGAGAAGGCACAAGCAGACAAGGGAGTCAACGACGATCTGGCAAGTAGGCCAATAATTTTCTTCATGAAGAAGCAAGTATGAGCATTCATGCAGATCTAGCACTAAGGCAACCCTTTAATTTTTCAAAAACCCTTACACCAATTAAAAGTGATTCTCATCACTAAACACCATTGTAAATACCATTTCATATTTTTGTAGCTCCATTTTGTGCAAGCCAAGGAGTCCTTGAGCTTGAGGAGCTTTAGAAGTATCTACCTGCCAATTTTCGTATTTTTCAGATCTCGTTTGAGCCCTCAAATAAGCCCTGGAACCTAATTTTTAACTAGGCCGAACACTAGGTCTGAACAGGGCCAAAGCTAGTCAAAAACTATAAAAGGAGCTAGAGAGCTCATTTTTGGGGCTAGATTGTAATTGAAACGAACTTGTAAGAGCTTTTCGAAAGTAATCTAAGAACTCCATTGCTTCTCACTCTTTGTCTTGCTGTGTGTGCGCGTGTGTGTGTATGTGTGTGCATGATTGTGTGCTTCTCACTCACACACTTGTGTCGCCACTTGCTCGAGGTCTTCATACCATCCTCACGTCTTCCCGGATTGACATTAAAGGAGGTGCTACTCATCACTGAGCTACACCCTTCAACCCTTCAATTTGCTTAAACTAGAAAACTGCGGTGATCCTGAAAACTGGACTTTGTACTCTTTGACCTTCCAAATAGGCTTTGATGAAGATGAAACTTTGTAGGACTATGTTTCCAAAGATCTCCTTCAGGAATATGCAGAAAAAACTCCCATGTGAATCTCCCTTGTACAAGTTTGATTACATTTAGAAGCTTGCAAGGTGGCATTAAGATGTCTAGGAAGCTCTGATAGCCTTGAAAATTTGTACAAATATGTAGCCACATATGATCTTTATACATGCCAAACCATATGGCTAACATAAATTTCTATACAAGAATTTGTAGGGTCAAACTAGAAAAATTACATTTTTACAAAATGAACATAGCATATCAATGTGCTACAAACTGAAATTTGGGCTATAGACTGCCTTTGACAATCTTTACAAGTATATGGATTTTCATCTAATTTGGTGTCAATGAAATTTTTGCCCTAATTTCCCAACTTTGACCAGCTTTGACCGCTACCATGGACTTTCTTGATTTCTTTGAAACTTTGTATGTGACCTTCCTTTGACATCCTTGATGCATCCTGGACTTCTCGGGGAATTCCGGCTACCTTCACCAAATATGTTTTTTGTAGGCCTTCACAAGTGAGAGAGGAGAGCAAATCTCGACGACATTCGCCCCCACTAAACCTGCGATTCCTCCGGAAGCGCCACTCTAGCATCTGTGAAAAACAAAATGTTCCAGGCATCAAATTCTTTTATAGGCAACATAAGAAAGATGGAAGGAAAATTGATTATATGCATGAATAAGTAGGTAACGTGACATGAAGCAAAATTTGCATGAAAGAAATAATTGAAACAGGCAACATGAATATGCATGAACAAATAGGCAACATATATGCAAATGAACAAGCAACATTGGCAACAAGAAAGAAAAAAAACAAGCATCAATATGAAGTGGAAGTGGATGTATTGAGTCGTTTTAAGCATCAGTTCCTCTCATCTTGAAGAAAATTTTGTACCTTTTTCATAAAGCAATCTACCTTAAATATGATTATAAACAAAGATTTAGGATTTTCAAGAGACATCTTTCATCTTTAGCTTATTTTAGATCAACTCCTTTCCTACATAAATATGAATATGCTCTTTCTCTAATAACATGCAAGGAAATCTAACTAAACTCCACTAATGCATAAATCTGCCTATATAGCCCGTGATTTATTCTACTATGCCTCTTTATCCTCCTTTGGCTTGCTCTTTTTTTTCTTTTTGATGATGATAATGATTCGGCAACTTTATGGTTACGATCACTTTTTTGGGGTGGAAGAAAGTGTAAACTTCTTGGTAACATGTAGCAACTTTTTTTTTTCCTTTTTTTGATGACGGGGAAAAATTAAACCCCGATACAAGGTACAACCATTTTTGATGACGGAGAACAGTCGTTTAATCAAATCAATGGCTTGGAATTGTTCTTTCTATCAAATCTAGTGTAAAGGAGTGAAATTTAGGCGCCCTCATTCTCCACCATTGGATCTGGGGATGATCTGGACCGTCGGATCAGTGCTGACATCATTTTGGATAAGATAAGCCACTATTTTTGGAGAAAAGCTGCATTATTGATCTTTGATTGTCAAAAACATCTTCTTTTATGGAAAAACTCGTGGATCCTCCTTGCTTTAAGCATAAGTGCATCTCCACCCTTGAATATGAGCTCATCTTGATCGTACAACATGGCTCAATCAGCTTTCGCCATGTGGTGGCCCTTCAACCCTTCAATTTGCTTAAACTAGAAAACTCCGGTGATCCTGAAAACTAGACTTTGTACTCTTTGACCTTCCAAATAGGCTTTGATGAAGATGAAACTTTGTAGGACTAAGTTTCCAAAGATCTCCTTCAGGAATATGCAGAAAAAACTCCCATCTGAATCTCCCTTGTACAAGTTTGACTACATTTAGAAGCTTGCAAGGTGGCATTAAGATGTCTAGGAAGCTCTGATAGCCTTGAAAATTTGTACAAATATGTAGCCACATATGATCTTTATACATGACAAACCATATGGCTAACATAAATTTCTATACAAGAATTTGTAGGGTCAAACTAGAAAAATTACATTTTTACAAAATGAACATAGCATATCAATGTGCTACAAAATCCATTTTCTGCTGAAATTTGGGCTATAGACTGCCTTTGACAATCTTTACAAGTATATGGATTTTCATCTAATTTGGTGTCAATGAAATTTTTGCCCTAATTTCCCAACTTTGATCAGCTTTGACCGCTACCATGGACTTTCTTGATTTCTTTGAAACTTTGTATGTGACCTTCCTTTGACATCCTTGATGCATCCTAGACTTCTCGGGGAATTCCGGCTACCTTCACCAAATATGTTTTTTGTAGGCCTTCACAAGTGAGAGAGGAGAGCAAATCTCGACGACAGCGTTTCTCAATCCAAACCACATTACTGTGCAAGCAAAGACACCCCAATTGGTAATGAAGGCAGTTTTTGGGATATCTGCTTCGCCCATCCTAACCTGATTGTAACCGCTGTATCCGTCTAAGAATGAATACATTTCGTGGCCTGCTACCCTATCAAGCATGGTATCCAAAAAAGGGATCGGGAAAGGATCCGGTACTGTTGCTGCGTTTAATTTCCGGTAGTCTACACAGATTCGTAGTTGCTTATTTTTCTTTGGCACGATCACAATTGGCGAAATCCATTCAGCATGTTCTACTGGTACGATGAATCCAACTTTTAATAATCTATCAAGTTCGGCTTTTACCTGTGATGCATAATTGGGATTCATCCGATAGCTGGGCTGCTTATTTGGTTTAGCTTCAGGCTTCAGCATGACTCTGTGCTGATATATGCGCGGATCTAATCCTTTCATATCTTTGTAATCCCAGGCAAAGACGTTTGAGAATTCGCGAAGTAGTCGAATCAAATCAAACTTAAATATTTCCGGTAAGTTTTGCCTTATCTTTACAGGTCGTGGATGGTCTTCGTCTCCTAGATTGTACGAGGTCAACTGATCTTCGGAGACATAAAACTGTTGCGGTTTCTCTGTATCGTCTGTCATCCGGAATATTGAATGTATTTCATTGTCCTATGTTGGCGCCCTATCTTCCTGCTTAGTTTCTTGGGTGATTGGTGCAACTGTACATACTGAAGTACTCCAGTTATCTATTACGGACTGTAGATCAACAGTCCCTAAGGTCATTAAGTCAGCGTTATTCTTCAGAAATTCCTCTTCTTCATCATCTGATAGTCCATCTAGCATGTGGACTGGTTTAGCAAAATAGGGTCTGGCGTGCAGTTCGCAAGGTTGTATAGCATCTAATTTTACTACATATCTACGGCTGGCATCTTTGAACGTAAGCTCTTGTGCAGACCAGTCCTGTATTACCTTCGCATGCTTCAGCCAAGGTCGACCAAAAAGAAGGTTGTAATCCAAAGTGGATTCCGGCAGATCTAGTATAACAAAATTCATTTTGAAGGTCGTACCTTGTAAAGTAATGGGTACATTTCGCACAAGTCCTACAGGGTGGACTCTAGATTGGTCTGCCATTCTGACAAAAAATTGAACTGGTTCGATTTCGGTCCAACCTAACCTATTGCACAAGGCTGTAGTTGCAATGTTGACACCAGAGCCTCCATCAATCAATACCTATGTAATTTTATGATTCTTATACCATACTGTAATCAAGGGGACTGAATGATCAACCGTAGAATCAGGTTCGGGTTGAACTGTTGCTGTCGCCGGAATACAAGAAGGTACCGGACTAAATTGTTGCTGGAACTGTTGTCGAACCCCAGGTACTAATGCCAGTAGTTGGCCGAGAGGCAGAGTGATAGATGCCTTGGATAAAATTTCCCAGGCCTGCTGAGATTGGTTATCCTGTTCTTTTGAACTTAAGGTCTCTGCTGATGCCGAAGTATCTGTTGTTATGTCTACTGCTGATGGTGTTTCCGCTGCTGCTTCCTTTTGTTGTGTTCCTTCCTTTGTCGATGGGGTCTGAGTCACCGGAATGGGTTCTGGGAACACTGGTGGTTCTGTGGCAGTCCAGTGGCTAGCTTTGTTATACATCCTATGTTGTTCTCGTATCCCTGGTTCAAATACTTCTGCTACTGACTGCAGCTGTTTGCCTGATCGGGTCTGGACTGTAGCAGTTTGCGTTTCTACCGGTGTAATTTGTACCATGTTGGCCATTGGGTTTTGCCGCTCCTTCTTCCTTTGATCATACTCAGCTGCGTCCTTGCAATATCTTCTAATGTGTCCGAATTCACCACAAAAATGACAGCGGGGCGGTGGTAAATTGATGGAGAATGTTAATCTCCAAAAGAACAACTTACTCTTGTGATTAGAGCACCTCTATACCAAGAGTAAGTCAAACACTTCACTAATTTAGAGGATCAATTGCTAACTTATCAGAAATTAACAAATCTGTGAAGAAGATGATACACAGAAAAGTCTGCTGCATTGTTCATTCACATTGACCTATCAAATCTGTAAAGTTTTTGATGAAACTTTGTACGAATCATCTCCTAGAGATTGCGCAACTATTCCAAGTTGAATTACTCCAAAAGATTAAGTATAACTTGAGAAATTGATTTCACAAGTTACCTATGTCAGAAACTGTTACTCAGAACAGTCGACTTTACACCTGTAACTTTTAAGACTTGGTTCTCCTTGAATAGAACCCGTTTTACAAAATGCTTCTAGACATAAGTAGCTTATCTTCCAACTTAAAGATTAAGCCCTCACTCATGCAAAACTTTAAACTGTGCTGGGAGAAATGACCAAAACATTGACTTCGATATATGCGCCTGTTTTAGGAACCTGTGAATACACTTCACATATGAATGTTCCTACACTTAATTCACTCAGCCTGATTACAATTGGAAGCTGAAACTTTGCACAGAGGTCAAGCAACTCTCAACTTAGACTTGTACAAAAGCATTCCACAATTGATCTACTGTAGAAGGAGAACACGCAGAAACATCGGGCGCAAAACTTTTCATTTACTCAGAGAAAATACAACTGAGTGATGAGAGCTCACACAAATTCACTTTCCTCTATCTTATGACTTCTATCTCCCACATTCTTGACATCTGACTATTGTCACACATGCTCTCATTTGCTCTCCTACATGTCCCGACTTTTCTCAAGGTATTTATAGATAATTTGTACATAATTCTTACTGAACAAAAGATCTAAGTCATCTATGACTATGCTAATGTACATATGTGTACACTTCTCTTGTCCTCTGATTGTAATCTTCTTCCACACTTTAGGAATTGATTCTTCCTTCATCATTTGATCTTCCAAGCCTTCAATTGGTGATTGGTCTGCACCAACAGCTCCCCCTCAATCATCAATTGAGGTCTTCTCTGTCTTCTTGATACTTGCCATGTCTTTGAACCTTTGTAACTTAGGTCCATCCAAACTCTTTGTCATCATATCTGCCACCTGTTCTTTTGTTGGAGTGTACATCACTTCAATCTCTTTATCAAGTACCTTTTCCCTCAAGAAATGATACTGAATTTCTATATGCTTAGTCCTGGCATGAAAAACAGGGTTAGCTGCCAAATACAAAGAACTCATATTGTCTCCAAAAATTATTGGAGTACTATGATCAAACTCAAAACTTTTCATCAATGTCTTCAACCATATGACTTCTTTTGCAGCTTCTACCATTCCCTTATACTCAGCTTCTGTGGATGATAAAGCAACTGTGTGTTGCTTCTTTGAACACCAAGACACTAACTTATCTCCAACATAACATAGATATCCATGAGTAGACCTTCTATCATCTGAATCACCTGCCCAATCTGCATCACTAAACACTTTGATTCTTGTGTCAGAAGTGAAACCATAATACAAACCTTCACTCAGGGTTCCCTTGATATATCTGAGTACCCTTTGGGCTGCAATCCAATGAGTCTTCTTTGGACAATGCATAAATTGTGACAACACACCTACTGCATATGATAGATCTGGCCTTGTCAAGGTAGCATAGATTAGACTACCTACCAAACTCTGATATTTCTTCATGTCATTGAACTCTTCACCTCCATACCTGCTCAATTTATGATTTACCTCCAATGGTGTAGTTGAGGTCTTGCAATCTTCCATGTTAAACTTGACTAGAAGATTCTTCAAGTATCTCTCTTGTGAAACATATACTCCATGTTGAGTATACACAATCTGCATTCCTAGAAAATAAGATAAGTTTCCCAAGTCACTTATCTTAAACTCCTTCTCTATTTGCTTCTTGAGTTCATTGATTCCTTGAGCATCTGTTCCTGTAACAATAATATCATCAACATAAATGCACATGTAAATGTATCCATTTTCACTTGCCTTCACTAGCAAGCTACTATCTGCCTTTGATGCTTGAAAACCACATTCATTCAAGAACTTGACCAATCTGTAATTCCAAGCTCTTGGGGCTTGCTTCAACCCATATAAAGCTCTCTTGAGCTTACACACATAATCTGATCCAATTGACTCCATAAAACCTTCTGGTTGCTCCATATATACTTCATCTGCAATGTAACCATTAAGAAATGCATTCTTCACATCCAATTGTGATAATTTCCATCCCTTGCAAGTAGCAATAGCAATCAATGTCCTAATTGTAGACATCTTAGCAACAGGACTAAAGGTTTCATCATAATCTACCCCATAAGTTTGGGCATAACCTTTAACCACAAGTCTAGCCTTATATCTAGACACCTTACCATCTGCAAACCTCTTTGTTTTATATACCCACTTGCATCCAATGACTTTCTGATTCTTTGGTCTTGGTACTAATTCCCAAGTTTCATTTTCAAGTAGAGCATCATACTCTTCTTGCATTGCCTTCTCCCAATTCTGTTTACCTTTGGCTTCTTCATAAGTAATTGGATCTTCTTCTGTTTTCACAATGTAGGCATAATCTTTTGTTGTTAGGAAAGATGTATCATAGCTATACCTTATAGGTTCTTTCCTTTCTCTTGTAGATCTCCTGATTTCTGCACTTTTTGAAGTTTTAGCCTCATTTGATTCTGGATCAAATCTTGGCCCTTCTTCTACATGATCCTGCACTCTACATCTAGAGTCAACTTCATCAACAATTTCTTCACATACTTTTACCTTTGCCTTTCCTTTCCTTTGTATTTCTTCAACACCTGTATACTCATTTGGTGATCCTGTATACCACATGTTTTGCTCATCAAATGTCACATCTTTAGTAACAAGAAATTGCTTTGTGGATGGACTCCACAACCTATAACCCATCTGTCTATCATCATATCCAATAAACACATACTTCTCTGCTTTTGGTTCTAGCTTATGTCTTAATTGTGAAGGAACATAAGCATATGCAATACATCCAAATACTTTACAATGATCAAGACTAGGCTTCTTACCCCACCATGCTTCATAAGGGGTTCCTCCATCCAAAGCTTTGCAAGGCAACCTATTCACAAGGTATGTTGCAGTGTTAATGGCCTCTGCCCATAAGTAATTTGGACAATTCTTTTCCTTCATCATGGCTCTTGCAAACTCTACAAGAGTCCTATTCCTCCTTTCTGCTACTCCATTCTGTTGAGGGGAGTACCTGCAAGTTACTTCTCTTTTGATACCTGCATTCCACAAATAATCATCAAACTCTTTTGAGAAATACTCTCCCCCTCCATCTGATCTTAACCTCTTGAGCTTTTGTCCTGTGATCCTTTCTGCATAAGCATGAAAATGTTTGAATGTCTTGAAGACTTCTGATTTGTCCTTGATTACATACAAAGTAATCCACCTGGTTGCATCATCAACAAACAACACATAATATCTGGATCCATTTATGCTATAGTCCCTTGAGGGACCCCATACATCTGTATGAACCAATTCAAGCATGTTTGAATACTTGTACCCTGATTTGTTATAAGAACCTTTATGTGCTTTACCTAATTGACAAGCTTCACACTTGTACACCATATGTTGCCCTTCAATGTTTGGCAATCCAAGCACCACCTGATTCTTTGACATCTCCTTTATAGCTCTCTCATTGAAATGACCTAGCCTTTTATGCCATAGGTCTAATTCAGATACCTTTTGACCTCCATAGGTAAACAATGCATGTCCCACATTACCTTGGACTTTGAGAGTAAACAATCTTCCTTCCTTTTTACCTGCAATTATGTTTCTATATCCCTGATTTGGATCTTGTACATAAACACCATCATTTGTGAATCTTACTTCATATCCTTTCTCCACAATTTGCCCTACACTTATCAAATTTTTAGGAATAGTAGGAACATAAAGTACCTTGCTCAAAAGTGTACTTCCACTCTTTGTCTTCACTGATCCAATGCTCTCCACTTTATGTTTGGTATTGTCACCTGTTTGAACTGTATGTCCATTCATCCTTGCTTCCATATCAGTCATCAAGGATAGATTCCCACTCAGATGGTTGCTGCACCCTGAGTCAATATAAAACACTCTTTGATCTTCTCCCATTGATTCATGAGTTGCATTCAAGATAAGAGTCATGTCATCCTTCTGATCTGATGCATAATTGTAATAATTATTGTTGTAGGACTGAGATTGGAAGTTTCTTCCACCTCCTCTACCATATGATGTCCTACCTCCTCTTCCTCTGAAGTTGCCTCTTTGGTTTCTGCCTCCTCTACCTCTTTGACTATAATTCTGATTGTTGTATCCTCCACTTTGATTGTTATACCAACAATCATTTGCCAAATGATTTGTTCTGCCACAAATCCAACAAGCTTTAGCATTATCTTTGTTCTTACCTCCTCTTCCTTTACCTCTGAAATTTGTCTTCCCTTTTGTGAAATTGGCTTGATTTGAATTCCCTTCATCATCATTTGATTGCTTTCCCTTGCCATTCTTTTTCTTGTCCTTGGAGTACATGGCTTGACTTGTACTTCTATCATTGTCTCCTTTAAGATCCTGCTCAAAGGTTAGCATGTGTCCTAGCAATTGATTAAGGTCAGGAGTAAAGTGATCAAGTGACAACTCTATGGACAAGATAAAAGGCTTCCACTTCTCATCACCTCTCAAACCTGTAAGTATTTGTCTTACCAACTTTTCTTCTTCAATATCTTCATCCACTGCTCCCAAGCTATCTGCAATATCTTTCATCTTTGCCACATAATCTGAAATTGATTGTGAGCTCTTCTTCTTGAAGGTTGTGAACTCAGCCCATAGTGAAGACTTCCTTGACTTAGTTGTATTTTGGAAATGCTCTTCCAAGGCATTCCAAACATCTGTGGCACTTTCCAAACCTCTGATGTGAGGTAGAAGGTAATCATTTACAGCCATGTAGATGATACTCCTTGCTTGAGCATCCTTTCTCATCCATGTCTTCAACATTGCAAGTTCTTCCCTAGTAGGAATACTTGGATCTGCAAATTCTGGTTTTTCTTCATCTCCTGTAATAAATGATATAAGATCTTTGCTCATGAGGTGTGCTTCCATCCTCATGGACCATGCTGGATAGTTCTCCCTATCTAGCTTATCAATCTGCAAGCTTTCTCCCATCTTGTATCCACCTGTGTATTGAAACTTCAAGCTTTACAAACAATGTATGTACCTTTACTTCGAATTGAACTCCTTTTGCCTTTCTTAATGTCAATTTGTCTTCTCCCCAAGCTTTGACTCCAAGCTTTCACTTCTTGATCCTTCAAATGTTGAATCTCTTGAATCTGCAGCAGTCGGGATCCTCCTTTTCTTGAAATTGATGTCTCCTGCTCTGATACCACTGATGGAGAATGTTAATCTCCAAAAGAACAACTTACTCTTGTGATTAGAGCACCTCTATACCAAGAGTAAGTCAAACACTTCACTAATTTAGAGGATCAATTGCTAACTTATCAGAAATTAACAAATCTGT
This sequence comes from Ceratopteris richardii, assembly GCA_020310875.1. Lineage (NCBI taxonomy): Eukaryota > Viridiplantae > Streptophyta > Polypodiopsida > Polypodiales > Pteridaceae > Ceratopteris > Ceratopteris richardii. Next base: position 136,704 of record MU260145.1, on the reverse strand, counting down.
GAAGAAGATGATACACAGAAAAGTCTGCTGCATTGTTCATTCACATTGACCTATCAAATCTGTAAAGTTTTTGATGAAACTTTGTACGAATCATCTCCTAGAGATTGCGCAACTATTCCAAGTTGAATTACTCCAAAAGATTAAGTATAACTTGAGAAATTGATTTCACAAGTTACCTATGTCAGAAACTGTTACTCAGAACAGTCGACTTTACACCTGTAACTTTTAAGACTTGGTTCTCCTTGAATAGAACCCGTTTTACAAAATGCTTCTAGACATAAGTAGCTTATCTTCCAACTTAAAGATTAAGCCCTCACTCATGCAAAACTTTAAACTGTGCTGGGAGAAATGACCAAAACATTGACTTCGATATATGCGCCTGTTTTAGGAACCTGTGAATACACTTCACATATGAATGTTCCTACACTTAATTCACTCAGCCTGATTACAATTGGAAGCTGAAACTTTGCACAGAGGTCAAGCAACTCTCAACTTAGACTTGTACAAAAGCATTCCACAATTGATCTACTGTAGAAGGAGAACACGCAGAAACATCGGGCGCAAAACTTTTCATTTACTCAGAGAAAATACAACTGAGTGATGAGAGCTCACACAAATTCACTTTCCTCTATCTTATGACTTCTATCTCCCACATTCTTGACATCTGACTATTGTCACACATGCTCTCATTTGCTCTCCTACATGTCCCGACTTTTCTCAAGGTATTTATAGATAATTTGTACATAATTCTTACTGAACAAAAGATCTAAGTCATCTATGACTATGCTAATGTACATATGTGTACACTTCTCTTGTCCTCTGATTGTAATCTTCTTCCACACTTTAGGAATTGATTCTTCCTTCATCATTTGATCTTCCAAGCCTTCAATTGGTGATTGGTCTGCACCAACATAAATTGGGATTTTCCGGTGGTGGTTCATTATGCCATCGATTTGCATTATAGTTATTGTTCCTCTGTCCTCGGTAGTTTTGATATCCTTGCGGCTGATTGTTTCTCAGTTGCGGAGGTACATAGTGATTCGCTGCCTGTCCATGTTCTTGAATAACAACATTAACTGTTGCTGTTCCCTGTAATCAGGCATTGTAGACACAATTTCCGGTGGTGTGTCCGGCAATGCTGCAGATAGCGCAGAACGTTTGATTTAGCGCACAGTTGGCACTAGTATGACCTGAATTTTTGCATGTGATACAGTACACTTGTCTGGTTATATCTTCAGCCATAGTTTTGTTCGTTTTTAACCACTCTAGATCTTCTGTAAATCCACCGACTTTGGATTCCAGTTGTAGAGCCATGGCGATGACTGCATCCAACGTCATTGCTCCGACACATCTTATGATCATGATCTGCTTCAATTGCGGGTTTAAACCATTGATAAACCACTGAGTGATGACATCATCCGGTAAGTTAGCGTGGGCCTGTGGTATCTGTCGCAAGTGTGTTCTAAAAAGTGTAGCATATTCCTGGACAGTCTGATTTGCCTTCTGTCGGTTGTTCTATAAATAATCAAAGATTTCGGCGGGATTCTTCTTTAGTCTGAATCGTTGCAAAAAAGCATCTCGTACTGCATCATAGGTACCGAAATGATTAATGTCGTATTCCGTAAGCCATCTAGCCGCTTCATTGACCAGTCTGGATTGAAAAACAATGGCCTTGTATGCCTGATCCGGTGGATGGTTGAGGACTGCATAACTGATCTCGAAAGTGCGTACGTGAGCATCCGGGTCATCCCCTGGGAATCCACCAAATTTTGTGTATGTTACTCCTGTTGGAGGCGGCCTTGGTTGACATAACTGTTGTTGCTGTTGTTGTCCGTTCATTGTGAGTGTATCCGGTCCTTCTTCTGTATCTTGAGGTTGATTGGTTGAACTACCAAAACCTGGATCGCCGGATGGCGTGCCTTCCGGTGTGCTGTTTTTGCGTAGGATACTTCGGACCTCTGCTTCGAATAGCTCTCCTTCCTTCTGGATGTCCAATATCCGAAATCTTTCTTCCAAGCACGCAGGTCGGGCTGAGGATTCCGCAAAAAATGCTAATCCTTGGCCGCCAGTTGGTGTTTCTATCACCGGAATATCACCGGAATGAACTGACAGTGTGCCAGACTGTAGTGTTTTTCCCCTTTTATCGATTTCTTTTCCTAGAATTTTTCTAATCGTGGATAACTCTGAATCCTTATCCAAGATTGTTAAGCTGGTTTCCAGCGGCGTCTTGGTAGATTCTGGAATTACTGTATTTTGGTTAGGTTGGGTCGAAGTGACACCAGAATGTACCAAAGGCGTTGATCGTTCCACCGGAATATGACCGGAATTAATTCTAACGTCCTTAACTTGCTTGACCACTGGGTCAGGCCGCGTTATACCTTCTTCTCCTAGGGTTGTCTTTAGTACTTTTCGTGTTCCAGTCGTATGGTTCCTAGGATACGTTTCGCCAGACCGAGTAATTGGCATGTATCATTGCTTAGTAGCACTATCTGAGCAGTTGGTAACAATCTGGCTCTGTTGCTACCGTCAGTCAATCGAACAATAAACGTAGTGTTTGATTCTGAAAAAAAAAACAGTCGGCACGCTACGGCCACTTTTCACAGATAACGGGCAACCTGATGCCACTTTCCCACAGACGGCGCCAAATGTTAATCGTCTAAACGTTTCTTCATTACTCCTACTTTCAGACTCAAGCACTTCAAGTTCAGCCGGCTCCGAATCTTCCTAACCGCAAATGTTCTCTTAGTCGCGTGGGTCCTTGGGAGTGGTAGGGGTCTGTTAGACAGAGGCCCTGTACTATTTTCCCAAATTAACACACAATCCTAATGTTATCCCATTCTTAGCTCAGTGTCCATCCCTGAACAACGGAAAACTGTTCAGTGTAGTGGAATTAGGACTTCAAGACTGGAGATAGCAATCCAGTTACTTAATTTATGAGCCAAAATATACTTCGTAACAATGTCACCTACTTCGTACTTCGTCAGAGTAGATAGATGTACCAACCAGATATTATACCTTAAAGTTATGAGGACTCGAACAATCAACCTCCCAGTAATAAGCTACTAACCATAAACTAACGATGTCCTACTCACATTCAGACCATTACAACTACTAGTCCCCTCGTAATCGGTATCAACAGTAAATATAGGCTACAATATCGAATTCGGTCGCTTACAAGAACGCTAACAGACGATTAGTTCAGATTACTTTTCACGCTACCTACTTCGCCGAAGAACTGCCACATAATATACCGCACTTGATCACGCTCAGAGGCACATTCAATCATCACCGAACAGACTCGTAACACATTACAACTGATTCGCAACTCTGTACTAAGGTGAGGATAATCGATTAGCCGGAGTTCAGATGGAACAGAACAAAGCAGAACCTACCTTTTCAACGTCATACACGCTCACACAAGGCGTTTACAGCACTCTCAAGCACGACTCAATCAAACAACACACTGCAATTCCCACAAACGGGGCTTCTTCCGCTCTTTTTCTCATTGCCTTAAATAGAGGATTTTTTTACAAGAGTGCGCACTTCTGTAGTTACCTGCGCGTTCCCTGAAAGATTCTTTTTTTTCATTTAAGCTACCTAACCTTGTACTTTTGTCCTTGTTCGGCGGCCGTCCAACACTTTTACATTTAAGGCACCTGTCCGAGCTCATTTGTCCTTGTTCGGCGGTCCTCTAACACACCTCTTGATCAAGAAATCTCCTAGTGTCATGGATAGTGTAATAAAGTAAGTCTATGATCTAGGGATCCGATGGCTTCAGACAGTTCTGAAATTGGATACCGTTTGGTCACTCGTCTGTAGGACCAAAGATCTCAAGAGTAGACTCAAGCATAAGTCATGTGCTCTCATATTCAAGTAATCTACTTAGCCTAGTGGTTAAGTCTCATGGTTGTGAAGGAAGAGGTCTTGGGTTCAACTCCCATGGGGAGCATGGGAAGAGAGTTTTGCCCAAAGAGCTCTAGAGCCTTCTAACTCAAGTTAACGTGAGTTAACTTGAGTCCAGTGGACTTAACTCAAGAGGTGAGTACAACAACCACTAGTGGACTCTAGTGGAAGGTACTAAAGTAGTGGTCGAGATCACTCCAGCCACTAATAGACTCTAGTGGTGGATATGAAAGGAGTGGAGGAGATTGCACATGCACTTGTGGACTCTAGTTACATTTGTGGTCCTCATTAGTTCAAGCAGCTATATATACAGGCATAAGGTTGGGAGGAGAGTCATTCATTCATAAGCATTTGCAGTCGTTACGCTGTTGCATTGGTATCAGAGCTTCATTCTCCATAGCTCCCTTCTTCTTCATCTTGCGTGTCCATTGCTTCTTCTACGACATAGAAGCATCCTACTCGCAGATGATGAGAGAAGCTTGCCGATTTCCTCGCTTTGGATTAGCTTAGAGAAGCGTAGCACAAAAAAAGCAACGTCATCTCTACTGTGAGCCGGCAGGATTCGAACTCCCGCCCCCTGTTAGGGGCGCGCTGCTCTATCCACAAGGGCGTCATCATCCGCGTGAAGGGTTACCGCAGCAGAACGTATTGACCGAAGTCCTTGCTGAAGAAGATCTCAATTAGTAGATAAAAAAGTTTATACTCTCTCGTGTGACTGAGGGGATTCGATCCCTCGCCCCCCCAACAAGGGCGCAACCAACTACCCAACACATCCACGAGCGTTCACGCTCAGAAGCCTGAAAAAATTCTTCTTGTGCTCAAATCTGGCGATTGAAGAAACTCTTAATCAAGAGCTAGCAAGAAACAAAAACAAACTTCGCGAGCGCCTGCTGCCGACGGGACTCGAACCCGCACCATCAACTTGAGAGGGAGGCGACCTATCCACGCGCACAAGGCGATTGACTTGTTCTTGAATGTAGAAGAAACTCTGCTAAAACAGTGATCAGAGCTGAAGTGCAAGCCAAACTCTCATCCATTCAAGGAGCCAAGTCCTCTCATCCATCCAAGGAGCCAAGTCAATTGCTGCAGGCTGGAACCCGAGGAGTATGTTGCTTTTAGCCAAAGAAACAAACAAGGAGAACCAAAGATTGAGCAAAGCTTGAAGGAAGTGGAGTTGTGGAGTGAAGATCCGGAGGCCTATCTTCGTCATAATTCTAGCACTCTCGGCTAGAATCAAGTCGACCTCAACGGACCAAATCATCAGGGACTATTTCTTGTGATATTCTTGCATAGCTCTTTTGATTTTGTTGCACACACCACTTGCGTTAGGAATACTTAGTAAGTTTAATAACGCTTTGTGTGCGATGGAGGGGACTTCTAGTCACGTCTCGCTTACGAGTACTACTAGTACGTCAGTGTTTGTTTCTGTTCCTATTTTAGTAACATCCTCATTCATGCCTAGACCACCAATAGTTGCACGTGCATTGCATTCATCTGCACCTATGGTTTCAAATACTAGTCATGCGTCTGATGCATCTAAAATAGAATCAGCGACGATTGTAGCATTAGACGTTGAGGATTCTGCGAGAAAAGGGGAAACACTCACTACTCTAAACGAGAGGAAAGATATGGAGAGTAGGATGTTGCTAGTTGAGCAAAAGCTTGGACGGTTGTCCAGTGTTCCGGATGAGGTTGCAGTACTCCGTCAATTTGTTGATGGAATCCAGGATCACCTTAAGGCCATTCTGAACTTACTTCAGACGCCTAAGGATTTCAGTAAGACTATTTTAGGTAGTCACACAGATACGATCGCAACTTCACCGATGTCTGTTAGGATGGAAAAGGATAAGGAATTATCCTCTCCCCAAATAGACATGTTTCCTTTAGCGGGAAGTATGAGCCGTTTGAGTCTAGCGTCTTCTACTCCCTTGTGCGTTGCTTCGGTAGGTATGTTAGAAACTCATAACCGCCCTGTGGATCTTTCCTTGGGAAAGGAGATCCGTCCTCCTTATTTCTCTGGAGAGGATAAGGATAGGAATAAGGACGCGGTTTTGACTTTCTTAGAGAAATGGAAAGATGTCCATGAACTCAAACATACCCCGGATCATGTGAGGGTAGTAGAAGCCAGTTTATCGCTAGGACCGAAAGCTTATAAATGGTGGATGAGTCTCTCTGAGACTCACAAGAAACCCACCACTTGGAATGAATTTTCCCATCTTTTCAAGAAAGAGTTTCTCCCCGAGAATGAGGAGGAACGCAATTGGGAAGCTTGGGATAAAATTCAGCAGAAGGGTAGACCGCTATTGGTGTATATTTCAGAATACAGAGATGTAATTCTGAAGTTAAAGAATTTAGATGACTTCCATCGACTTCGCGGTTTTGTCAGAGGACTTAACCAGCGAATTCGAAGTGAAGTTAAGAGGCATGCGCCTAAATCCCTTGAAGAGGCGATTAAGGTCGCACAGATTTATGAGGACAATTCACGTTTGGATGTCCCGCAGGAAAGCAGTTATTCCCAGAAAAATAACTTTAAGCGTAAGGGCAAAGGGACTAGATCTAATGCAAGAGTGTCTAAGAAACCTCGTATTTTTAGACACATCCTTTCTCCAGAAGATCATGATAAAGCGAAAAAAGAAAACTTGTGCTTTAAATGTCTCAAGCCTGGACATCGAAGCCGTGCCTGTCCAGTCGGAAGGGAAAGTAAGGGAAAGGGTAAGCAGCAAATCAATCTGATTCAATCTTTGAACTTGGATGCAAATTCAAGTGCAAAGACGGTTCAGATTATGCACTGCGACAGTACCCATTCATGCCAAATTTCCAAAAACATGTGGCAACCTCAAGAGTTTGGTCCACATGATTTGGTCAAGTTGCATGGATCAGTAAAAGGACACACCATTCGGATAATGGTGGATGATTCTGCTACGCATAATTTTATCAATTATGCGTTAGTAAAAAAACTGGCTCTTCCTCAGGAACCATCTCCTCATAAATACATTGTCTCCATGATGCACGGTCAAGACACCCGTGTTTGGGACACAATGATATGTAATTTGGAACTAGAAATCCAAGGATTTCAAGATACCTTGGACTTCCAAATCATGAACATGGATCGGGTAGATCTTGTTTTAGGGAGAGAGTGGCTATGGAGTCTAGGTCCTTCATTGACCAGGTGTTATTTTACAAATACTTTGGAATTCCAGCGTGACGGTGTTGTGTATAAGATCAAGGGTGAGCATGATGTTCCAAGTATCCCTTTGATATCATACACTGAACTTAAGAAACTTGTAAATAATGAAGCCAGGACCCAAGCTTTTCTTGTCCTTGGCACCGATGTAATAGATTCTGATAATATAAATCAAGTTTCTTATGTCTCGTCCTTTATTCCTCGAGAAGTTCATGTTAAATTTAACAATTTAATGAAGGAATTTAAAGATGTGTTCCCTAAGGAACTCCCCTACGGCTTGCCACCCTCTCGTGGAAACATTGATCACAGTATAGATCTGTTTCCGGGTACCAAGCCAAAATCTCAAAACCCTTACCGCCTCCCCTATGTCCAGAATCAAGAAGTAGAAAATCAAATCCAAGAGTATTTGGATAAAGGATTTATCCGCCCAAGCCAGTCTCCATGGGCAGCACCCATCCTTTTAGTGAAAAAGAAAGATGGAACTATGAGGTTGTGCGTAGATTATAGGGCGTTAAACAATCTTACGATAAAGAACAAGTATCCCATGCCACTAGTCGAATATCTTTTCGATAGTTTAAAAGGGGCTACAGTCTTTTCTAAGATTGATTTACGCCAAGGTTATCATCAGATCAGGATCAAAGATGATGATATTCCTAAAACAGCTTTTCGAACAAAGTTTGGTCACTACGAGTTTTTAGTGATGCCGTTCGGGTTGACAAATGCACCCGCAACATTTATGACTTTGATGAATCAAGTGCTGAAGCCGTATCTGGGAAAATTTGTTGTAGATTTTCTCGATGATATTCTGATCTACAGTAAAGATCATGAAAGTCACTTAGAGCACTTGAAAAAAGTTTTTCAACTTCTTCGCGATAATAAACTTTACGGTAAAGAGTCAAAATGTGAATTCTTTACCCCAGAAGTAAAGTATTTAGGTCATATTATTTCCGCGGACGGAATCAAAGTTGACCCTGAAAAGGTCCAAGCGATTCTTGAATGGCCTGAGCCCAAGACGGTTCGAGAATTACAAAGTTTTCTCGGATTGGCAGGATATTATCGGAAGTTTGTGGCTAGATATGCCAAGATTGCAGTCCCTTTGACTGATCAACTCAAAGGGAAGCATCAGAAGTTAAATTGGAAAGAAGAGCAAGCAAAGAGTTTTCAAGAACTGAAACTTGCTTTAGCCTCGGCCCCGGTTCTACAAATTGTAGATCCGAACAAGCCTTTCCAATTAGAGACAGATGCAAGTTCATCTGCAGTAGGAGCAGTACTAAGCCAAGATGGTCGACCAATAGCTTTCGAGCGTAGAAAGCTAAGTCCTGCTCAGCAAAATTACTCTACCTATGAGCGAGAGATGTTCGCTATTATCAATGCTCTGAAGAAATGGCGCCATTATCTATATGGATCAAAGCTGACCATAGTTTTTGATCAAGAGAGCATAAAGTGGTTTGCAAACCAACCTGATCTAAGCGGTAGAAAAGCGAGGTGGGCCGAGCAGTTGCAAGAGTTCGATTATGAACTCAGGTATAGAAAAGGAAAGTTCAACGCAGTGGCAGACGCCTTAAGTCGGATGCCTATGCTGAACAATCTAAGTTTTGTACAAATTCAAAGTGAATTTATTTCAACTTTGAAAGGAAGCTGCAAAGAGGATCCAAGCTTCAGTCAAGCATGGAAAGCAGCTGAACAAGATAAACAACATGAAGCAAGTACTTCTGAAAGAAAGTTTAAATACTATTCTCTCCAAGATGAATATTTGCTTTATAAAGGTAAGGTTTGTGTTCCAAGTACCTTGGACATACGAAATCAAGTACTTTTCGAATGCCATGATGCTCCAAGTGCAGGACATCCTGGTATTAACAGAACCTATGAGTTAGTAAAAAGACAATTTTATTGGCCTAGTTTACATCGAGATGTGCAAAACTATGTATCTAAGTGCCATAAATGTCAAGTAACTAAATTTGAACGACTTAACGTTGGAGGATTGCTGCATCCATTGGAAATTCCCAAAGGAAAGTGGGAAAGTATTTCCATGGATTTCATTTCTGGATTACCCCGCACTCAGAAGGGCTTTGATTCAGTTTGGGTTGTAGTTGATCGATTGACTAAACTTGCTCAGTTTATTCCAGTCAAGACTACTTATAAGACTCCAGAACTTGCAAAAATATTTGTAAATCAACTTTATAGACTCTATGGTCTTCCAGTAGACATAGTTTCTGATAGAGATGCTCGATTTACAAGTCATTTTTGGCGAGCAGTCTTTAGTAGACTTGAAACTAAACTAAGTTTAAGTACAGCTGAACATCCCCAGACGGATGGACAGACAGAGAAAGTCAATCAGATTTTGGAAGACATACTCAGAGCTTATGTTACTTCCAAACAGACTGACTGGGAAGATTATCTTCCATTAGCTGAATTTGCCTATAATAGTGCCAAGAATTCATCAACTGAATTTAGCCCATTCATGTTGATGTATGGTTTCCAGCCTAGATCTCCTTATGCAGTAGGACTTCATAATGAACGAGTTCAAGCAGCTCAAGAGTTCCTTCAAGACATGAACTTTAAGCTCAAGTTAGTTAAAGACAACTTAAAGAAAGCTCAAGATCATGCAAAGGCTTATGCCGATCCGAAGCATAGAGATGTTAGTTTTCAGGTTGGTGATCAAGTTTATCTTCGTATTCCTGAAAGATCGGAAAAATTCAAGACTGGTCAATGTGCCAAGTTGTCACCTAGGTATTGCGGTCCTTTTCCAATCACCAAGAAAGTTGGTTTGTGGGCTTATGAACTACAACTTCCAGATGATAGTTGGATTCATCCAGTGTTCCATGTTAGTCGACTTAGGAAGAGTCTAACAGATTCAGATAATCTAGTTGGACAACAGGTTATACTTCCTATTCCAGTAAATGAAACAGTTCCTCATGAACCTGAAAGAATACTTCGCACCCGAGATAAACGTACAAGAAGCCACTTGTATGAAGAGTGCTTAGTAAAATGGAAGGATGGAACTGAAGAAAATTCAACATGGGAAAAAGTTTCCACAATCCAACGACGTTTTCCAGCTTTCAAGTTTTAAGTTGGTCCCAACTAAAGAAGGTTTTTACTTTCAAGCTTCTAAGTAAATAACCTGATTGAATGAATGCATGTTCTTCAAGTTTAGAACATGAGGCTCGGGGGTTGCTGTGTTGACCTAAGCTTCAACTTAGGGACTTGCGGAGAAAGAGACTGTACCTCAATCCCCTCACAAGTGCATATAGTGGGGATACACGCTTTTAATTTATCAATCCGAAGAGTATACTAACCTAGCCGAGTGTATGAAGACATGCAAATGTGTAATGGTCAATGCAAAAGTATTACTCAAAAGTGAAAATGAGAAAAACACTTATCCTAACAAGCTTCAACTGTAGGTCAAGACGAAACGATATTTGGTGCAGCAGCCGTCAGTATTTTGGACTTTTCTCCTAGCTCCGAACTCCAAACATAGCGAATAGCATATGCGTTTCGAAGCTCTCGAGAAGACGCATCCAATGGCAGTGGTTTCACGCAATTCCGACACTCCTACTTCAAGTTATGACAGGAATACTGAGTCGCGGGAATACTTTCCTACACTTCAGCACCTCCTACACCTCGCACACACCTCTCCTACAACAAAGAAACACTCTCAAGGATAGATCACACTCACAAGCACTCTTTCCAAGCAATACACATGCATACAAGCTCGCGAAGAAGAAGATGAAGAGGGAAGAAGACACAAATTCGAATTTCTGTGCTCTCTATTCTCACAATGGCAAAAAGTCTTTACAAAGAGTCACAAATTGACTTATATACATGTGCCCTAAAAATGGTCCTTTCACACAAGAGACCGGCACTTTATTCCCTAAGAGCTAATTTCCTACTATTTTACTTGGGTAAGCTTCTATTCTTCTATAGGAATGCATCTAGAGGACTCCTCTAGTGCCTTTACAAGGGAAATATATTACAAAAATGAATATGTTACAAAAATATCTGGTCCAAATCGGAAAAATTTTGGGGCCCGTCTTTTTCTCTGCTTTGTGCGCTCTTTGGCTCTGCAACACTCTCCCCCTCTTCGCCTCTGTCGTCCCTTGACAGACTTCGCTTCCTTTGACAGACTTTGCTTCGCGCACGCGCCCTGTGGTCAGTATTGTCTGCAGTTGAACAGACATGCAGATTCGATGGCCTTCTTGATTCAAGCTCTACTACTCGAGAGCCTGATGTAGTTGTCTTGCCTGTTGACTTGGGTTGCCACGCACGCCACCAGTGACTAGGAATGTGCTATTCTTAGTCACCCTCTTCAACTTTTCAGCCTCTACCCCTTTCTAACTTTTGGTCCTACTCTGATGTTTGAAAAATCCACTCCTCTGGACCCCGGGGTTTAGCTTTGTAGCCTGGTGCGTGCCCCTGCGGGGCTTCCTGCAGAGATGTATCTTTACATTTGTCTATCTTCAAATTTGCCCTTTTAGTGAAGCTGTTTCTTTCGCTGCTTTCTTTTTTTCCTTTTCCTACTCGTTTCGCCCTCAACACTGCCCCCCTCCTGAACTCTGTCGTCCCCGACAGGCTTTGATAAGCGCCGGGCGTATGTTCTGTATACTTGTTGCTCTGTATCATTTAGCAGATTAGCTTCACGTATCATGATCTGTTTCCATTGTTCAGCTTTGACTCCATCGTTCGGCGGTTGTCTATGATCTGCGAAGAAGCTTAATTCATATGCCACAAGTCTGGCATTCAGATTTGATGACATCTTCAAAAATACCTCTGAATCTATTTCAAAAAATCCTGTAAAAAATGCTTCTTCAAATATTTGCATGTATGGACTTGGCAAAAACATGAGTCTAGAATAATATGCCATTATTGTGGGGCGGCTCGGCATTACTGATAGATCGAAGATAAGTATATCGGTGCCTTGATTAATGCCGATGAAGTTCAGAAATGTATATGCCGCATGGTTGAAAACCTTCAGGACTGTAAGTAGCATACCAAGTATTTTATTTGTCATTTTAACTGCTAAATCTGGTACAGTCGCATAGTTTTGGAGCCAAAATTCTATGGTCTTGATCATATAATCCTCGGTTGGCAAATAATTATGTGGCGGGCTAGGTAACATCGGATAGTTTAGCCACTGTTTATTAATAGTGCCGCTGCGTTGTAAAGCCAAAAATTCTGTTGCAACCCTTCTGCGTGGTATTGGACAAAACGAAGGGTTTACCTGTAATAAATAAGGTGCGGCCTCCCAGTGCACCCGTAGTGTGGGATGTTTCTCCAAAAACTTTCTCCTCCACACTGGCTGTGCAGCTTCAAACTCTGCTTGAGTGTACGTGAATGTGTCATTCTTGAAATTAAGCTGCTGATCCGGACTTTTGTGTGTAACCTTCTTTATATATTGCCTTGTTTTCTCTTTCAACAGTCCATATGGAATGTTGAAAGGCTTGATGATCTTCTCCAAGTCTTTACCTTTGATTTTGGCTTCCTTCATGACCTTGATGACTTCATTCTCAAAACTTTCCGTCAATCGGGACACCACTAGTGCCCGTTCCTTCTGACTTATTTCTGCAGTGTATGGCATTGGATGATCATCATGCATATCCGCCATCTGCTCATGCATTGGAGAATGATAGATCGGTTGAGATAGAGGGCTTACCTCTACCTCGTCAGTAGGATGTTCTTTTTCTGGCACTACTGATGTCCCGATCGGTTCTTTACCTTTCTGCTGATTATGTAGCTCTTCAATGCATTCTTCTTTTTCTTTTACCTTTTGCAGGGCTTCACTGAGTTTTTCTTTGGTGGCTAGGAGCTCCTTACCTATGTCGGCTACGTGATCCATGTTTTCACTGTAGCTCTGTACCAGTTTGGCCTGTGCTGAATTCAGCTGCCTTTTGAGCTCACTCATTTCTTGATCGTGCCGCCGTTCTGATTCGTCTTGTACTTCCTTAGATTGTTGTAGCAATTTGGCATACTCCGCTATCTATTCTTTTAATTCCTGTTCTTTAGTTTCTGAGGGGCCCTGTTGTATTAGTGGTTGATCATATAATAATGATTTCATTAATTCTTTATTCCTATCGCGCAGGCTGTCGTTCTCTTCGAGATATAGCTTGAGTTGTTGCTCTAATAGTACGCTTCGCATCCTCATTTTTTCTTTCTCAGCCTCGCTTGCTTTGTGTAATTGTTGCAACTCTTCTAGTTGTGTAAGCAGCTTTTGATTTTGGGCAATGGATTCGTCATATTGTGTCTTAATTGCTAGCACTTCAGTATTTTTGTTCGCCACTTCTTTTTGTGCTGCAATTAGCTGTGCCGATAACTGTTCGCTCATGAGTTGAAACTGATTTTTTTCTCTTCGTGCTTGATCATATTCAGCATCTGTATCCATCATTTGCTGCTGGGTGTCCATGGCTGTCTGGATCATTTGCTTTACTACCGGCTTCAGTTGAGTCACATCCACATTGAGCCATGTTTTTGGTATTGATGGTTCTGCTCCGGTAGTCACGTCTTTGCCTTGAGCAACGTGTAAAGTGGTATCATGGGGCTGCCTGATTTGAAGCTGTATCCGTGGCTCAGCCCTCATGTTTTCAATCTGTGCTTGAGGTGTGTCATCAGGCACCTCGATTATGGTTTGTTCTTGTAGTTGGGGCTCTCCTGCTTCCTTACTCACTGGGGTTTGTTCTTCCTCTTTAATAGGTATTTTGACATGTGTAACCCCAGTAGTTGTGTCTTCCTTGATGCTTACTTTGGTAGTGTCATTCAATTGAATGACATGCTCCTGTTCCTGAGCATCATCCATCTTCTTTTCTTTTTCCTTCTGGCTGTCCGGTGTCACTTCCATTTGATTGAGTTCCGGTCCTTCCTCTTCATAGGTTTCTGTCCTGATATCAGTATCTAGCGTGTCTTTCTCACGACTGGATTCCGTATTCGTACTTGAGTCATCAATGCCCAATTCTTGGTATCTTCCAGGTTGTTTTGGAGGTGTTTCTGTACTCTGTTTTTGCTGAATTTGACTCGCTTGTCTATATTGATGTCCTTGGACATTTAGATTTACCTGCCCTTGCATATACTGGTGTGTTTGCTCGAGGGCAGCAGACAAGTCTCTTTTTGAAATCGGCATTTGAGCCGTCGTGACCTTAGGCAAGAGATGCGTTCTCTTGGACTGCGGTGTTGCTTGGGCTTCTTCTTCTCGCAAGCGTTTTGTACCCCTCATGGGCTTCTGTGTGCTGGTTCCGGCCTCTTCCACTACAACTGCTGCTTTCTTTTTCTTAGGGACAGAAGCGGATTTTGCATACCTTGCTAGTCCTTCTGCTGTTGGCATCTCTCGTAAGCAGTGTCTCATGTCTAGGGCTTCATATATCAATAAGGTCAAGGCTGAACCACCGTTCAGGAACTTCTTTTGCCCCCATTTCTTCTAAGCTTCAAACAATCGCTCTTGTACGTAACCTGTGAGATTCACTTTGTTTCCTATCTGTCTCATGGCATGGGAGAGTAACTGAACTACAATCTTCTGAGGTGCAGTGTATCTGTTCATGCCAGGAAAACAAAAATGTTGGTGTACCAAACGTACTGCATCTTCAATATCCACTCTGTTAATCTCCAGGAATGATCTTTTCTTGGGGTCGTGGCATTCCTCTTTGACATTGGTAATGCCTTCTTGATTCCATCCAAAGGTCTTATTGATCAATTCATGAGTGAATTGAATGGTCTTCCACTTGCCCACCTTGTCCAAAACCTTTGCTTCTGGAACCGAAATCTTTGTAGCAGCCGGCTGCATAGTATTCATTACTTGTGTACATCTTTGGAAGTCGGGTACACATATAGGTATCTTCAAAAATGCTTCAATGCCAGCTTGAGTCCATACTTCTTCGATATGTGGTAACCCTTGTATTATGGTCTTGAAATCCTGTGACATAATAGGGAAATAGTGGTCCCTGTCCATAATCTTGATGGTTGCCATGAATAGAAGTTCCGAGATAGGTTGGTCATCTCGAAACCAATGTCCTCTGACCTTGGTTATTGACCCCAATGGAAGAAGTAGTTCCTCTTCCTGCTGTGTAGCTTCTGAGTCAGAAGATGTCATCTGCACTCAATATAGAGGATGTATTAGTATCCATATTTTTTTCAGAAATCCTCCTCCATATGTTGATTAATAATTTGATGAAGTTCCGAGTGCATGGTGTCGTCCCTTTCCCGTGGGTGTGAGAAAGGTAATACCTGAATTTTTCATGTAATTTTATATTTTTTTGCTGAAAAGTAAACATAAAAGTTAGTACATAGCCGAAGCGGTTAGTGAATTTGTTTGGAGTCATTTTTTAAGTATATACAAGTGCTCTCTTATTTCCAAAGGGAAAATGTGCGCTACTATCCGAAAGTAGAAGAAGGACGTGCCGAATGCTTGGCCTTGTAATGTGGCCCTATCATGCATACTCTGAATCTTGACAATTCCTCATGTGTGCAATTGGAAGTAGTTGCTCGATGTATGCAGCTGGTCTTGTCTTTCGGCATCCAGATTTGCTTCACTTGGGCGGAGCGTACTGTATTCTCCACCTTTTTGATGAATGTGGTCCGTCTTTGGTAGTATGTCTGCTGATTTTGTTTTGTGAGTCTCAAGTCGGTTTGTATTGCTTTTGAGGATTCCTTCTTCCTCCAATATGTCCTTTCCTTCGTCTGATGTGTCTGTTGACCATGTTGAGTATGATAGCTCTTCTGAGAATGTTCCTTGTTTGGGATGGTCGTCCTTTGGGTACGTGACTTTGGGATCCAAATTTTGGTTCGATCCGGTTGTGCCGTTATCAGCTTCTTTGGGATCCATATGCTCTTGAGTCGTGGTTGCTGAAAGTGTCCGAAATTCTTTGTCTTCTTATACAAGTGCTCATGCTGCTGTCGAAGACGTTTCTGTTGCTGGAGATATGCCTTCTTTTGATCCTTTCTTATCCAAGCTAGTGTAGAGTGTGGAATGGGGTATACTTTCACGGGTGTAGACTTCACTTCTTGCAGAGGAATATTTTTTCTTGGGCTTTGTGGTTCTCTGTGCTTGATTTCATGTTCTTGTGCACTCTTGTGACTCTCTAAACTCAAGGATGGAGTGCACACAGGACTCACAGTATTTTCACATGAAGTACTTGACGATGGGGTTCCTATATTGCTAGTGAACATACAATCATGACTTTGTTCATTAGGATGAACTTCTGGCTCTATAATAGCAGCTTTGGGTGGTCGTTCGTCTAGCAAACTAAATACCTCTCGAGGTCCTATTCTGGCAGAGATGTATCCTAAAGCCAATTGAATGGTTACCTCATATTCGTAGATCCAATCTTGGCCTAACACCACATCTTCAAGTAGATCTTGGTCCTGACATACCAAGAGTCTCTGCTCCATTGTGTTGTTCCCCATATGTAAAGGTAGAGTGATCTCACCTATGCATTGAGTAACTTTTCCTCCTATTCCAATTAGCTGTGCCTTCGATGGGCGTAACTCCTCTTTAAGTCTCTGAGACAAGGAAAATCTAATGCAGCTTATTGCTGCTCCTGTGTCTATGAGAGCATCCACTAAGTGGTACTCTTTTCGTCCTGCTCCCAGATTCAAATAAGGCTGTCTTCTTTCTTGTCCGGAGTTCTCAGTGGCTCTAAAATTAGCCATGGGGATGAGTTCTTCTCCTACTCGATATCTCTCGTCTCTTTCTCTCATCCACTCTTTCCGTTTTCTGATACGTTCTAGGGCTTCCTGTCTAGCTTCTTCTCGTATGCGTTCTTCTTCCTTTTTTCTACTCTGAGCTCCTAAGAGTCGTGCTAACATTTGATCCGTTAGAGGCTCCATGAATCTTTTCACTCGGCATCCACTGATGTAATTGGGAAGAATATTTCCGTCTAGTGTGGCGAGATTGACGGCTCCACTAGTAGAGATTCGATTTATAATCATAGGTCCATATCCGCGTTTTTGTAGTTTCTTTGCATGCTGTTTGAGGGTGTATACTAAGACTAAATCGCCTTCTTTCAGTCCCTTGTCTTTTATATGTGCATCATAATAAGCCTTTTGTCTCCGTTTGGCGGCATAAATGCCTGCTACCGCTTGCAATCTTGTCTCGTGCAGCTTTTCAATTTGATCTAATTGCTGAGATAATTCGTGACCGTTCCACTCATATTGCTGGGCTACTCTCAATGTAGGTACTAAGAAATCAATTGGCAAAATTGCATTTTGCCCATACACTAGATTGAAAGGTGTAGTTCCAATAGCCGTTTTATAGGCCACTCGGAAGGCCCAAATTGCGTGATGCAATTGTTTGTCCCAATCTGACCTTCCATTATTAACAATCTTTGTCAATACCGTACAAAGTACTTTGTTGGAACTTTCAGCCTGCCCATTAGCTTGAGGGTGGTATGGGGCTGATTTTTTATGAATCACTAAGAATTCATTCATTAGCGATTCAATGACTTCGTTTAAGAAATGCGTTCCTCGATCACTTACTATCTCAATCGGTAGTCCAAAGCGTGTGAATATGTGCTCAAAGAGAAATTTTGCTGTAGTTTGAGCATCATTCTTTCTCGTGGCTTTTGCTTCTACCCACTTAGTCAAGTAATCAGTGGCTACTATGATGTATTCCGCATGTGATCCTTTCGCAGGTGGATTGATAGGTCCTATGAAGTCAATTCCCCATTTGGTAAATGCTCTCGCACAAACCATGGGTCTTAAAGGCATGTCATCTCTTCTAATAGGATATTTTGCTCTCTGGCATGTTTCGCAACTTTTTACATAGGTCTCTGCGTCCATATGTAGAGTTGGCCACCACAGGCCTGCAAAGAGAATCATTTTGACTGTTCTATCTGCTGAGAAATGTCCTCCCGCAGCTCCTGCGTGTGCCATTTCTAAAACAGAGAGATATTCATTCTCATGAATGCACAATCTTAGTTGGTTATCCTTTCCGCGTTTAAAGAGTTGTTTTCCTAGGATGACGTAATCTTTGCTCTGTTCTTCAAGAGCACGTTTTCTTGCTAGGGTAGCTCCGTCAGGGTACTCTCGAGTTTTCAAGAACTTTACTAAAGGCATGCTCCACCTAGGTGCTATTGTAGAATAGCATAACGTAGAGTTCTCTCCTGGGATTTGTTCTTGACAGGTTTGACAGTTTGACACATAATAATGTGCATCTCGTTGCATGGTTGGCCAATATATGCCGAATCTCTTGAGTGTTTGCCATGTTCCATTTGCATTCAAATGAGTGTTCCATTGGTTTATGTGTGCTTTCTGAAGCCACATTTCTTGTTCATCTTCCTCCACGCATCTCATCAGTAGTCCGCTTGAATCCCGGTGGTATAAACTTCCAGCAATAATATGAAGGTTTTTAGTCCTCCAAAGATCTTGCTTTCGGTTTGGCGTGATCCCATCTTTAGGTCCATGTGTAAGTATTGGGATCAATTTCTCGGCCCATTGAGGACATACTTCCAGGTTAAAGAGATAAGTGTCTGGCAGATCATCAGGAACTCCTATAGGTGGTTCTCCATGGGTCATGCGAGATAAATGATCTGCCCTTATGTGTGTGTTTCCTTTCTTGACTATTACTTCAAAATCAAATTCCATTAGCAATAAAAACCATCGTACTAGACGTCCTGTATTGCAAGGCTTGTTGACTAAGTACAATAGAGCTTGATGATCAATGAAAAATTTGAATTTGTTTGCCAATAAGTAATGTCTAAACTTCTTGACGGCATAAACCATTCCTAGGCCTTCTCTCTCCGTAGTAGTATAATTGCGTTCAGCTTGATTTAACTGTCTACTGGCATAGGCTATCGGGTGGTCTAATTTACCTGTATCCGCTGGTTGAGCTAAGATGCAACCAATGGCAAACTTGGAAGCATCAACATGAATATGAAACGGTTTATTCCAGTTAGGGACTCGAAGAATGGGTGCTGAACTCAATCGATTCTTCAACTCATTAAAAGATTTTTCGCATTCTTCGGTCCAATTGAATTGAGTTAATAATGCATAAAGAGGTCTAGCAATTATGGCATACATATGTATGAATCTTCGATAGTAACCACAATGTCCCATAAATGCTTGAACTTCTTTAGCAGTTTTCGGTCTCGGTAAATCCAAAATGACTTTGATTTTGTCTTCATCCGTGGAAATTCCATTCTTAGAAACAATATGTCCTAAGATTTTCCCTTGTCGCACCATGAAGACACATTTTTCTGGATTGAGGCATACTCGATATTGTCGACATTTGGCAAAAATCTTTTCTAGTTCAGGGATGTGCTCTGATCGTATAGCTGAATATGTACACAGATCATCCACGTATACCTCCATGCTCTTTCGCAAAAATTCCTTGAACACATGACACATCAGTCTTTGGAACGTAGCTGGGGCATTCGTTAAACCAAAAGGCATGACTCTAAAGGCGTATACTCCCCATTCAGTTGCAAATGCAGTCTTATGTTGGTCCTCAGGAGCAATGGCTACCTGATTATACCCTGAAAAGCCATCCAAAAAACTATAAACTTCCTTCCCTGCTACCCTTTCCAAGAGATGGTCAGTGATCGGTAAGGGATAGCTATCCCTTATGGTGGCGGAGTTCACTTTTTTCAAATTGATGCACACTCTTAACTTCCCATTTTTCTTTGGTACAACTACCAAGGGTGATACCCATTCCGTGTGCTCAATTTCGTAGATGAATCCAGCGTCTAACAACTTATCTATTTCTTCTTTTATCTTGGCTGAATATACATCATTATAAGTATAAGGTCTCTGTTTGGAAGGTTTGGCCTCGGAAGTCATGGGGATTCTATGCGCACATATAGATGGATCTACTCCTTTTAAATCCTTATAGGTCCAAGCAAAGACATCCCGGTATTCTCTTATGAGTCGAATTAGCTCTTGCTCCTCTTCCTCTAAGACATCCTGTCCTATGAAGGTACATCGTTCTTCTCCTCCTTCCATGGTTACGACTATTTTTTTGGTTTGTTCTTTATTATCATATGCTATTCCCGGTTGTGCTTCTCTTTTAGGCATTTGAATAGCAATTTTCCTCTCTTCCACTTCATATTTTTTGAAATGAGCTGGTACCTCAAATTGGTCTTGTGGCCTGTTTTCTTCATCTTCTAATTCCCTTTCAACTTCTAATTCTTCTTTTGGTGTGTATTCATTATGTTTTTCATTGGCAGTGATATCTATGTTGGTGGTACTAATCCCTAGTTCCACGGGTTCTGGTTCCATTTCGATGCTCTCGTAGTCCTCCTTCCAGTTTTCCTCAATTACTTCTCCTTCTTCTGCCTCCTGAAGGACTACCATATACAGACTAATGTCATAACCTTCCTCGTCAATGCATTCGTTCATAGTTACCACTTCTTCGTTTACACACACATCGAGGGTGGCTAAGATTTCCATCCAACCATGAGGTTCGAATTCTTCGTCTGGAAATACTTGTGGCATATAAGCTGGATCTTGTACCGATCTCACTACACCTTGTTTCTGCTGCCAACTTTTTCTTCTCTCTTCTTCCTTTTTAGCAGCTTGGCATATCCATAGATGAGTGTCCTCGTTCATCCAGGATTGGTCACTAGAACCTGCACTATGAATCGATTGATCGTCTTCCTCTTTATGGACTTGATTCCATTGCAGAGGTGGTACATCTTGATATGCATACGTGTGTAGGTTGATCCTAGTGGTGACTCCTGCGTGTTGTAGGTACACTGCATCCTTTCCCCAATCTTGTACTACCTTTAGCTGTCTCATGAATGGCCTTCCCAAGATCATCTCATAGTTGCTCGGCCTTTCAAAGTGACAAATTGCTAAGGTATGTTCGAATTCCACTCCGCACGTAGTGAAGACTACTCGTTCCAACAATCCTAAGGGTCTTTCCGTATGTCCATCGGCCATCTGAATTTTCATACGTGTTGGTCTCAATGCTGGTTTTCCCCATTTCTCCCAAATTTCTTTGGTAGCAATGCCTACACCAGCTCCTGAATCTAATATGGCTTTGGTTGTGTAACCCTTGTAAGTGATTGGTAGACATGTATTTCCTTCATCTCCTTCACTAAAATCTCCTACTTTATCCACTGGAATTCTCATTGTTTTCACTTCGTCATCTACCTCCTTTTTTTCTTCCTTGGCTTCCCACTGATTGATCAATTTTTCTTTTAGATGTGGTTTCACCTTTAACAATTCCTCGAATGTTAAGGTACATGGGATTTTCACCTCTCTAAGGCGTTGTATGATCTCCGATGTTTGAACTGATGGATTCGTTTCCCGTCTTTGTATTGATGGAATGCGATACAATTCTGAGTTGTGCTCGTATTCCCCGGTGTAATTAGGTAGCTCCTTCACATCGTCTTCCACTTCTTTGTCACTTGCATCCATTGGAAAAATTTCTTCTGAATTAAGTTCAGGTATTGAATCTTCCATTTCGTTTTCTGCTTTCAGTTCTTCAAAGGGCGGTTCCATTCCTTCTACTTTTTTCCACTTGTCCTCTTGAACTCTCGCCCATAAATCCTTAGTCCAATCTCCTTCTGTTTCAGGGACTATGGATCCTTCCTTTCTTTCAACACCAATTTCAGTATCCAGAGGTCTATTTACGTTAGGCTTTTCCTGATTATTTAGACACTCTTGGAATTTTTCTTCGCAAATTCGGTTGTTTGGTAATGGTGATGTGGATTTTTCTAATGTCTGTTGGGCAACTTCTATCAATTTTTTGCAGATTTCCAATCTTTCTTTCTCTAGGTCACCTCTCGGGTATTCTCTCTCATGTTGTTCTATGGTAGGCCCTGCTTTTATTCTCGCTTTGTATGCCTGAATCCACATAGCTAATTCTTCTGGCATTGGGTCTGCTAATACCGATCCTACCTCCTTCTTTTCTTCCTCCATTTTATCTTCTTCTTCTACTTGTGATTCTTCTGTTGATTTCTTTTTACTCTTTTCATTTTCCTTCTTTTGCAATAACTTTTTTTCTTTTATCCTGTCTCTCCTTTGCTTCCATTTTAGGGATCGTTTACTGATGATACTTTTTTCTGGTTCTTCTGAGTCTTCTACTCTGTGAGGGATGGGTGTATTTCCCCCTTTGTCACTTTGATTATTTTCTTCGGTTTTATCAGGGTTTTCTCTAGCCTTTGCTCTCGTTATGGCTTTTACAGGTATAGTGTACTCTTTATCACTCCCCGACGATTCAATTACCTCTATCACGTTAATCTGTACGTTAGATGTGACTTTGTTTGGGTTCTTAGGACAATCTCTGAAAAGGTGTTCCTTTCCACAATCGCTACAGTATCCTTCCCAAATTCGTTGTGGTGGTGGTGGGTTCGGTAATGTACATTCTCTGATATAGTGGTCACCTCCACATCTGTAGCATGGTCCTCTAGGTACAGGTGGTCTATTCATTGGTCGAGGTGGCATGGTTGCTCTAGGAGCTGTGTACATTAATGGTACATAATCTTGCTCGTAGTTGTATGAATTCTCTGGTGTCTCCATGCCATAAGCATATGGGTCATATTGTTGCCCATATTCCATTGTTGAGCTTTCATAACCTGGGTATGCTCCTTGACTAGGTTCGTAAAATGAGTCATATGGTTCACTGCTAGTCAAAGGCGTTGCCGGCACTATGGCCCTTTCTAAGTTTTCCTCTGGTTGTGCTATCTTAACTGGGACAACGTTCTGAGGGTGGGGCGGTTGTTGTCCTAGTACTGGTTGAGGCTGTGTATATCCCTGGTATGCGTATGGTCGTGGCATGGGTGCCTGCGGCTGATATGATGGATATCTGAAGGCTTCTCCTCCTTGCTGGTTCTGCGGATATCCATATGGTCTCACATAAGGCTGGGTGGGTCTGGTTTGCCTATTGTAAGGGCAGTTCTCAGTGTTATGATTTGTGTATCTCTGCTCTATGCTGCAATACTGTAGTGGCCCGGGAACCGAGGGTCTATGAGGAGCATAGGCAGGTGGTGGGACTACTCCCCTAGTACACAAGTGAGAAGGATGATCCCCTCCGCACTGCATACATCTTCTAAGCATAGGCGTTCTCATAGGATTGGTGGGATAATTCCTCTGTCCTTGCATATTCAGTTTTTTTGCTAGCAAGTCAGCAATTTCCTCAATGTTGTTTTTAGGGTTCGATGTGCTATTTGATGACTCTTCACTTTTCACACTTCCTTGGGGTATTTTCAAGTCTTCTGCAAGGTTATCCTCTAGGTCTATACATTCCTTCATACACTCTTGCAGAGTTTGAACTCTCTTCACGTACACTAATGACCTCAAGGTTCCGTTCAATAGTCCTTCTAAGAACAATGATACCATCTTGTTTTGTGTTGGTCTCTCCTCTACGGGGCATCTATCCACATACTGCTTGAATCTCCTGGCAGCCAATCTGACTGACTCAGTTGGAGCTTGCTTGAAGCTGTGGATTAATGACGAAGAATTGTTCTTGATTCCAGACTTGGTAAATTCTTCAATCATTTCTTGATACACTTGATCCATGTTCTGAAAAGTATTTGGATCCAATGGCTGAAACCAGGCCAGGGCTGTGTCTGACAAGGTGAGGCCAAAGGATTCATATTGAATCATGAAGTCATCTACCTGCTCGGCTCTAACTACTTGTTTAAATTCTGCTATATGATTATAGGGTTCACTCGAGCCATCATAATGATTTCTCATGCATTTGGCCACTTGAATCGGTCTTAGTCTCCTTCCTACTTCAGGTTGTCTCGGCATTACAGGGTAATTTGGTCTTCCTATAGGTATGCCTGGTCCTCGTACTACCTGTGGTCTGACTGGAGCACGAACTCCTTGTCTTGGGTCCATAGCTGGTTGTGGCCGGTAATTAGGATTAGTGGCAGGTATTGCAAATTGCACATGAGGTCTGATGGGGATCTGGGTTTGTTGAGTTTGTTGTGTTTGTCCCGAATGTTGATTTGAGTCATATTGAGAAGTTCCATGTGGGTTCCGTGAAGTGGTTGCTTGGTCCCTTGGGGGGAACACTGGAATGTTCTGATATTTCAGCTCAGCTCTCTCTAATTCAGTGACTGGCCAATATCTTCTGTGGTCTTTGTCCAAATATGTAATGATGGTGGGGAATTCAGGATCTTGTAACTCATAGATGGTAACTGGATTAGGAGCAGCGTCCCAAATAGAGGAATGGGTTCTGAGCAGGTGCTCCATCCCATTGATCAAATACACATCTATTAGAGTGTCATCCTGGGGGACTAAGTCTCCTCTCCAAAGTTTAGTAATTGTCGATCTACCTCTAGGAGTTGTTACTTGTTCCTCAGTTCCATGTCTATTTAAACTTGAAGTGTCATTTTCCTCACCACGCTCATTAATGATTTCCGGGTGTTCAGTGACCAGGTATTGAATGTCTTGTTTATCCATGTACAGTCCTCCTATGTATTTGACTGCTGGTCTTGGCACTATGTAGGCCTCTGAAGCCTTCCTCAATCTGGCCACTGATTTGTTTAGACCATCTAAATAGATAGGGATCTCATTGTGGTTAGTGCTCACATATTCCAAGGAAGTTCTGTATTCGCCCTCAATGATGGACATCTGGCCAATCATGGGCACAGTGTTTTGCATATCCTCGGAAGCCATGGGGATTTCTCCTTCTGACTCACTGGAGGTCCCAGAATAGTGTGATCGGTTACTTGGTTCGGCAACACTCCCTACGGAAGAAATTACACTTCTTCGGCTTCCTAGGGTTCTTCCTGATCTCAAGTTCATTCACTTAAGAGCTCTAATCAAATCTTGTTCACCTTTAGTCTCTAGAGTTCTAAGTTATGGCTCAGAAGTCTAGGGAGACTTGGGCTGGAATGTGACTGAAAGAGAAACCCCAGTCACGATACTTGACTCTCACAACCTCTGAAAAACGATCGCTGATAGACGATACTTGGAAGAAACGATCGCTGGAAAACGACCTTTCCCCAAACGATCTCTGACTGGGAACGATACACGACCTTTCCACAAGACGATCTACGATCTCTGACCCAAAACGACCGCTCACAAACGATACTTCATCAAAACGATCGCTGGAAATCGACACTTGGGTCTAACGATATTTGATCAAAACGATCGCTAGAAAACGATCTTTGACCAAACGATCTCTAGCAAAACGATCTCTGGCAGAAAGCGATACACGACCGACGATCTTTAGTAGACACGATCGGCGATACTTGGGCTGGAACGACACACGATCTCTCACTGGACGATACACGATACTCAAATATGAACGATCTACGACCTTCACTAGAAACGATCGACGATACCTTAACTGAAACGATACCGACCTTTGACAAGTGTCGCGATCTCTGGATCACGATACTTGGCAAACGATACACGACCGACGACCTTTGATCTAAACGATCTCTAGCGAAACGATCGACGACCTCTGTCTGAAACGATCTCTAGCGAGACGATCTCTAGCGAAACGATCGACGACCTCTGTCTGAAAACGATCTACGATCTCTATCTGAAACGATCTACGATATCTCTCAAAACGATCGACGACCGCTGGGAAATATCGCGATACTCAACCGCAGGAGTAAAACGATACTCGACCGCAGGAGCAAAGCGATACTTGACCCTTTTTCAAATTTTTGTGTTGTTTTTTGAGGTTTGGATGTTTCCCCCTTTCCCTCCTAGGTTCTCTCTCTTACCCCTACCCACTGTATCAATCAACAAACTACTTTTAACCCCCTGAAAGCCCAAACGACACTCAGCGCAGGTCGTTTTTTTCCTTCTCCTAGGTTGAAATGCTGAAATTTTTGAGCAAGGAGGTGGTTTAGTTTACCTTGGAAGCTCCCATGATCTCTTGGTCCAACTCCTTTGCACAGAACTCTCCCCTATTGCTTGCTTGCCTCAAAACGACCGCTGGGCTCACACGACACTCGATGCAGCTCTCCACGATACTTGTTCAACAAGTAACTTGAAAATGAAAAATTTTTTGGCTTTTATACTTGGGAATTCCTAGCTTACTGAAAAATGAAAATTCTTGAACACACCTAAAGCCTACTCCACTCTCCACTCACTCCTGTTCTACTTCTTCTACTCACTCCCCTAATCTATCAACTTACTACACACACTCTAAGAATGAGAAGTAGCAAGTGCGGTTGAAATTGACTTACCAAAGAAGAGAAGATTTCCGCTCCTCCACGTTCTTCAAAGCAAAAAGCTACTTACCATCACGCGAATGCCTCGGTTTGATTCGTCACTCCCCGGCAACGGCGCCAAAAAGTGTGTTGACCTAAGCTTCAACTTAGGGACTTGCGGAGAAAGAGACTGTACCTCAATCCCCTCACAAGTGCATATAGTGGGGATACACGCTTTTAATTTATCAATCCGAAGAGTATACTAACCTAGCCGAGTGTATGAAGACATGCAAATGTGTAATGGTCAATGCAAAAGTATTACTCAAAAGTGAAAATGAGAAAAACACTTATCCTAACAAGCTTCAACTGTAGGTCAAGACGAAACGATACTTGGTGCAGCAGCCGTCAGTATTTTGGACTTTTCTCCTAGCTCCGAACTCCAAACATAGCGAATAGCATATGCGTTTCGAAGCTCTCGAGAAGACGCATCCAATGGCAGTGGTTTCACGCAATTCCGACACTCCTACTTCAAGTTATGACAGGAATACTGAGTCGCGGGAATACTTTCCTACACTTCAGCACCTCCTACACCTCGCACACACCTCTCCTACAGCAAAGAAACACTCTCAAGGATAGATCACACTCACAAGCACTCTTTCCAAGCAATACACATGCATACAAGCTCGCGAAGAAGAAGATGAAGAGGGAAGAAGACACAAATTCGAATTTCTGTGCTCTCTATTCTCACAATGGCAAAAAGTCTTTACAAAGAGTCACAAATTGACTTATATACATGTGCCCTAAAAATGGTCCTTTCACACAAGAGACCGGCACTTTATTCCCTAAGAGCTAATTTCCTACTATTTTACTTGGGTAAGCTTCTATTCTTCTATAGGAATGCATCTAGAGGACTCCTCTAGTGCCTTTACAAGGGAAATATATTACAAAAATGAATATGTTACAAAAATATCTGGTCCAAATCGGAAAAATTTTGGGGCCCGTCTTTTTCTCTGCTTTGTGCGCTCTTTGGCTCTGCAACAGTTGCCTACAGTTATCTATATAGCTTTATTTTCGAGGACGAAAATCTTTCCCAAGGGGGGAAGAATGTAATAAAGTAAGTCTATGATCTAGGGATCCGATGGCTTCAGACAGTTCTGAAATCGGATACCGTTTGGTCACTCGTCTGTAGGACCAAAGATCTCAAGAGTAGACTCAAGCATAAGTCATGTGCTCTCATATTCAAGTAATCTACTTAGCCTAGTGGTTAAGTCTCATGGTTGTGAAGGAAGAGGTCTTGGGTTCAACTCCCATGGGGAGCATGGGAAGAGAGTTTTGCCCAAAGAGCTCTAGAGCCTTCTAACTCAAGTTAACGTGAGTTAACTTGAGTCCAGTGGACTTAACTCAAGAGGTGAGTACAACAACCACTAGTGGACTCTAGTGGAAGGTACTAAAGTAGTGGTCGAGATCACTCCAGCCACTAATAGACTCTAGTGGTGGATATGAAAGGAGTGGAGGAGATTGCACATGCACTTGTGGACTCTAGTTACATTTGTGGTCCTCATTAGTTCAAGCAGCTATATATACAGGCATAAGGTTGGGAGGAGAGTCATTCATTCATAAGCATTTGCAGTTGTTACGCTGTTGCAGATAGATTTGGAACTAGTGCCTTTGTCTTGGTCATTAGTTTTGAAAATGACTCGTTTTTTCTTAGATTCAAATTCTCATGCTTTTCAAATACTTGTTTGGTTGAGTTTCCTAGTCTAAATCTAGAAGAAAATTTGATCTTAATCTCGTTGCAAGTTGTGAAGTGATTGCCCTCGAACTCGTTGAACCATTTGTCAGCTAGCCTATCTTATGTTATCAAAACTAGAGCCGTAAAGGAGTCGGTTTCCCCTTGGAGCCCTCTACTCTTACATAGCACTACAAATTGTCTAGCATGATCATTAGGATCCTCCATCAAGGCTCCCTTGGAACTAGGAAAATTGGTGTCGAATTTGGAAAGAAGCTATGCAAGATCATGCAGGGCCATCTACGGATCATTTATGCTTCATTTTTTGCCCTTGAACCTTTCATGAATGGTAACACTTCACTCTAGAATAATTAATGTAGGTCGTGAATGAGTTCAGATCATACATAGTGTGTGCCCAATAGATAAGCAAACTACCAAGCCCTACTACCATCAGATGTTCCAGAAATTATAGAACTTGGTCTACAATAGAAATGATTCTATATGAATAGACCATAGAGGTCGCTTGTCTATCGCGGCACCAAGTTGTTCATGCTCAGCTCATCATGGGTCCTTATTTCTACTGGCCTTAACCATAGGAAGACTTTAGGAAGGGAGTCACACACATCAGTAAATTGATCCAAATGGAGTCAACAAATAAATACAAGAATTGAACCAACTATGAGTGAGCAGTTACAAATAGAATAAATCTGTCAAGTGTCTCTTACACAATTTACAAGGGAAGACGACCATTTGTGACCAGAGATCTTACACCTTACATAAATACATTTGTCATAGAATGTAGATAGAGTAGTAAAGCAATATAGATATATTGGAAAGCTATAGTAAATTAATATAGGTGTTTGTGCCTAAGATGGATGGAATGTCATAGCTACAGTCACATCCCAAACCTTGTGATCCTTTAGCAGTTAAGGACACTAAGGAAGGATGAAGCCATTGCTAAATCTTGGGAAGCACAAGTGGAAGCTAGTTGAATCTCCCCTCGCATGTCACCCACTGGTTGCCTTTGATGTTGGCCCTTCCCCAAAATCACCATCTCGGTAGTCCATGACCTCTTGTAGTTCCTTGATGATGCAATGGTACCCAATGCACATACCACTTAGAGCCCAAAATACAATAGCTCCTCGCTTGAGAGTGTGGATCCAACAGTTGCCTTCTTCTTCCCAACTTTGAAACCTCCGTCTTCAACTTTCATCTGCCTTTTTGAGAATTCTCCACTTTGAAGAGTGTGGAGATGCCAACTTTCACTCTTCACAATCAACACTTATCAATCAACTCGGAATATACTTATCTTCCTCTTCCACATTGTAGGCTGCTTCTCTAATCATATCAAGAATCATCAACTATCCTATTGCCTCATTCTTCACATTCTCCACTATGCATGTCGTAGCCTTGCCTTCAAGCATGCAGAAATCTTTTGCATTCATGTCTGCTCTCATTACTTTGTATTTATGCTTTCCCACTGCATCTGTTACCTCCTGTGTACTACCTTTTCTAACGTATTTTAGATAACATGTACATGCATGCTACTACTTAGCATATATCTTGATGAGCTTCATGTGTGATGCTACAATCGGATTTCTTGTGTCATCTCCTATTTGGAATTCATGTCTATTCTTTAGGTCTTTCAACTCTCAGAGTAGAGCCACATTTCTTGCCACATGATTTGAACATCCTAGGTCTATATAAAACACGTGTTCATCAAACTTATCATCCTTCATAGTCATATTCATGAGAAGAAGTGAATCTTCTTGAGCTTCATCATCTATATAGTTGTTCTAGTCTCTCCTTCCTTTGTATCCACCATGATATTTGTTGTTAATTCCATGCGAGTTTGTTGGCAGTAGTCAAAGGCATAGAAGAAGCGGAATCATGTGAAGACAGAGCACAACAAAGTAGCAGGGAGTCAGTCGAATCAATTTTTCAAAGAATTATGTTTTATAAGTACTTTTCAAAAACCTCCAACAATGATTTTTATCACTTTTGTACCATATGTAACATAGAAAAACATTTTTTGTAATTTATAGCTGCATTTTGTGCAAGCCAAGGAGTCCTCGAGCTTGAGGAGCTTAGGTAGAATGAGCATACCAATTTTGGTTATTTTTAGATACCGTTTACCCTTTCAAATAGCGCCTAGAACCTATTTTTTAACTATGTCGGACACTAGATGTGAAACCAGTCAAAACTAGTCTAGAATCTATAAAAAGAGCTAGAGAGCTCATTTTTGAGGTTACATCGTGTTAGCTTGTTTGAGTAGAGAAGAGCTTAGAGCTATTTTGAGCT
Source organism: Ceratopteris richardii (assembly GCA_020310875.1). Taxonomy (NCBI): domain Eukaryota; kingdom Viridiplantae; phylum Streptophyta; class Polypodiopsida; order Polypodiales; family Pteridaceae; genus Ceratopteris; species Ceratopteris richardii. The sequence continues at coordinate 106,547 of MU260145.1, read as the reverse complement.
TGTAAGAGTGTTCTTGAGTAATAGAGTTGATTTCCTACCTTCCATTGTGACTTGCTTGTCTCTTCATTGTGTGTGTATGTGTGTGTGCATCTCTATGCTTCTCACCTTCACTCTCACTTCATCTCACGTTCACGATCTTCATATCACTCCTATCTCTTCCGCGGATTGACATTGAGGAGGTGGAGCTTCTTAACGTGGTTCTCACCATTGTGCTAGAGCAACACCAAATTTGGTGTCGTTGTTGGGGATCGAGTCTAGGACGAATGTGTGATGGTAAGAGTATAGCAAGAAGTGGCATTGGAAGGTAAAAATTTCAGTTTTTGTTGTTGTTTTTACTTAGTTTTTTGTGTTTTCACCTCCCCCACACCCCTTCTTCATCACTACATCATCTTCTTCCACTTTGAAAAAATCAAAAAATTCACCATATCCACCCATTCTCCTCATTTCCCCTCATTTGTGCATGCGAGAGAGAGAGAGCTTTTGTGCTTGTATGTGCTTTTGTGTTTTTGAGTTTTCTTGCAGGTACAGTGCTCTAGTGCATCAGGAAAGCTGCAAAAAGGTAAGAAAATCACTTTCTATCATAAAATGCTGACTGTGTCTGACCATCAAAATGGTCTTCCAAGTTCGGAATTTGAGGTAAACGAGTTCACCACGCTGTAGAGCATCCTTGCGCATATAGGAATCCACACTTACATTTGAAAAATTTGCATTTTGGTGGACCACCACGATTGGCTCATGCCATCGCGATTGTGTCACACCATCGCGATTGGCTCACGCCATCGCGACGGCTCGGCCGGACCATCGCGACGGTCTCACGTCATCGCCATGGTTCACTTGAACCATCATGACGGTCCTTGACCATCACGATGATCCCGTCGACCCCACGCCATCACGATTGGCTCATGCCATCGTGTCGATGCTGCCACATGGCAAGCTAGACCGTCACGACGATACCCTCAGACCATCACGACACTTGGAAATTCGAACCATCGCGATTGGCTCAAGCCATCGTGCCTCGTGAACATCGCGACGGGCTCACGCCATCGCGATTGTCACATTGACCGTTGACCAATGCCATCGCGATTGCTTGCCGATTAGACCATCACGACAGTTCATTTACACCATCGCGATTGTTCACTTCACACCATCACGACAGTTCGCTCCATCGGACCATCATGATTGTGCCACGCCATCGTGATGGTTCACCTGGACCATCACGACAGTCCCAGACCATCGCGATTGTCCACCCCAAATGCAATTTTTATGGTTTGATTTTTTGGGCAAATTCGGGGCTTTTTTTTGAAAATTTTTGGGTGATTAGACTCATAGGAGACCCCTTAGCTCATATTTGGAGAAAAACCTCTTTGTCAGTTTTCACCCCCGAGGATCTGAACGGTCATATCTTTCTCATCCGAAGTAGGTTTTTTGAGCTTTATAGCTCATTAGAAATCTCTTTACGAGTACTACGTGATCTCAACTATTTTTTCAAAAATAATACGTTATCTTTTTATAAGTTAATTTGAGGTTAACATTGTGGGACTAAGAAGCCAGGGGGCAACATTGAAATTTTGGGCAAAAGGGAAGGGACCTTTAAAAGTGTATATATTCAAGTGCTTGATCATCCATTTGAGAATTGATCTAATAGTGAATTTTACAGGTTTAGCAAGGACAATCAAGGGCAAACAAAGCAAGGCAGAACGTAGAGCTTGGGAAGTGTGACTTCTTGGGCATATGAGCAACCAAAGCAGCTGACTTGAGGTTGGAAGAATACTTAACCCCCTCAGTCAATTACTAGCTTAAGCTAAACGGTAGCATTGTGGATTAGGTTAACGATGATAGAAACAATCAAGTTCAAGAGATTCAATTTTTCAAGTCCAAGACTAAAGTAAAGGTGTGTGATACGAAAACCTAAAGGAAAAGAACTTAAGTCTGACAGAACGAGAACTCAAAAGTACCACGGAAAGTTGATTCCTAATGCATACAGTTAAGACAAGAACTTAAAGGCATTAAAAAAGAAACAAGCAAATCAATAACAAGGAACCATTGACGATCAGAGAGTGCTGCAAAGTAAATTCATGAACCTTAGATTGGGCAAGCATATAGCTAAGTCAAACCGACGAAGCCTTAGATCATTAGAACCAAGTGTAGGAACTACTGCACGATCATGGGCTCAACAACTGAATAATAATTACCCCTACGAGTTGAGCTCAGATACGAGTGAATCAGAAATGGCTTTTAGCATGGAAAGACCAGAAGAAGGGTCAAACATAGCATATTTAGAAAGACCTGAAGGACCCTATAGAACTCAATTGGAATTTCTACGAACCAACTGTTGGAGTTAGATGTCTGCGGAAGCACGCGAACAGCACAAGGAAGAAGAAGAAGCTTGGAGCACAAACACACAATATTGAATGTATTACTAGAGAATGTACAAAGGTAAGTAGCCCATTAGGGCAATAGGCGTATATACAAGCCGGGAGAAAAAAACCTCCTAAAGAGGGAAAAAAAAGCCCCGGCGGTCCTAGTGTGGTCACACACATCACTACCTAAATATATCAATAAATCCCCTCTGGGAGTGATGCGGTGAACAAGGAGCTGGCACTCATGTATAAGGAAGTGCGAAGCTATGTGGAAATCACTCCACAAAAGGAAGTAAGCCCAAAGCCTTGCGGAAAGCTTCAAACTTCTCCCTAGGCAGAGCCTTTGTGAAAAGGTATGCAATGTTCTCGTGCGTGGGCACATATGCCAAGCTGATCTCCCGAGTAGAGAACCTCTCCCGGACATAGTGATAATGCACCTCAATGTGCTTAGTGCGAGCATGGAACACAGGGTTCCTCACAACTGCCAATGCACTCTGACTGTCAGTGAAGATGGGGGTGGTAGAAGACTGGCCAACACCCAAATCAGCCATAAGGCGTCTGAGCCACACACACTCAACAGTCGCTATGAAAGCTGCCCTATACTCAGCCTCACAACTGGAAGTGGCCACAGTAGGCTGCTTCTTGCTCAACCAAGATATACATGAGCTACCAAGCATGAAGCAAAAACCACTGGTGGACACACGAGTGTCATAGCAACCAGCCCAATCTGAGTCAGAAAAAGCATGCAAATCTGGCGGTAGTGATCCCCCCTTGGGATAAAACAACCCAAGTAGCCGAGTACCACTCAAGTAGCGAAAGATGCGCTTAACCGCCTTCTAATGCGTGACTCCTAGGCAATGCATAAACCTGCTCATCTGTGAGACAGCAAACTGAATATCTGGCCGAGTAATGCATAAGTAAATCAAGCATCCAACAACCTACGAATAGAGAACAGCATCAAATGCATCTCCAGCATCATGAAGACTCAATCGTAAACCTGTCTCCATAGGAGTGGCAATAGGCTTACAGTCTTCAAGGCAAAAACACTGCAATAATGTGTCAATATATTTCGTTTGACGCAAAGCCATTCCACCATCAACTTGCATAAACTGAATGCGCAAATAGTGATGCAAATGCCTCAAATCAGACATCTCAAATGAGGCATGCAAATCAGCCTTGAAATCAGCAATATGCTTCTCAATAGGACTAGTGAGCAGCATGTCATCAACATAGACAACAATGATCAGAAGCACATGATTAGCACGCTTAACATTTAAGGTGCTTTCAGTTGGATTATTCACAAAACCATGTGCAACCAGATAGGCATGTATCTTCTCATACCAAGCACGTGGTGCTTGCTTTAAACCATATAATGCCTTCTTTAACCTGCACACCTGGTTTTCATGCCCTTTCTGCACAAAGCCACGGGGCTGAAAAACATACACTTCTTCATGCAAGTCACCATTCAGAAATGCTATTTTAATGTCCAACTGATGTACATTCCAACCATGATGGGCTGCAAGTGCACAAATGCTCCGAACAGTAGTCATACGGCATGTAGGTGCAAAGGTCTCATCAAAATCAATGCCTCTTTCCTGCGCATAACCCTTTGCAACAAGCCTAGCCTTATACCTGTCAATTGTACCATTAGGTTTACGCTTCAGCTTGTATACCCACTTAGTGCCAATGGCCTTCTTGCTAGGAGGCAAGTCACATAAAGACTATGTACCATTCTTCATTATAGCATCATCTTCAGATTGCATGGCAGCCATCCAATTTTCTGAATTCTGTGCTTCATCAAAAGAAACAGGCTCATTCTCATCACAAAGACTAGACGCATCCATAGCATAGCAATCTGATGCAAAGGAGGCACTATGAGAGCCTGAACGAGTATGATATGACAAAGGTGCATCTAATTTGCTGTCACACAAAGTCTGCACGAGCCATTTTGGCATAGTTTTTGCCTGCTCAATATCAGCTCTCTCATCAACAAGTGCATCATGTAAATCTGCATCAAAAATAGAATGATCTGCATCATCATATGAAACCTGCAAAGGCTGAGAAGTTGCCTCATTAGGACTAGCACTAGACTGTCCACCTATAAAAAGAGGCATCAACGTATCATACATGTCTTTGGAGCTAACAGATGTCTCCTTAGTACATGAAAGCAATGGCTGAATAGCATCTTCCACAAAGACAACATCACGGCTAACCAAAATGCGTTTAGTCTCTGGATGATACAGACGATAGCCTTTACTTTCACAACTGTACCCAACAAAAATACATTTTACTGCCTTATCATCCAATTTTCTGCGATGTTGTTCAGGCACTAATGCATATGCCAAACAACCAAAAACATGCAGATGAGCAACAGATGGCTTGCGGTCATGCCAAGCCTCATATGGAGTGATAGACTGCAACGCTTTAGTGGGACACCTGTTCAGTACATATGCTGCACACATGACAACCTCAAGCCAGAAACTATGTGGTAAAGCCTAACTTTTGACCATGCACCTCGCCATCTCCATGAGTGACCTGTTCTTTCGTTCAGCAACTCCATTCTGTTGAGGTGTATACGGCACTATACACTGGTGTTTTATCCCATGTTCATGTTGGTGCAGACCAATCACCAATTGAAGGCTTGGAAGATCAAATGATGAAGGAAGAATAAATTCCTAAAGTGTGGAAGAAGATTACAATCAGAGGACAAGAGAAGTGTACACATATGTACATTAGCATAGTCATAGATGACTTAGTTCTTTTGTTCAGTAAGAATTATGTACAAATTATCTATAAATACCTTGAGAAAAGTCGGGACATGTAGGAGAGCAAATGAGAGCATGTGTGACAATAGTCAGATGTCAAGAATGTGGGAGATAGAAGTCATAAGATAGAGGAAAGTGAATTTGTGTTAGCTCTCATCACTCAGTTGTATTTTCTCTGAGTAAATGAAAAGTTTTGCGCCCGATGTTTCTGCGTGTTCTCCTTCTACAGTAGATCAATTGTGGAATGCTTTTGTACAAGTCTAAGTTGAGAGTTGCTTGACCTCTGTGCAAAGTTTCAGCTTCCAATTGTAATCAGGCTGAGTGAATTAAGTGTAGGAACATTCATATGTGAAGTGTATTCACAGGTTCCTAAAACAGGCGCATATTTCGAAGTCAATGTTTTGGTCATTTCTCCCAGCACAGTTTAAAGTTTTGCATGAGTGAGGGCTTAATCTTTAAGTTGGAAGATAAGCTACTTATGTCTAGAAGCATTTTGTAAAACGGGTTCTATTCAAGGAGAACCAAGTCTTAAAAGTTACAGGTGTAAAGTCGACTGTTCTGAGTAACAGTTTCTGACATAGGTAACTTGTGAAATCAATTTCTCAAGTTATACTTAATCTTTTGGAGTAATTCAACTTGGAATAGTTGCGCAATCTCTAGGAGATGATTCGTACAAAGTTTCATCAAAAACTTTACAGATTTGATAGGTCAATGTGAATGAACAATGCAGCAGACTTTTCTGTGTATCATCTTCTTCACAGATTTGTTAATTTCTGATAAGTTAGCAATTGATCCTCTAAATTAGTGAAGTGTTTGACTTACTCTTGGTATAGAGGTGCTCTAATCACAAGAGTAAGTTGTTCTTTTGGAGATTAACATTCTCCATCAGTGGTATCAGAGCAGGAGACATCAATTTCAAGAAAAGGAGGATCCCGACTGCTGCAGATTCAAGAGATTCAACATTTGAAGGATCAAGAAGTGAAAGCTTGGAGTCAAAGCTTGGGGAGAAGACAAATTGACATTAAGAAAGGCAAAAGGAGTTCAATTCGAAGTAAAGGTACATACATTGTTTGTAAAGCTTGAAGTTTCAATACACAGGTGGATACAAGATGGGAGAAAGCTTGCAGATTGATAAGCTAGATAGGGAGAACTATCCAGCATGGTCCATGAGGATGGAAGCACACCTCATGAGCAAAGATCTTATATCATTTATTACAGGAGATGAAGAAAAACCAGAATTTGCAGATCCAAGTATTCCTACTAGGGAAGAACTTGCAATGTTGAAGACATGGATGAGAAAGGATGCTCAAGCAAGGAGTATCATCTACATGGCTGTAAATGATTACCTTCTACCTCACATCAGAGGTTTGGAAAGTGCCACAGATGTTTGGAATGCCTTGGAAGAGCATTTCCAAAATACAACTAAGTCAAGGAAGTCTTCACTATGGGCTGAGTTCACAACCTTCAAGAAGAAGAGCTCACAATCAATTTCAGATTATGTGGCAAAGATGAAAGATATTGCAGATAGCTTGGGAGCAGTGGATGAAGATATTGAAGAAGAAAAGTTGGTAAGACAAATACTTACAGGTTTGAGAGGTGATGAGAAGTGGAAGCCTTTTATCTTGTCCATAGAGTTGTCACTTGATCACTTTACTCCTGACCTTAATCAATTGCTAGGACACATGCTAACCTTTGAGCAGGATCTTAAAGGAGACAATGATAGAAGTACAAGTCAAGCCATGTACTCCAAGGACAAGAAAAAGAATGGCAAGGGAAAGCAATCAAATGATGATGAAGGGAATTCAAATCAAGCCAATTTCACAAAAGGGAAGACAAATTTCAGAGGTAAAGGAAGAGGAGGTAAGAACAAAGATAATGCTAAAGCTTGTTGGATTTGTGGCAGAACAAATCATTTGGCAAATGATTGTTGGTATAACAATCAAAGTGGAGGATACAACAATCAGAATTATAGTCAACGAGGTAGAGGAGGCAGAAACCAAAGAGGCAACTTCAGAGGAAGAGGAGGTAGGACATCATATGGTAGAGGAGGTGGAAGAAACTTCCAATCTCAGTCCTACAACAATAATTATTACAATTATGCATCAGATCAGAAGGATGACATGACTCTTATCCTGAATGCAACTCATGAATCAATGGGAGAAGATCAAAGAGTGTTTTATATTGACTCAGGGTGCAGCAACCATCTGAGTGGGAATCTATCCTTGATGACTGATATGGAAGCAAGGATGAATGGACATACAGTTCAAACAGGTGACAATACCAAACATAAAGTGGAGAGCATTGGATCAGTGAAGACAAAGAGTGGAAGTACACTTTTGAGCAAGGTACTTTATGTTCCTACTATTCCTAAAAATTTGATAAGTGTAGGGCAAATTGTGGAGAAAGGATATGAAGTAAGATTCACAAATGATGGTGTTTATGTACAAGATCCAAATCAGGGATATAGAAACATAATTGCAGGTAAAAAGGAAGGAAGATTGTTTACTCTCAAAGTCCAAGGTAATGTGGGACATGCATTGTTTACCTATGGAGGTCAAAAGGTATCTGAATTAGACCTATGGCATAAAAGGCTAGGTCATTTCAATGAGAGAGCTATAAAGGAGATGTCAAAGAATCAGGTGGTGCTTGGATTGCCAAACATTGAAGGGCAACATATGGTGTACAAGTGTGAAGCTTGTCAATTAGGTAAAGCACATAAAGGTTCTTATAACAAATCAGGGTACAAGTATTCAAACATGCTTGAATTGGTTCATACAGATGTATGGGGTCCCTCAAGGGACTATAGCATAAATGGATCCAGATATTATGTGTTGTTTGTTGATGATGCAACAAGGTGGATTACTTTGTATGTAATCAAGGACAAATCAGAAGTCTTCAAGACATTCAAACATTTTCATGCTTATGCAGAAAGGATCACAGGACAAAAGCTCAAGAGGTTAAGATCAGATGGAGGGGGAGAGTATTTCTCAAAAGAGTTTGATGATTATTTGTGGAATGCAGGTATCAAAAGAGAAGTAACTTGCAGGTACTCCCCTCAACAGAATGGAGTAGCAGAAAGGAGGAATAGGACTCTTGTAGAGTTTGCAAGAGCCATGATGAAGGAAAAGAATTGTCCAAATTACTTATGGGCAGAGGCCATTAACACTGCAACATACCTTGTGAATAGGTTGCCTTGCAAAGCTTTGGATGGAGGAACCCCTTATGAAGCATGGTGGGGTAAGAAGCCTAGTCTTGATCATTGTAAAGTATTTGGATGTATTGCATATGCTTATGTTCCTTCACAATTAAGACATAAGCTAGAACCAAAAGCAGAGAAGTATGTGTTTATTGGATATGATGATAGACAGATGGGTTATAGGTTGTGGAGTCCATCCACAAAGCAATTTCTTGTTACTAAAGATGTGACATTTGATGAGCAAAACATGTGGTATACAGGATCACCAAATGAGTATACAGGTGTTGAAGAAATACAAAGGAAAGGAAAGGCAAAGGTAAAAGTATGTGAAGAAATTGTTGATGAAGTTGACTCTAGATGTAGAGTGCAGGATCATGTAGAAGAAGGGCCAAGATTTGATCCAGAATCAAATGAGGCTGAAACTTCAAGAAGTGCAGAAATCAGGAGATCTACAAGAGAAAGGAAAGAACCTATAAGGTATAGCTATGATACATCTTTCCTAACAACAAAAGATTATGCCTACATTGTGAAAACAGAAGAAGATCCAATTACTTATGAAGAAGCCAAAGGTAAACAGAATTGGGAGAAGGCAATGCAAGAAGAGTATGATGCTCTACTTGAAAATGAAACTTGGGAATTAGTACCAAGACCAAAGAATCAGAAAGTCATTGGATGCAAGTGGGTATATAAAACAAAGAGGTTTGCAGATGGTAAGGTGTCTAGATATAAGGCTAGACTTGTGGTTAAAGGTTATGCCCAAACTTATGGGGTAGATTATGATGAAACCTTTAGTCCTGTTGCTAAGATGTCTACAATTAGGACATTGATTGCTATTGCTACTTGCAAGGGATGGAAATTATCATAATTGGATGTGAAGAATGCATTTCTTAATGGTTACATTGCAGATGAAGTATATATGGAGCAACCAGAAGGTTTTATGGAGTCAATTGGATCAGATTATGTGTGTAAGCTCAAGAGAGCTTTATATGGGTTGAAGCAAGCCCCAAGAGCTTGGAATTACAGATTGGTCAAGTTCTTGAATGAATGTGGTTTTCAAGCATCAAAGGCAGATAGTAGCTTGCTAGTGAAGGCAAGTGAAAATGGATACATTTACATGTGCATTTATGTTGATGATATTATTGTTACAGGAACAGATGCTCAAGGAATCAATGAACTCAAGAAGCAAATAGAGAAGGAGTTTAAGATAAGTGACTTGGGAAACTTATCTTATTTTCTAGGAATGCAGATTGTGTATACTCAACATGGAGTATATGTTTCACAAGAGAGATACTTGAAGAATCTTCTAGTCAAGTTTAACATGGAAGATTGCAAGACCTCAACTACACCATTGGAGGTAAATCATAAATTGAGCAGGTATGGAGGTGAAGAGTTCAATGACATGAAGAAATATCAGAGTTTGGTAGGTAGTCTAATCTATGCTACCTTGACAAGGCCAGATCTATCATATGCAGTAGGTGTGTTGTCACAATTTATGCATTGTCCAAAGAAGACTCATTGGATTGCAGCCCAAAGGGTACTCAGATATATCAAGGGAACCCTGAGTGAAGGTTTGTATTATGGTTTCACTTCTGACACAAGAATCAAAGTGTTTAGTGATGCAGATTGGGCAGGTGATTCAGATGATAGAAGGTCTACTCATGGATATCTATGTTATGTTGGAGATAAGTTAGTGTCTTGGTGTTCAAAGAAGCAACACACAGTTGCTTTATCATCCACAGAAGCTGAGTATAAGGGAATGGTAGAAGCTGCAAAAGAAGTCATATGGTTGAAGACATTGATGAAAAGTTTTGAGTTTGATCATAGTACTCCAATAATTTTTGGAGACAATATGAGTTCTTTGTATTTGGCAGCTAACCCTGTTTTTCATGCCAGGACTAAGCATATAGAAATTCAGTATCATTTCTTGAGGGAAAAGGTACTTGATAAAGAGATTGAAGTGATGTACACTCCAACAAAAGAACAGGTGGCAGATATGATGACAAAGAGTTTGGATGGACCTAAGTTACAAAGGTTCAAAGACATGGCAAGTATCAAGAAGACAGAGAAGACCTCAATTGATGATTGAGGGGGAGCTGTTGGTGCAGACCAATCACCAATTGAAGGCTTGGAAGATCAAATGATGAAGGAAGAATCAATTCCTAAAGTGTGGAAGAAGATTACAATCAGAGGACAAGAGAAGTGTACACATATGTACATTAGCATAGTCATAGATGACTTAGATCTTTTGTTCAGTAAGAATTATGTACAAATTATCTACAAATACCTTGAGAAAAGTCGGGACATGTAGGAGAGCAAATGAGAGCATGTGTGACAATAGTCAGATGTCAAGAATGTGGGAGATAGAAGTCATAAGATAGAGGAAAGTGAATTTGTGTTAGCTCTCATCACTCAGTTGTATTTTCTCTGAGTAAATGAAAAGTTTTGCGCCCGATGTTTCTGCGTGTTCTCCTTCTACAGTAGATCAATTGTGGAATGCTTTTGTACAAGTCTAAGCTGAGAGTTGCTTGACCTCTGTGCAAAGTTTCAGCTTCCAATTGTAATCAGGCTGAGTGAATTAAGTGTAGGAACATTCATATGTGAAGTGTATTCACAGGTTCCTAAAACAGGCGCATATTTTGAAGTCAATGTTTTGGTCATTTCTCCCAGCACAGTTTAAAGTTTTGCATGAGTGAGGGCTTAATCTTTAAGTTGGAAGATAAGCTACTTATGTCTAGAAGCATTTTGTAAAACGGGTTCTATTCAAGGAGAACCAAGTCTTAAAAGTTACAGGTGTAAAGTCGACTGTTCTGAGTAACAGTTTCTGACATAGGTAACTTGTGAAATCAATTTCTCAAGTTATACTTAATCTTTTGGAGTAATTCAACTTGGAATAGTTGCGCAATCTCTAGGAGATGATTCGTACAAAGTTTCATCAAAAACTTTACAGATTTGATAGGTCAATGTGAATGAACAATGCAGCAGACTTTTCTGTGTATCATCTTCTTCACAGATTTGTTAATTTCTGATAAGTTAGCAATTGATCCTCTAAATTAGTGAAGTGTTTGACTTACTCTTGGTATAGAGGTGCTCTAATCACAAGAGTAAGTTGTTCTTTTGGAGATTAACATTCTCCATCAGTTCAGCCAGAAATGCATTAAAATCAGAAGACATATATTCCCCCCCTCGATCAGAACGAAGGGTGCCCATTTTACATGCTGACAAATTTTCAGCCAAAACCAAAAACTGTTTAAAGCACATGAACACTTCGGACTTTGCCTTCAATGGATATACCCATGCATGCCTGGAAAAATCATCAATGAAAGTCACGAAGTAAAGGTAATTTCCAAAAGAGGGTCTCTGCATAGGACCACAGACATCACTATGTACAAGCTGCAATTTCTGCGTAGCCCGAACTGAACCATCTTTTGGAAAGGAGGAACGCTGCATTTTTCCCAAAATACAGCCTTCACATACATGTTTTCTGGGTGCCTCAAGCTTGGGCAAAGAAGACACCATATCAGATTTCTACAGGCATAGCAAACTAGCAAAATTCAGATGACCAAAGCGTGCATGCCAAAGCTTTGCATCTGACATAGCCTGAGAATCATGAACTGCACATGCCAAATCATTAACAGATCTTTCATAGTCTATGAGCTTATACATCCCACGACATAAAATGCCAGAAGCAATAATCACATCGCCATTTGACAGATCATGAACTGTACACCTGTCATCAACAAATTTCACAACCAAACCAATCTTGGCTAATGCAGAAACTGATAACAGGTTCTTTTTGATCCCTGGCATAAATAAAGCATCTGATAAGGTGAAAGAACTACCATCAGCAGTAGTCAAAATGATCTTACTAACTCCCATAACATGATAAGAGGATTTGTTGGCGCATGTGACAGTATTCCCTGTAGGGTCAGGCTCGAGTGAAGAGAAGAAACTAAGCTGCGAGGTAATATGTTTGGTCGCCCCACTATCAAAGTACCAAACATCTGAGTCCACTGCAGACATGCACTGCTCATGAGAAGATGGGTCAAAACTACAAACAGTAGTAAACGCCCATTCTTCTTCCTGCACAAGATTAGCAGACTCTGTTTTTGGTGTAGAAGCTTCTGCAACAACCATTCCAACCTCCTTTTTCTTTGCCTCTTTTGCAGCCAGTTTTGGACAGTTCTTTATGATATGATCATTCCCTTTACAGTACTTGCAAAATAATTTTTGCTTTTCTGATTTCTTCTCATCTTTATCCTGGTTCTTCGAATGTGCAGCATTTACAGATTTCTGCTTACTAGTAGAAGAGCTCCATTTTCCTTTGCCCTTCTAGCTAGCCAGGAAAGCTTGATCTGCAACATGCATAATGGACCTGTTCTGCCTAGACTGATCTTCCTGCAACAGAACAGAGAATAAATCCTCAAATGATAAGGCATTCGGATTGCCTTTCATCATCAACCGAAGAGTAGAAGCAAAACTCTGATATGAATCAGGAAGACCATTCAGAACGGTCTGCACAAGTGAACTATCTGGTATAACCTCATCAGCAGAAATCAACTGTTCCTTCAAATCTTTGATCTTCATTAGGAAACTGTCCATAGAATCACCTTCATTCATGTGCTCACTCTCCAACTGCTTTCGGAGGTAAGCAACACGAGCCTCATTCCTAGCTTGGTACAATGTGGTAAGTGTATCCCAAGCATCCCTAGCTATTCTGCAAGAGCGAATATGAGGAATAATGGCACGTTTGACAGACAAAGCTATCAATGCATGTGCCTAGGCATCTCTGCCATCCCAACAAATTTGCTCTACAGTAGGTGCAACAGAAACAGCAGCACGAACAGGAATCTGCGGAATATCATCTTCGACACCATCTTCATCAGCTCCAGCACTTGTATTTGTAGTACCTGTGGTTACAGGTGTAACAGGACGTCTTTCAACACCCTGCACAATGTTCCACAATCCTTTTGCAACCAAAACATGTCGCATCATATAAGCCCATAATGGGTAGTTGGTACCATCCAACTTATCCTCAACAGCCAACATACGGAATACATCACTGCTTTCAGCCATGGCCGGTGACTAAAATACCTTGATGTAGAAAATTGATTTGTATCTCAAAAAGTTGAACGGAACTGCCCAGATGAGTTCTGCTAGACCTGTAGCAAACTTTGAGACGCTTAAACTGGCGAACAGAAACTGGTATATACCTTTGGCACAAAAAGACAAAATAGCCTACACAAGCACTGCGATAGTGCGTTCAGAGGCCGAAACGAGCTCAGATCGCGATTTCGGCACCACAAAGCGAAGCATTTTTTATCTCCGAAACATGCTGAGTATGCTCACTGAAATTCGTGCGATTCTAAGACTACAAACGGAGGAGTGTCGATGGCACCCTAGATGAAGCGACGACCCGCTCTGATACCAATTGTTGGAGTTAGACGTCTGCGGAAGCACGCGAACAGCACAAGGAAGAAGAAGAAGCTTGGAGCACAAACACACAATACTGAATGTATTACTAGAGAATGTACAAAGATAAGTAGCCCATTAGGGCAATAGGCGTATATACAAGCCGGGGAAAAAAACCTCCTAAAGAGGGAAAAAAATGCCCCGGCGGTCCTAGTGTGTTCACACACATCACTACCTAAATATATCAACACCAACCGCTTAGGTGCTCGCATCTATGAGGATGGTTTGCGAAGACAAGTGGTGCAAATGCACATGCCTGATCATCCCATTGGATTGGAACGTCCAGTGGTGAAATTCGAGCAAGATGCGTACATAGACAAGGAAGGAACAATGTACATCATAAGTACTTAGCCAAATAATACGAATGAGTTTGGTGTAATTCAATTAGAGACAGAAGCGAAAGACCAAGGAAAAGAACCATTAGAAGAACCTAGGACACCTAGAGGGAAATCTGTACTAACAAGAGTACTAATTCTAGATTGGATCCCTTAGGACAAGAGAAGCATAGAGTTCTTTGTGAATAAAGAGATAGATGAAGCATTTTGGAGGTACAGAACGAAACAACCTAGTGAGGTAGGCACCATCACGATTTATGAATTCAAGGACCCGGATACACCTAGAAAGGTTGTATACCTGGATGAAACTTTAGAAAGAGTATTTGTGGTACCAGACCACGCAAGAAATACCTACACATGGAGAGGTGATTTAGTATTCCCTCCATCTCGAACGAAGGTAAACACAAGCCATCAGGGTGTTGGAGCATCCTCAGCCCATGGTAATCAAAGAGAGAAAAACAAAGAGAGACCTGAAGTAAGTCTCAATCATCCCATAAGGAGAGATAGAACCACCATAGACACGGATAGAGTGGATAGACAAAGAGAACCTAGAATACCAGGTGGTAGAGATGATTTTCCTCTACCTAGACCACGTGAACACACAAGAATATTAAGACCCACTCAATTAGTAAAGTCCATGAAAAACTACTTTGATGGGACAGGAGATCCCTATGACCACGTTGCTGAATTTAAGCAAGTGCTACGAGTAGAGCAAGTAGAAGATATGTTCACATAATATAATGCATTTGGACTAACATTAAAGAATACCGCTTTAACTTGGTTCCAACCATTGCAACAAAGGCAATTTAAAGATATCCATCACGTTTTAGAGTCATTCATCATGGAATTCTCTAAAAGTGGGATCAGGCATGATACGTCTTCGTTGATTCATAGCTTCAAACAAACCCCTCAAGAAACAGTTAGACGTGCAGGACTTAGGTTTAGACAATATATTGAAAGATGTCCAATGCAAGAATTACCCTCACAGGCCAAACAAGTGTCATTGTTTTTAGATGGCATGTTGAGCTCTAAACTACGCCCCTATGTGTACTTGAAGCAACCGAGGATGCTAGAGCAATGTGTACAAATTTGCATAGACATTGAAGATAACTTAGGAGACGAGTTGGAACTCTAAAAGGTCTATAAAGACTCAGATTGTTCCTCTTTAGCATCTTAAAAACTTTCTAGCTCGATAGAGGACCTAGCAGAAAAAGTGGCCTAGAAACTAGGAGTTTCTAGTAAACATATGCCTAGGTTAACAACAAACAAGCGTTGTTACACCTGTGGTGGTGATCATATGCAAAACTACCCCCAAGCATACGCATAGCTAGGTAGGTATCAAGGTCAATATAATACTCAGCCTCATTACTATAGGCCTCCTCAGAACTATACTAACAGAGACCTCAACCTGTCTTAGCTCAGCAGCCACCCCCACCAGCTAATGTCATCTTAGTTAAATACGCTGCTGCAGAAGAAAACCTCAATAGGGCTTTAGTGCCTTTATCACCCCTGATCATAGAGAGTGAACCAAACTCAAACAGTTTTGACTCTACTCATGCAGATAGTCCACCTGCGTATTACACAAAGTCACCAGAACACGTGGAAACATATCAATACGATAGTCCACCATTGGAACCTAGTTGGGAGCCCGATTATGCTAACGTGATGTATACGAACCCTAATCCACGGCCCCAATGAAGACAGCAAAGACCACAAGGCCCTAGAGTACCATGCTTTAGGTGCCAAGGAGATCATTTCATAAAGGATTGTCCACATCCTCCTATAGCAAGACAGTCACAATATTATAACATACAAGGCTTTTGTGCCCATTGTGGTAAAGAGCATGTCATAAAAGATTGTCCTAAGAACCCTGCTAATGCTTCAAATGTGACATCAATCAACGTGATAGGAATTGTGCACAATGCAGATGGATCCAACCCTATATACGTGCCTATCCAAGCTATAACCAGAGCCAAGGTGCTCTTACAAAATCAACAATGTAATCAGGAGAAGATAGCCGGAACTAGTGAAGTTGGAGAATCTAGCAGTAAAAAGACAAAATCTTGGAAAGATTCCAGAGAAAGGATTAAGAGAAAGTGGAGTAAGAGGATAACAGAATTGGAAGGAAGTCTCAAGGAATCTAGAGCCAAAATCCTAGAATTGACTTCACAGGAATTGAATCAAGAGAACCTAGCTCAAAGATCAGGGTCAGTTTTAGCGGAACCCATACTGGAAAACCTAGACATGATGTTTCGTGCGTATCAAACCAGAATAAAAGAAGGACCTCAAATAGCTGACATGAGTAAGAACTACCCTCGAGCAGATTTAGAAATTGAGAGAACAAAACTTTGCATGAAAAAGGTAGAACTAGCACAAGCTATGTTTGAAGCCTCTAGATATCTAAATTGGAATAACATGGCAAAACCGGAATTATACTTTCAAGGACTGATGGAGAGATTAGAATACCTGATTGATAGCAAAGAGAAAAAGGATCAACAAAGGAACCCTATTGCCTCAATGACAAAGGGGAAGAAACACACCATCATTGTCTCAAGTACCCAACACAGAAGGTGAAGACAACCTGTCTTCCATACATAGATATTCACATGAATTTCTAAGAGAAATCCAAGAAGAGAAATGGAGAAAAGAACAAGGAACCCATCCTCCTATTCAAGAAATAGACAACTTGCAAAAGCAATTTCCCCAAGACATCCCCTCTATTTACAATGATGTAGAGGAAGAACAACTGAGTGAACACATAGGTTTTGAATCCAATTCTTTGCAAGAATTACCTCAGTTCAGAGGATCTTGGGAAGCTAAGTCTATTAGTATGAGAGCACCCACGATAATAGTGAGGAATGAAAAATCAGTGATCCCTAGAAACACGGAAGTGATCAAGACCACTAAAGTACAGTGTCATCTCACTCTAGAGGAATTGTTGAAGGTTAAACTAGAACTGTGGAAACATGTAGCAAATCAATTCCCTGAGCTTGCTACCACTCCCTCACAGATAGGATCACACAAGAAGGTACCAAAGATACCCATAGAAAGAATCGAAGATGTAAGCGAAGGAGAGGAAGGTAACACTTATCTTCCAATAACCTACCAAGGCTACACCACAAAAGCTAGTTTAGATTCAAGAGCCGGAGTAGCCATTGCTACCACCGCTTTATGGAAACATTGGGGTAAGCCAGCATTGAGACCTACTAGGATGAAGCTACAAATGGCTGACGGACATATAGAAAAACCATTAGGCTTACTAGAGGGCATATCTCTCACCACTTGTGGTGTGGAATTTGAGCATACTTTCGCCATTTGTGATTTTGCGAAAAATCATGCTTACGAGATGATTTTAGGACGACCATTCATGTGTCAGTTACAAATTGTACAAGATTGGGGAACTAATTCTTTGTACTTGCAACATTTAGGAGTGACTACTAAAGTCAATCTTAAAGAGTATTCACATCGAGATGTACCCCCAATACAATGGAATACCATCCATAAGACACAGGCAGAAACGGAATCGGTACACTCATTAGAATCAGACCCCTCATGGTTGCACGAGGATACTCATCTATGGATGTGCAAAGTAGCAAAACAAGAGAAAGAATTCGAACCCCATGGTTGGGCAGAAATCCTAGCAACCATGGACGTAGCCATCAATGAAGAACAATGGACACCCCACTGCAACGAGCATGGTTATGACATTTTAGTTTTCACAATAGAGCCAATCATGTGTGATTCCATTATAGAAGAATGTGAACCTAGCGCTGATGCATTTGAGGATGCGAGTGATTTCGATTTAGAGTCAATTATTATGGACCCACCCTTTGCATTAGATGAAGAATATTTCTACGACGTAGAAGCTCACCCTTAGAGACATGAAGAACTTATGAATGATGTGAGGTTAACCACTCAAGTGAATGCCAAAAGTGAAGGCAAGAAAAGAAAGAAGAAAGAAACCATGTCAGAAAAAGAAGAATCTTTGTTTGAGGTTCCTGAGAACTTCAAGAAATATGAAATAGAAGATAGAAAAATCATGGTACGAATGCAGGCTAACAGAAAAGCCGATGTTGGAGAAGTATATGATAATTGAGAGAAAACCAAAAAAATAATAGTTGCCATAGAAGGAGAAGAAGAGAAATGTACCTACATAGGGCATGATTTGACGACTGAAGAAGAAGAAGAATTAGTTGCCCTATTGCAGGAATATAGAGATGTGTTTGCTTGGAGTTACAAAGACTTGAAAGGAGTAGATCCGGATATATGTTCTCATAGAATCTGTATGACTCCAGATGCAAAACCTACAAAACAGAAACCGTACATGTACAATCATAACTATGCTGCGAAGATTAAAGAAGAAATAGATCATTTGATAGAAGTAGGATTCATTTATGAAATTGAGCATACTGAATGGGTATCCCCCATTGTGGTTGTGCCCAAGAAGAATGGAAAATTGTGTGTGTCTATTAACCTTAAAAAAGTTAATGCCGCCACGATTAGAGACAGTTATCCTCGTCCTATCACAGAACACCTATTGGAAAAAGTTGCGGGCAAGGAAGTTTACAACTTTCTTGATGGATTCTCAGGCTATAATCAAGTAGCCATTGCTCTAGAAGATCAACACAAGACGGCTTTTGCCACAAAATGGGGCATATTTGCATTTCGTGTGATGCCATTTGGCTTAACAAATGCACCCGCCACTTTCCACTGACTCATGTGTCATGTTTTTAAGGAATTCTTACGCAAGAATTTGGAAGTTTATGTCGATGACCTATGTGCTCACTCAAACATTAGGCAGACGCATATCCCAGAGTTAAGACAAGTATTTGACAAATGTCGAGAATATCAAGTTTGTATGAACCTAGAAAAATGTGTTTTCATGGTCAGACAAGGCAAAATTCTAGGACACATTATGTCAAAGAATGGAATCTCTACAGATGAAGAAAAAGTGAAGGTAATTGCAGATCTACCTAGGCCAAATAACGTAAAAGAGGTACAGGCATTTATGGGTCATTGCGGTTATTATATACGATTCATACACATGTATGTAATCATAGCCAAGCCTTTGTACTCTCTTTTGACTAAGTTTGAATGGACAGATGAATGTGAGAATTCATTCAATGAGAAATTCAGGCATTATTGTTGGCGAATAAGTTCAAATTCTTTACAGATCATCTAGCATTATTGTACTTAGTCAATAAGCCATGTAACACGAGACGACTAATACGTTGATTTCTATTACTCATGGAGTATGATTTTGAAGTAGTAGTCAGGAAAGGAAAGACACATCTCAGAGCTGACCACCTCTCGAGACTAACCTCAGGAGAAGATCCTCAAGGTATAGCGGATGAATTACCTGACGCATATTTGTTTAACCTTGAGATAGCACCAGAATGGGCCAAGCCGATAGTCCCTATTCTCACGTACAGACCCAAGAATCCTAGGATAAGGATCAAGGAAGGAGAGATTACCAAGTCTCAAAGATATCAAATAATAGCAGGAAGCATATATAAAGAGGATAATCAAAAGATTCTTGCTTGTTGTGTAGATGAATGAGAACATGCAAATTGGTTGCAATTAGCACACATAGGTGCATTAAAGCAACATCATTCAAAACATCGTACATTGCAAACTCTGCATATACTAGGCATATATTGGCCTTCTATGGAAGTAGACGTCTACAAGTTGTGTAAAGAATGCACTATTTGTTGTGAAAGACCACCAGTAGAACATGCTACATTATATCACGTGTCTCTCACACCAGAATGGAGTGAACCTTTCGTGACATACTTGAGGACGAAAACATTCCCTCAAGGAATGACCTCAGCACGACAACAAAGTCTAGATCAGGAAGCTCAAGACTATTCACTTATTGGCGACAATCTATACAAATGAGGACGAGATGGATACTTAAGACAGTGTGTTCATGAGAGCGATTATTTGAGCGTACTAGAGACTGCACACCAAGGTGTGGCCGGTGGCCATTTTGGACCCGATAGGATAATCAAAGCCATCCTCTTTGCAGGATTATGATGGCCCACTCTTCACATGGACGCACATACCTATGTAAAGAGATGTGATGTGTGCCAAAGAACTCAATTTCCTACTCGCAGAGATGAAATGCCATTGAAACCCATGATGGGCGGACGTGCATTTTCTAAGTGGGGTATAGACTTTGTAAGACCCATTAACCCCCCTGCAAAAGGTACACATGCTGAATACATTATTGTTGCGACCGATTATCTTACCAAATGGGTAGAGGCAAAAGCCACAAAAAAGAATGATGCACACACGACTGCAAAATTCTTATTTGAAAATGTCTTTACAAGATATGGATTGCCTATAGAGTTAGTGAGCAATCGAGGAACTCACTTTCTAAACCAAGTCATTGAATATTTGTTACAGGATTTTATGGTAATTCACAAGAAATCCGCACCATATCATCCTCAAGCCAGTGATCAGGCAGAAAGCACTAACAAGATCCTTTGTAACGTACTGACGAAACTCGTGAACAACAAACGTTTAGATTGGGACAAACAGTTACACCATGTTGTTTGGGCATATCGAGTGGCATACAAGACCGTACTCAATGCAACTCCCTTTCAGATGGTTTTTGGTCAGAATGCTATGCTTCCTTTGGACTTCTTAATACCGACCCTTAAGGTTGCACAAGAACATCAGTGGACCGGCCACGAATTATCAGCAAGAATAATAGACCTGGAACGATAAAGAGAAACCAGGCTGAGAGCAGCAGCAGGAATATACGCAGCAAAGAAGCGATAGAAAGCATATTTCGATGCGCATGTGAAAGAAATAGGTTTAAAAGAAGGAGATTTAGTCCTAGTATATACGCTGAAACAACATGCACGGAAGTTAGAAAAGCGAGGTTATGGACCTATGATCATTAACAGACTCTCAACAAGTGGAGTAGTACAATTAGCCACCCTCGAAGGAGACATAATGCCTAATTACATTAGTGGCTGTAGAGTCAAGTTATATCAAGAACCTCTTACTGAGGATATGCTTAGACGACTCACGTTGGCAAAGAAGCGTAAGGAGGAAGAAAATAGAATACGAGCTGAAGCTCAGGTAGAAGCTATAGAACGCATTAAGTGCATGAAGTTAAGAAGACAAGGACTAGGGAGAGAACATTATAACCATCTTGAAACAACACCCAGATATCCCATGGCTATGTGTCAAGCAAAGTCAAGTACTCATCCTAGCATAGTGGACAGGAGACCATTCATTACAGTCAGGCTAGAGCACAGCAACCCTTGCCAAGAGCTCAGGGCTTTAATTGACTCACGTGTTGTGACTAGTGCCATTAGATGGTCCCACTATAAGGACTCAGGAATAGAAATGCGGCCAATTGAGGCATACCTCATAGGGCTAGGAGGCATGGAAACCCCTTGCATGGGTGAGGTGGACCTTCCTATCCTCATACACGACGTGACCATGACAGCGAAGCTACTAGTGTGCCATGACGAGGACCTGATAGAACCCCTAATCCTTGGCCAAGATTGGCTATACAATCACTCAGTGGACTTAAATCTTTGACAAGGCTCCTTGTAGATTGGAACCTTAGATCAGAAGCGAGTGATACCGCTTGACTTCCCTAACAACCCTCCGCCTGAGGTATGTAATCCTAGCCCCTATGAAACGCTTGTGATGGAGGACCAAAAGATATTTGGCCAAATCCCTCGGCTAAAGCATGCACCTTCCAAAGTCAACCCATGAGAGCTTGGCTATGGATCATTGCCAGATAAAAGATTGTCACGAGATTTTCCCTCGGTCTTCCAGCAGCGGACAAATGGGGACAATTGCAGGTCAGGTGGGTTACATTAGCGGTCAGGTGGACTGCATCAGCAGCCACACAGGCAAAACACCATGCAGTGCCCATCCTTCCACACTTACTACGGACTGGCCTAGATTAATAGTACAAAACGGAGCACTCCCTAATGGGTAGGTTTCACAAGTATTGGACCTCCCTTCTTTTCCAAAGTAGAGTGTCCATCCGACCTCTCAACCTCAACCACAAAGGAGTCAACCACGACAAAGGAACCCAAACCGACAACCCTACCAGACGATACAAGGAGAAACGCAGTATTAGTATCACAAAGCAAGAGGCACGAGACAAATATGGGTGCCAAAAGGACAGAAAGCACCGACAGGTTTCAACAATGCAGACAATGATAAGAAGAATTCAAGGCAAAATCAGAAGCAATATCCAACATCCTCTCAATCTTCTTCTACGAGTACGAACATTTGACAAATTTGGATCGCCAAGAAGTACCTTACGCATCGACCCACACCCACGCAGATTTGGGTACCCAAACAGTGTATTATAGCTCAACCCTCAAGCCATGTAATATATACCCCTCAGGAATCTTTTCACCCCTCAATACCACCACATCCGATATCACCTTTTGTCCCTCAGCAGAAACATATCACCCACTCAGAAACTCTTAGGAAATGGATATCGAAACGTATCCAAAAACCTCCTCGTGAACCGTTGTCTAACATAACTTCTACCCTGACTAATCTTCGCCCTTGTAATAACTCATCCACAACTGAACTTTGTACAAATTCACAAACTATCACCCAAGATCACTTGTAACAACATCCCATCAAGAAATGTATGCATCATCTGAAGCATGTAGGTGTCTAGAGACCTGCATTAGTTTTGCAACTATCATTCCATAAACCACATCACAAAACTCAGCTACACGGGTTACACATCGGTCATTGAAAGAGATTGCGGTCTCAATTTAATGGGATCATGATTAATTTCCATACTAATGTGTTAATCTTTTGTAACAGATCTTCTACACACTTGCATCACATCATCATGCAGGCAGAAGGACCACCTGAAGCTGGCCCCAGTGTACCCATGGCAAATATTGATGAACTACTCGCGGAACCACATCCTACGGCTCAACCACCAGAATTTTAGGGATTTCCAAGGCGTATGTTGATCGATGATCCTCTTAGGGGATATACTGAAAAAATTCATCGCAACTCTCATTGGTTCCAAGGGTTAGCAGGCCCATTGGCGGATGCAGATTTCCTTTTTGAGGCCAATTTGACTTTTGATAACCGTACGTGGGGCAAGTACCAGTTTTTCTCAAGAGCGTTTGAAGCATTACAGAACACAGAAGACTTAAAGCATGTTTGGGCAAGAGCTGGCTTCACTAAATACTTCGGTGATCCATTACCTAAACTAGATTTCTACAGATGTCATTACTTGGTAACCACTTTGGCAGGTTCAGAGAACAAGGATTTGCCGGGCACATTCATTTTACCATCCTTGGTAAATGATCTGCCCTTTAAGAGGTTTTACCTTTCAAAAGATCTGATTAGAGTTGTGTTAAACATCGCTTGTTGTCAGAAGCGCGTTTGAACACCTATTCGGGTTCTTGGGAGTGGAAGGGGTCTATTAAACAGAGGCCCTATGCTTGATTTTCCCAAAATAACCACTTCATACACAGCAATATACTAATGATCAAGAACTCTATCAAGAATCTGTTTATGCTTCACAATCTCACTATCTGTAATCGGACTCTTCCAAGGCTTACCGAACACACTCCAGTTAAGGCTCTCTCAGCGTACAGCGCAATACTATTCAGTATCGTAATACAAAATCACTTGATTAACTCAAGAACTGTCCCGAACACAACCTTCTGTAACAATAGAGACAATAACAGTGACTCAATCTTTACCGAACAGGTACAGATAATCAAACAGAACAGAAGACGCAGAACGATTCAGAGTTCTTAAACACACAGTACTGAAATTGTCATTACTAGAGTATGGACTTCATCAAACAACTTACAAAACATCAACAAGACAGAGAGACACAATAGTACGCAGCATCATCAGAACAATCACAACGGGAACTACACAGAACGATTTGCCTAGACAATATAGAATTTTTATCCGTTTTGGAAGGGAATGTTGGTCAAGCCCTAATCACACATGGTGATGAAGTACTTACAGAGTTAGACCTCTGGCATAAGAGGTTAGGACACTTTAATGAAAAAGGGATTAAAACTATGGTGGAGAATCAATCTGTAATAGGGCTACCAAATGTAAAGAGTCAACATATGATCTACAAATGTGATGCTTGTCAGATGGGAAAGGCACACAGGTTATCATTTGAGAAGAAAGGTTTCAAACATGATGGTTTGTTAGAGCTCATACATATAGATGTATGGGGACCAACAAAAGAAGGATCAATTCATGGTTCTAGGTATTATGTTCTTTTCATTGATGATGCTACAAGATGGATAACCATTTATGTTTTAAAGGAAAGATCAGAAGTATTTGGAGCCTTCAGACATTTTCATGCATATGTAGAGAGAGTTACAGGTCAAAAGCTCAAGAGGCTAAGATCTGATGGAGGGGGATAATATTTCTCCATGGAGGGGGATAATATTTCTCCCAAGAACTCAATGATTATCTTTGGAATGCAGGTAACACAATGGGGTGGCAGTAAAGAGGAATAGAACTTTGGTTGAGTTTGCTATAGCAATGCTAAAGGAAAAGAATTTCCCTAATTATCTTTGGGCTGAGGCTGTAAATACAGCCACATATCTTGTGAATAGGTTAATATGTGTAGCTCTAAATGGAATGACCCCTTATGAAGCTTGGTGGGGTAAGAAACCAACACTTGATCATTGTAAGGTGTTTGTTTCAATTGCCTATGCTTATGTACCATCATAATTCAGACATAAACTTGAACCAAAGGCTGAAAAATATGTGTTTATTGGATATGATGAAAAGCAGATGGCTTATAGGCTATGTAGTCCTCTAACCAAACAATTTATTTTTTCCAGAGATGTGACATTTGATGAACAAAAGAGTTGATATGCAGATAAAGAATGTAACCTTGAAACATTTGAAGAAGAGGTAAGAATAAGTGAGAGAGGTACATGACACATGCAGGTAGATGGAGATGAAGATCATATGCAAGCAAGCACATCCAGGATTGGATCATACAGAAGGAATGAAGATGTACCTAGATTTGATGAAGAAGTATCTCCAGATATACATGAAGAATGTGAACCAAGAAGATCAACAGATTGAGGAAACAACAAACAAGGTATGCCTATGACACTTCTTATTTGACTCAGAAAAACTATGCTTACATGGTTAAGGAAGATGAAGAACCTCAAAGCTATGATGAAGCAAAGGGTAAGAGACAATGGGAAGAAGCAATGAAGGAAGAGTTTAATGCACTTGAAGAGAACAAGACTTGGGAACTTGTTCCGAAACCTAATGGTAAGAAAGTGATTGGAAATAAATGAATTTACAAAATAAAGAAGCATGTAGATGGAAGAATAGCCAGATACAAAGCTAGATTAGTAGTTAAAGGCTATGCTCAAACTAATGGCATAGATTATGATGAGACATTCAGTTCTGTAGCAAAGATGTCAACCATAAGGACAATCATTGCTATTGAAGCATCCAAAGGATGGACATTGAGTCAATTGGATATAAAGAATGCATTTTTAAATGGATATATATCAGATGAAGTCTACATGGAGTAACCTCAAGGGTTTGCAGATTACAAGTATCCAAATTATGTTTGCAAATTGAGATGAGCACTTTATGGATTAAAGCAAGCTCCAAGAGCTTGCAATTATAGACTTGTGAAGTATCTTAATGATCTTGGATATCAAAGCTCAAAGGCACATGCAAGTTTACTTATCAAGAGAACAGACGAAGGTATGATCTACATTTGTATTTATGTAGATGATATTATAATCACAGGTACTTCAAATGAAGGAATCAAGGACGTGAAGAGATTACTTGAGAAGGAATTCAAGATAAGTAATCTAGGAAATTGTCATATTTTCTTGGAATGGAAATCACTTATGCAGATCATGGAATATATGTGTCACAAGAAAGGTATCTTTTAAATCTTCTGAAGAAGTTTAGCATGGAGAATTGCAGAGAGGCATCAACGACATTAGAGGTCAATCATAAACTCAGCAAATATGATGGTGCAGAGTTCAAAGATATGAGGAAGTATCAATCTTTAGTGGGAAGTTTGATTTATGCTACACTAACAAGACGTGATCTTAGTTATGCAGTGGGAGTTCTTTCTCTGTTCATGCATTGTCCAAAGGATCCACATTGGATTGCAAGTGAAAGAGTTCTTAGATACATCAAAGGAACTTTGAAGGAAGGATTATATTATCCTTTTACAACAGAAATAAGGTTGAGAGCATATAGTGACTCAGATTGGGCAGGAAGTCAAGATGATAGAAGGTCAACACATGGGTATATGATATACATAGGAGATAAACTCGTGAGTTGGTATTCAAAGAAGCAACATACAGTGGCTTTATCATCAACTGAAGCTGAGTACAAAGAACTTGTGGAAGCAGCTAAAGAATTGATATGGATGCAGACAT
>MU260145.1:70000-72500 GCA_020310875.1 Ceratopteris richardii | reverse complement strand
ATTGACCCAAACACTTTACAATGGTCAAGTGTTGGTTTCTTACCCCACCAAGCTTCATAAGGGGTCATACCATTCAAAGCTCCACATGGTAGCCTATTCACAAGGTATGTAGCTGTATTAACAGCCTCAGCCCAAAGATAATTAGGGCAATTCTTTTCCTTTAACATTGCTCTTGCAAATTCAACCAATGTTCTATTTCTCCTTTCTGCCACCCCATTATGTTGAGGTGTGTACCTGCAAGTTATCTCTCTCTTGATACCTGCATTCCAAAGATAGTCATTAAACTCTTGAGAGAAGTATTCTCCCCCTCCATCAGACCTTAGCCTCTTGAGTTTTTGACCTGTAACTCTTTCTGCATAAGCATGAAAATGTTTGAAGGCTCCAAAGACTTCTGACCTTTCCTTTAGAACATAAAGAGTTATCCACCTTGTAGCATCATCAACAAACAAAACATAATACCTAGATCCATTTATTGAACCTTCTTTTGTTGGCCCCCATACATCTGTATGTATGAGTTCAAGTAAACCATCATGCTTGAAACCTTTCTTCTAAAATGGTTGTTTATGAGCTTTTCCCATCTGACAAGCTTCACACTTGTATATCATATGTTGATTCTTCACATTTGGTAGCCCTATTACAGATTGATTCTCCACCATAGTTTTGATTCCTCTTTCATTGAAGTGTCCCAATCTCTTATGCCAAAGATCTAACTCTGTAATTACTTCATCACCATGTGTGATTAGGGCTTGACCAACATTTCCTTGTACTTTGAGAGTAAAAAGTCTACCTTCCTTCTTACCACAAACAATGGGTTTGTAAGCATCCTCTGGATCTTCAACAAATACCCCTTCATTTGTAAATCTGACTTGAAAACCTTTCTCCACTATTTGTCCAACACTAATCAGATTCTTTGGTATTGTTGGAACATACAAAACATTTGTTAATAAATCAGCTCCACTCCTGCACTTCACTTTTCCAATTGAATGCACATTATGTTTTGTATTGTCACCTGTTTGTACTATATGACTTGAATTTCCTTCTTCCAATTCTAACAACAATTCTATATTACCTAACAAATGATTTGAACAACCAGAATCAATATAGAATACTTTGAGATCCTCCTTCTCTGATGAACTAATTGAATTCATCATCAATGTTGTATGGTTGTCATTCTGTGTATCATTTGCATAATTATAATATGTGGTGTTGTATGATTGGTTCTGATTCCAATTTCTACCACCACCTCTTCCATAACTTCCTCTTGAATTCTGTCTTCCTCTTTGAAATTGATTCTGAAACCTTCCACCTCTTCCTCTGCCATTGTTATTTTGACTTTGACTTGCTCCTTGTTGATTGTGCCAACAATCATATGCTAGATGATTGCTCAATCCACAAATCCAACATGTCTTCTTGTTATTGTTCTGATTACCTCTACCTCTTCCATTTCCTCGACCTTTACCTCTGCCAAAACCTCTTCCTCTTGCATAATTTGCTTGAGTTGTTGACTCTTCTTCATCCTTTGCCTTGCCTTTATCTCCTTTCTTTTTATTCTTCACATACATTGCAGAACTTTGACCTTTGTCTCCATCTGACTTCAAGTCTTGTTCAAATGTGAGCATCAATCCAAGTAATTGATTTAATTCTGGCACATAATGATTTAATGAGAGTTCTGTTGAAAGTACAAAGGGCTTCCATCTCTCATCACCTCTTAACCCTGCAAGTAATTGTGCTATCAGCCTATGATCTTCAATATCCTCATCAATGGATCCAAGGCTATCTGCCAAGTCCTTCATCTTAGTGACATAATCACTAATGCTTTGATTCTGCTTTTTCTTGAATGTTGTAAACTCTGACCATAAGCTAGCTTTCCTAGCTTTAGTAGTGTTTTGGAAGTGATCTTCCAAAGCATTCCAAATATCTTCAGCTGTTTCTAAACCTCTGATGTGTGGCAACAAATGATCTGTAATAGTGTTGTATATATAAGCTCTTGCACTTGCATCTCTTTTCTGCCATAGCTTCAAAGCTTCTAGCTCTTCCTTCCTAGGATGACTTTCATCTTCAAATTTAGGCTTCTCCTCTTCACCTGTCACATATACCATTAGGTCCTTACTCATAAGTAAGGCCTCCATCCTCATTACCCAAGCAGGATAGTTATCTCTATCCAATTTGTCAATGGACACATGATCTGCCATGGTATCCTTGCTTCTGCTTCAACCTGTAAGTGTAAGGTTAAAGAATGATACCTTTTGTAGACCTTTACCCTTGGAAGTAACTTCGAAACAATCTTCTGATGACTTTTGTTGTTGAACACCTCAGCTTCCTCCTTCTTTGATAAAGAACTCTTCAATTCTTCTTGTATCTGCTATTCCTTTAGTCTCGAGGACCTTATCTGCTCTGATACCACTTGTTGGTGTGTGAAACACCACAAGAACTAAACTAATATGGTATTAGAAGACCTCCATAACCATCATTAGCTTAGCAAACCTCTAAATATGAACCT
>MU260145.1:42500-67500 GCA_020310875.1 Ceratopteris richardii | reverse complement strand
TCTGAAAAGAAAAGAGGGCAGGTGTGAAGCAGGTTTTGCAGCACCAACTGATTTCCTGAGTGCATCCAACCATCACTCCCAACAGTGGTATCAGAGCAAATAAGGTAATCATGGGTGATGGTTTCCCTTCCTTCATTGACAAATTGGACAGAAATAATTACCAGGCTTGGTCATTCAGAATGAAGACTTATCTACAAGGGAGAAGTCTATTTGGATACATATCATGAGATGAGGAGTTGCCCTCATTCAAGACTAGAGGACTACCTACAAAGGATGAACATGAAAGACTCAACCAATGGTGTGCAAAGGATGCTTTGGCAAGGTCTTATCTCTTAAACTCTATATCTGACTTTCTTTTACCTCATGTAAGGAACTGTAAGACTTCCCAAGAGACTTGGAAAACCTTGTCAAACTATTTTTCTTCGAACACAAGGGCTAGGAAGAATCAATTATGGATTGAGTTCACAACCCTTAGGAAGCAGCCCAAGCAATCAGTCTCAGAGTATGTGACAAAGATCAAAGATGTGGCAGACCAACTAGCAAGCATTGGAGAGGAAATTGAAGAGGAGCAAATAGTCAGGCAAGTGACAAATGGACTCAAGGCAGATGATAAGTGGGAAAGTTTCACCACTGCAATGGACCTCTATATGGACATGCATACCCCTGATCTCACAACACTCATGGGCCAACTATTTACACATGAAGCAAAGTTTACAAAGGCTGGAGATCAATCAAAAGGTAATAACCCCTCTGCTCTCTATACTGATAAGAAGGTTAAAGATAAAGGCAAGAAGAAACAATTGAAGAAGCCTCTACCTCTCAAGCTAATTATGCAGGAAGAGGTAGGTCATCTAGAGGAAGAGGCAGAGGAGGTAAGTCAGGTAGGGGGAGACCCTACAACTCATCACCATGCAACATTTGTGGATTGTCCAATCATACCACAGATGAATGCTACAAGAACTACAAAAATCAGAGAGGAAGAGGCTACTCAAGAGGTGGATACTCTCAAGGGAGAGGCAGATTCAACCAACATCAAAGCTACAATGGATACAACAATTCATACAACAACAACTACAACAACAATCACAATGGTAACTACCAAGGTGGATTCAGAAATAGAAGAGACTACAACAACTACACAGAGGAGCAAGATGACTCCCTATTGATCATGAATATGACCTCCAAGATAGGTACAAATGATGATCATTTATTTTATATTGACTCAGGATGTTCTAACCATGTAGCTGGCAATGTGGCACTACTTTCTGATTTGGAAGAGCCCAAGGGCAAACATCAGGTACAAACAGGTGATGACACTAAACACTCTGTTATCAAAATTGGAAATGTGAAGACATGTGATGGTAATCAGAACCTATTAAGCAGGGTACTCTATGTACCAACAATAACTAAGAATTTAATGAGTGTTGGTCAGATTGTGGAGAAAGGTTTGTAGGTCAGATTCACACAACATGGAGCATATGTGGAGGATCCAAAACATGGATTCAGAAGGATAGCCAAAGGGGAGAAATCAGGTAGATTGTTTACATTTGAGCTAGAAGACACCAAAAATATTGCTTTGTATAATTATAAGGATCAGACACTTTCAGAGTTAGAGATATGGCACAAGAGATTAGGACACATAGGTGAAAGGACTCTAAAGCAAATGTGCAGGGATCAATGTGTGCTTGGGATACCTAATGTATCCAAGCAACACATGATTTACAAATGTGGATCATGTCAATTTGGTAAGTCTCACAGATTACCCTACTCAGGGAAAGGTTTCATGCATGAAGACTACCTAGATTTGGTACACACAGATGTTTGGGGATCTAGCAAGGACCCTTCCATTTCTGGTTCAAGGTATTATGTGTCCTTCATTGATGACTATAGCAGGTGGACCATTTTATATTTTATGAAGCATAAGGATGAAGTGTTTAATTGTTTCAAGAGGTATCTTGCACTTGTTGAAAATCAAACAGGAAGAAGCTTGAAGAGGCTAAGGTCAGATGGTGGAGGAGAGTACTTCTCCAATGAGTTTGAAGATTTCTTGCAGGAAAGAGGTATCAAAAGGGAGATCACTACAAGGTACTCACCTGAACAAAATGGGGTAGCAGAAAGAAGGAATAGACTTATAGTAGAAACAGCTAGGTCTATGCTTAATGAGAAAAAGTTGCCAAATTACCTATGGGCAGAGAGTGTATCCACTGCCACTTATCTCATCAATAGGTTGCCATCCAAATCACTTGATGGCATGACACCATATGAAGCTTGGCATGGTAAGAGACCCTCTCTGGATCATTGCAAAATCTTTGGTTGTGTAGCATATGTGCATATTCCCTCACAGGTAAGGGGAAAGCTAGACCCCAAGGCTGAAAAATGTATCTTCATTGGTTATGATTTGAACCAAAAAGGATACAGATTCTACAATCCCTCAAACAAAGGCTTCAAGGTAAGCAGAGATGTCATCTTTGATGAAAATGATTCTTGGTATGAGAATGAATGCAGGAAAGTGAGTCTACCCTATGACATGGAAGAAGATTTTCCAAAGCTCACCAAGGAAGAACCAACTCAGCAAGAAGATTCAAGCTCAGATGATGATACAATAAACCTTGAAGAGTTCAAGGCTTGGAAGTCCAAAGGAAAGATGAAGATGAAGCAATTAGAGGATAAGCCAGAAACTTCTACTCAAGCAATGAGGAGATCTCAAAGAGAAAAGAAGAAGCCTATCAGATTTAGGTATGACACATCACTTGTAACTAAACATTCTGTATATCTTGCAAAAGACTTGTTGAATGAAGAACCAGGTACCTATGAAGAAGCAATTACTAAACCAGAATGGAGAGAAGCCATGGATGAAGAGATAGAAGCTCTCAAGGAAAGTGATACTTGGGACTTGGTACCCAAGAAGGACTCTATGAAGGTGATAGGATCCAGATGGATCTACAAACTTAAGAAGAATTCAGATGGAACAATAAACAGGTACAAAGCTAGGTTGGTAGCCAAGGGTTTTGCACAAACCCAAGGCATTGATTATGAGGAGACATTTTCTCCTGTGGCCAAGATGCCAACTATCAGAGTTATGGTGAGTGTAGCTGCATCCAAGAATTGGAACATGTACCAATTGGATGTGAAGAATGCATTCTTGAATGGATGGATATCTGAAGAAGTCTACATGTCACAACTGTTGGTGCAAGACAAGCCTACACACATTGGCTTGGACCCTTAGACATATGGAAGATTAGCATGGACAAAGGATTATCTAGGCTTCACTTAAAGGAAGACTCATGTGAACATATGCTTATATGTTATTACCTCTTTACCCCTTGTAAAAGTCTAAGTGACTTATCATTTGATTGTAATCACTTTAAGTCATCTACCTACCACTAGAGTCGTGGAAATTTGAATGTTGAGATAGAGAGAATATCTCCCTACTTTTAGAGGAGAGATTCAAGGGAGCCTAAGTTTGAATTTCAAATTCAAATGATCTCAAGACTTCTATAAAAGATGAAGTAAAAAGTCGCGGGTTATACTCTCACTCTAGCTCACTCCCCGAGGCATATTTTCCATTGTAATTCATTGTGTGTGAAGGTTACTCTATTGCCAACACCACAATACCTCATTTAGCTGTGCTTGTCAAGCTAATGAGATTGTACAAACACATTTATCAATAGAAGTATACATTCATCATCTCTGGTTTTTCTGAGTTTCCTACTTCAAGTCTGTCAACTTCAAAGGAGCATTTCTCTGGATCTACTGAATCAAATTAAGTGTTCTATAGCTCATTGGAACCAGCTCAAAGTCTACTACAAGCATAAATAATTTCAAAGGATTTCATTCAGCCATTTGGGAGAAAATCGAGTCGAGGTGCACACTGGTATTTGTCTGCAGAGTTCCTGAAAAGTCGGGGGTGATTATAATTTTGCTAAACTTATTTCTCAGTGCATAGTTTATCAATTGAAGTGATTCCACTTGTGATTGGTAGCTTACTAAGGTATATTGATACTCCCAAAAGGAATTGTTCCAATTTTAAGTGTGCTGGACACACTGAGTAAAAGACTAAGCAGGTATCATTACAGGAATAGAAGGTTTTGCTTGATTTGTGAAGTACCAAGTTATCTGTTTTGATTTGGTCATTACCCAAATCATTTCCAAAGTACATATATGGTTTCTTTATGTCATTTGGAAGCTAAGCTTGTGTACTAAGCATATCAGAAGAGAAAAGAAGGCAGGTGTGAAGCAGGTTTTGCAGCACCAACTGATTTCCTGAGTGCATCCATCCATCACTCTCAACAGTGGTATCAGAGCAAAACAAGGTAATCATGGGTGATGGTTTCCCTTCTTTCATTGACAAATTGGACAGAAACAACTATCAAGCTTGGTCATTGAGAATGAAGACCTATTTACAAGGGAGAAGTCTATTTGGATACATATCAGGAGATGAGGAGTTGTCCTCATTCAAGACTAGAGGACTACCTACAAAGGATGAGCATGAAAGACTTAACCAATGGTGTGCAAAGGATGCTTTGGCAAGGTCTTACCTCTTAAACTCTATATCTGACTTTCTTTTACCTCATGTAAGGAACTGTAAGACTTCCCAAGAGACTTGGGAAACCTTGTCAAACTATTTTTCTTCCAACACAAGGGCTAGGAAGAATCAATTATGGATAGAGTTCACAACACTTAGGAAGCAGCCCAAGCAATCAGTCTCAGACTATGTGACAAAGATCAAAGATGTGGCAGATCAACTAGCAAGCATTGGAGAGGAAATTGAAGAGGAGCAAATAGTCAGGCAAGTGACAAATGGACTCAAGGCAGATGATAAGTGGGAAAGTTTCACCACTGCAATGGACCTCTACATGGACATGCATACCCCTGATCTCACAACACTCATGGGTCAACTATTTACACATGAAGCAAAGTTCACCAAGGCTGGAGATCAATCAAAAGGTAATAATCCCTCTGCTCTCTATACTGATAAGAAAGTTAAAGACAAAGGCAAGAAGAAACAGGATGAAGAAGGCTCTACCTCTCAAGCCAATTATGCAGGGAGAGGTAGGTCATCTAGAGGAAGAGGCAGAGGAGGTAAGTCAGGTAGGGGGAGACCCTACAACTCATCACCATGCAACATCTGTGGGTTGTCCAATCATACCACAGATGAATGCTACAAGAACTACAAAAATCAGAGAGGAAGAGGCTACTCAAGAGGTGGATACTCTCAAGGAAGAGGCAGATTCAACCAACATCAAAGCTACAATGGGTACAACAACCAATACAACAACAATTACAACAACAACCACAATGGAAGCTACCAAGGTGGATTCAGAAATAGAAGAGACTACAACAACTACACAGAGGAGCAAGATGACTCCTTATTGATCATGAACATGACCTCCAAGATAGGTACAAATGATGATCATTTATTTTATATTGACTCAGGATGTTCTAACCATGTAGCTGGCAATGTGGCACTACTTTCTGATTTGGAAGAGCCCAAGGGCAAACATCAGGTACAAACAGGTGATGACACTAAACACTCTGTTGTCAAAGTTGGAAATGTGAAGACATGTGATGGTAATCAGAACCTATTAAGCAGAGTACTCTATGTACCAACAATAACTAAGAATTTAATGAGTGTTGGTCAGATTGTGGAGAAAGGTTTGCAAGTCAGATTCACACAACATGGAGCATATGTGGAGGACCCAAAACAAGGATTCAGAAGGATAGCCAAAGGGGAGAAATCAGGTAGACTATTTACATTTGAGCTAGAAGATACAAAAAACATTGCTTTGTATAATTACAAGGATCAGACACTTTCAGAGTTAGAGATATGGCATAAGAGATTAGGGCACATAGGTGAAAGGACTCTTAAGCAAATGTGCAGGGATCAATGTGTGCTTGGGATACCTAATGTATCCAAGCAACATATGATTTACAAATGTGGATCATGTCAATTTGGTAAGTCTCACAGATTACCCTACTCAAGGAAAGGTTTTATGCATGAAGACTACCTAG
Organism: Ceratopteris richardii; assembly: GCA_020310875.1. Classification (NCBI taxonomy): domain Eukaryota; kingdom Viridiplantae; phylum Streptophyta; class Polypodiopsida; order Polypodiales; family Pteridaceae; genus Ceratopteris; species Ceratopteris richardii. The sequence goes on along the minus strand of MU260145.1, from coordinate 61,488 downwards.
ACTTGGTACACACAGATGTTTGGGGACCTAGCAAGGACCCTTCCATTTCTGGTTCAAGGTATTATGTGTCCTTCATTGATGACTATAGCAGGTGGACCATTTTATACTTTATGAAGCATAAAGATGAAGTGTTTAATTGTTTCAAGAGGTATCTTGCACTTGTTGAGAATCAAACAGGTAGAAGCTTGAAGAGGCTAAGATCAGATGGTGGAGGAGAGTACTTCTCCAATGAGTTTGAAGATTTCTTGCAGGAAAGAGGCATGAAAAGGGAGATCACTACAAGGTACTCACCTGAACAAAATGGGGTAGCAGAAAGAAGGAATAGACTTATAGTGGAAACAGCTAGGTCTATGCTCAATGAGAAAAAGTTGCCAAATTATCTATGGGCAGAGAGTGTATCCACAGCTACTTATCTCATCAATAGTTTGCCATCCAAATCACTTGATGGCATGACTCCATATGAAGCTTGGCATGGTAAGAGACCCTCTCTGGATCATTGCAAAATCTTTGGTTGTATTGCATATGTGCATATTCCCTCACAGGTAAGAGGAAAGCTAGACCCAAAGGCAGAGAAATGTATCTTCATTGGTTATGACTTGAACCAAAAGGGATACAGATTCTACAACCCCACAAACAAAGGGTTCAAGGTAAGCAGAGATGTCATATTTGATGAAAATGACTCATGGTATGAGAATGAATGCAGGAAAGTGAGTTTACCCTATGACATGGAGGAAGATTTTCCAAAGCTTACCAAGGAAGAGCCAACTCAGCAAGAAGACTCAAGCTCAGATGATGATACCATAAACCTTGAAGAGTTCAAGGCTTGGAAATCCAAAGGAAAAATGAAGATGAAGCAATTGGAGGACAAAGCAGAAACTTCTACTCAAGCTATGAGAAGATCTCAGAGAGAGAAGAAGAAGCCTATCAGATTTGGGTATGACACATCACTTGTAACTAAACATTCTGTATATCTTGCAAAAGACTTGTTGAATGAAGAACCAGGTACCTATGAAGAAGCAATTACAAAGCCAGAATGGAGAGAAGCCATGGATGAGGAGATAGAAGCCCTCAAAGAGAGTGATACTTGGGACTTGGTACCCAAGAAAGATTCTATGAAGGTAATAGGATCCAGATGGATCTACAAATTGAAGAAGAATTCAGATGGAACAATTAACAGGTACAAAGCTAGGTTGGTAGCCAAGGGTTTTGCACAAACCCAAGGCATTGATTATGAGGAGACATTTTCTCCTGTGGCCAAGATGCCAACTATCAGAGTTTTGGTGAGTGTAGCTGCATCCAAGAATTGGAACATGTACCAATTGGATGTGAAGAATGCATTCCTAAATGGATGGATATCTGAAGAAGTCTACATGTCACAACCACCTAGCTATGAAGATCCAAAAAAGGTACATTATGTTTGTAAATTGAAGAAGGCTCTGTATGGTTTGAAGCAGGCACCTAGAGCACGGAACTACAGATTGACCACCTACCTCCAAGACCAAGGGTTTATGATGAGCAAAGCAGACACTTCTCTGTTCATAAAGAGAAGTAGTACAGAGGTAATTTACTTATGTGTCTATGTAGATGACATCATCATTACAGGTAATGATGTCAATGGGATTAGACACATCAAAGGACAGATGATGAAAGAATTCAAGATTAGTGATCTTGGATTACTAAAATATTTCCTAGGTCTTGAATTGATCTACACAAATTCAGGTATCTACATTACTCAAAAGAAGTATGTACAGGATATGGTCAAGAAGTTTGGTTTGCAGGATGCTAAGGTATCTACTACTCCAATGGAGGTTAACCAAAAGCTAAGTGCTCATGAAGGAGAAGAAATCAAAGACATTACAGGATACCAAAGTATGGTGGGTAGTTTGAACTATGCTACCTTGACAAGAATTGACATAGCATATGGAGTAAGTGTGCTTAGTCAATTCATGCACAAACCAAGGATACCTCACCTAGAGGCACCTAAGAAGATCTTGAAGTACCTCAAGGGAACTCAAAGTCATGGTTTGTATTTTCCTTATACATCAGATATTGACATAAAGGTGTACTCAGATGCAGATTGGGCAGGATGCAAGGATGATAGGAGAAGCACCTCAGGATATATTTGTTTTGCAGGGGATAAGCCTATCTCTTGGTCAGCTAAGAAGCAACCTACAGTGGCATTGTCATCCACTGAAGCAGAGTATAGAGGGCTTGCAAATGCTACTCAAGAAGCTATCTGGTTGAAGCTTCTATACACAGAGTTAGGTCTACTCACAAGACCACCTATCATATTTGGAGACAACACTAGCTCTCTTCACCTTGCAGCAAACCCAATTTATCATGCAAGAACAAAGCACATAGAGGTTCATTACCACTATGTGAGAGAGAAATTGCTAAGTAAAGATATACAATTGACATATGTATCTACTAATATGCAATGTGCAGATTTACTTACAAAGGCATTGGATGGAAACAAGTTATGCAGATTCAAATCTATGATTGGATTGCAGGAAGTAATTGAAGAATGAAGAAGAAGACTTAAGCCAAAGTGTTTGGCTTGAGGGGGAGCTGTTGGTGCAAGACAAGCCTACACACATTGGCTTGGACCCTTAGACATATGGAAGATTAGCATGGACAAAGGATTATCTAGGCTTCACTTAAAGGAAGACTCATGTGAACATATGCTTATATGCTATTACCTCTTTACCCCTTGTAAAAGTCTAAGTGACTTATCATTTGATTGTAATCACTTTAAGTCATCTACCTACCACTAGAGTCGTGGAAATTTGAATGTTGAGATAGAGAGAATATCTCCCTACTTTTAGAGGAGAGATTCAAGGGAGCCTAAGTTTGAATTTCAAATTCAAATGATCTCAAGACTTCTATAAAAGATGAAGTAAAAAGTCGCGGGTTATACTCTCACTCTAGCTCACTCCCCAAGGCATATTTTCCATTGTAATTCATTGTGTGTGAAGGTTACTCTATTGCCAACACCACAATACCTCATTTAGCTGTGCTTGTCAAGCTAATGAGATTGTACAAACACATTTATCAATAGAAGTATACATTCATCATCTCTGGTTTTTCTGAGTTTCCTACTTCAAGTCTGTCAACTTCAAAGGAGCATTTCTCTGGATCTACTGAATCAAATTAAGTGTTCTATAGCTCATTGGAACCAGCGCAAAGTCTACTACAAGCATACAAAAGTTCAAAGGATTTCATTCAGCCATTTGGGAGAAAATCGAGTCGAGGTGCACACTGGTATTTGTCTGCAGAGTTCCTGAAAAGTCGGGGGTGATTATAATTTTGCTAAACTTATTTCTCAGTGCATAGTTTATCAATTGAAGTGATTCCACTTGTGATTGGTAGCTTACTAAGGTATATTGATACTCCCAAAAGGAATTGTTCCAATTTTAAGTGTGCTGGACACACTGAGTAAAAGACTAAGCAGGTATCATTACAGGAATAGAAGGTTTTGCTTGATTTGTGAAGTACCAAGTTATCTGTTTTGATTTGGTCATTACCCAAATCATTTCCAAAGTACATATATGGTTTCTTTATGTCATTTGGAAGCTAAGCTTGTGTACTAAGCATATCAGAAGAGAAAAGAAGGCAGGTGTGAAGCAGGTTTTGCAGCACCAACTGATTTCCTGAGTGCATCCATCCATCACTCTCAACAGTGGTATCAGAGCAAAACAAGGTAATCATGGGTGATGGTTTCCCTTCTTTCATTGACAAATTGGACAGAAACAACTATCAAGCTTGGTCATTGAGAATGAAGACCTATTTACAAGGGAGAAGTCTATTTGGATACATATCAGGAGATGAGGAGTTGTCCTCATTCAAGACTAGAGGACTACCTACAAAGGATGAGCATGAAAGACTTAACCAATGGTGTGCAAAGGATGCTTTGGCAAGGTCTTACCTCTTAAACTCTATATCTGACTTTCTTTTACCTCATGTAAGGAACTGTAAGACTTCCCAAGAGACTTGGGAAACCTTGTCAAACTATTTTTCTTCCAACACAAGGGCTAGGAAGAATCAATTATGGATAGAGTTCACAACACTTAGGAAGCAGCCCAAGCAATCAGTCTCAGACTATGTGACAAAGATCAAAGATGTGGCAGATCAACTAGCAAGCATTGGAGAGGAAATTGAAGAGGAGCAAATAGTCAGGCAAGTGACAAATGGACTCAAGGCAGATGATAAGTGGGAAAGTTTCACCACTGCAATGGACCTCTACATGGACATGCATACCCCTGATCTCACAACACTCATGGGTCAACTATTTACACATGAAGCAAAGTTCACCAAGGCTGGAGATCAATCAAAAGGTAATAATCCCTCTGCTCTCTATACTGATAAGAAAGTTAAAGATAAAGGCAAGAAGAAACAGGATGAAGAAGGCTCTACCTCTCAAGCCAATTATGCAGGGAGAGGTAGGTCATCTAGAGGAAGAGGCAGAGGAGGTAAGTCAGGTAGGGGGAGACCCTACAACTCATCACCATGCAACATCTGTGGGTTGTCCAATCATACCACAGATGAATGCTACAAGAACTACAAAAATCAGAGAGGAAGAGGCTACTCAAGAGGTGGATACTCTCAAGGAAGAGGCAGATTCAACCAACATCAAAGCTACAATGGGTACAACAACCAATACAACAACAATTACAACAACAACCACAATGGAAGCTACCAAGGTGGATTCAGAAATAGAAGAGACTACAACAACTACACAGAGGAGCAAGATGACTCCTTATTGATCATGAACATGACCTCCAAGATAGGTACAAATGATGATCATTTATTTTACATTGACTCAGGATGTTCTAACCATGTAGCTGGCAATGTGGCACTACTTTCTGATTTGGAAGAGCCCAAGGGCAAACATCAGGTACAAACAGGTGATGACACTAAACACTCTGTTGTCAAAGTTGGAAAAGTGAAGACATGTGATGGTAATCAGAACCTATTAAGCAGAGTACTCTATGTACCAACAATAACTAAGAATTTAATGAGTGTTGGTCAGATTGTGGAGAAAGGTTTGCAAGTCAGATTCACACAACATGGAGCATATGTGGAGGACCCAAAACAAGGATTCAGAAGGATAGCCAAAGGGGAGAAATCAGGTAGACTATTTACATTTGAGCTAGAAGATACAAAAAACATTGCTTTGTATAATTACAAGGATCAGACACTTTCAGAGTTAGAGATATGGCATAAGAGATTAGGGCACATAGGTGAAAGGACTCTTAAGCAAATGTGCAGGGATCAATGTGTGCTTGGGATACCTAATGTATCCAAGCAACATATGATTTACAAATGTGGATCATGTCAATTTGGTAAGTCTCACAGATTACCCTACTCAAGGAAAGGTTTTATGCATGAAGACTACCTAGACTTGGTACACACAGATGTTTGGGGACCTAGCAAGGACCCTTCCATTTCTGGTTCAAGGTATTATGTGTCCTTCATTGATGACTATAGCAGGTGGACCATTTTATACTTTATGAAGCATAAAGATGAAGTGTTTAATTGTTTCAAGAGGTATCTTGCACTTGTTGAGAATCAAACAGGTAGAAGCTTGAAGAGGCTAAGATCAGATGGTGGAGGAGAGTACTTCTCCAATGAGTTTGAAGATTTCTTGCAGGAAAGAGGCATCAAAAGGGAGATCACTACAAGGTACTCACCTGAACAAAATGGGGTAGCAGAAAGAAGGAATAGACTTATAGTGGAAACAGCTAGGTCTATGCTCAATGAGAAAAAGTTGCCAAATTATCTATGGGCAGAGAGTGTATCCACAGCTACTTATCTCATCAATAGGTTGCCATCCAAATCACTTGATGGCATGACTCCATATGAAGCTTGGCATGGTAAGAGACCCTCTCTGGATCATTGCAAAATCTTTGGTTGTATTGCATATGTGCATATTCCCTCACAGGTAAGAGGAAAGCTAGACCCAAAGGCAGAGAAATGTATCTTCATTGGTTATGACTTGAACCAAAAGGGATACAGATTCTACAACCCCACAAACAAAGGGTTCAAGGTAAGCAGAGATGTCATATTTGATGAAAATGACTCATGGTATGAGAATGAATGCAGGAAAGTGAGTTTACCCTATGACATGGAGGAAGATTTTCCAAAGCTTACCAAGGAAGAGCCAACTCAGCAAGAAGACTCAAGCTCAGATGATGATACCATAAACCTTGAAGAGTTCAAGGCTTGGAAATCCAAAGGAAAAATGAAGATGAAGCAATTGGAGGACAAAGCAGAAACTTCTACTCAAGCTATGAGAAGATCTCAGAGAGAGAAGAAGAAGCCTATCAGATTTGGGTATGACACATCACTTGTAACTAAACATTCTGTATATCTTGCAAAAGACTTGTTGAATGAAGAACCAGGTACCTATGAAGAAGCAATTACAAAGCCAGAATGGAGAGAAGCCATGGATGAGGAGATAGAAGCCCTCAAAGAGAGTGATACTTGGGACTTGGTACCCAAGAAAGATTCTATGAAGGTAATAGGATCCAGATGGATCTACAAATTGAAGAAGAATTCAGATGGAACAATTAACAGGTACAAAGCTAGGTTGGTAGCCAAGGGTTTTGCACAAACCCAAGGCATTGATTATGAGGAGACATTTTCTCCTGTGGCCAAGATGCCAACTATCAGAGTTTTGGTGAGTGTAGCTGCATCCAAGAATTGGAACATGTACCAATTGGATGTGAAGAATGCATTCCTAAATGGATGGATATCTGAAGAAGTCTACATGTCACAACCACCTAGCTATGAAGATCCAAAAAAGGTACATTATGTTTGTAAATTGAAGAAGGCTCTGTATGGTTTGAAGCAGGCACCTAGAGCACGGAACTACAGATTGACCACCTACCTCCAAGACCAAGGGTTTATGATGAGCAAAGCAGACACTTCTCTGTTCATAAAGAGAAGTAGTACAGAGGTAATTTACTTATGTGTCTATGTAGATGACATCATCATTACAGGTAATGATGTCAATGGGATTAGACACATCAAAGGACAGATGATGAAAGAATTCAAGATTAGTGATCTTGGATTACTAAAATATTTCCTAGGTCTTGAATTGATCTACACAAATTCAGGTATCTACATTACTCAAAAGAAGTATGTACAGGATATGGTCAAGAAGTTTGGTTTGCAGGATGCTAAGGTATCTACTACTCCAATGGAGGTTAACCAAAAGCTAAGTGCTCATGAAGGAGAAGAAATCAAAGACATTACAGGATACCAAAGTATGGTGGGTAGTTTGAACTATGCTACCTTGACAAGAATTGACATAGCATATGGAGTAAGTGTGCTTAGTCAATTCATGCACAAACCAAGGATACCTCACCTAGAGGCAGCTAAGAAGATCTTGAAGTACCTCAAGGGAACTCAAAGTCATGGTTTGTATTTTCCTTATACATCAGATATTGACATAAAGGTGTACTCAGATGCAGATTGGGCAGGATGCAAGGATGATAGGAGAAGCACCTCAGGATATATTTGTTTTGCAGGGGATAAGCCTATCTCTTGGTCAGCTAAGAAGCAACCTACAGTGGCATTGTCATCCACTGAAGCAGAGTATAGAGGGCTTGCAAATGCTACTCAAGAAGCTATCTGGTTGAAGCTTCTATACACAGAGTTAGGTCTACTCACAAGACCACCTATCATATTTGGAGACAACACTAGCTCTCTTCACCTTGCAGCAAACCCAATTTATCATGCAAGAACAAAGCACATAGAGGTTCATTACCACTATGTGAGAGAGAAATTGCTAAGTAAAGATATACAATTGACATATGTATCTACTAATATGCAATGTGCAGATTTACTTACAAAGGCATTGGATGGAAACAAGTTATGCAGATTCAAATCTATGATTGGATTGCAGGAAGTAATTGAAGAATGAAGAAGAAGACTTAAGCCAAAGTGTTTGGCTTGAGGGGGAGCTGTTGGTGCAAGACAAGCCTACACACATTGGCTTGGACCCTTAGACATATGGAAGATTAGCATGGACAAAGGATTATCTAGGCTTCACTTAAAGGAAGACTCATGTGAACATATGCTTATATGTTATTACCTCTTTACCCCTTGTAAAAGTCTAAGTGACTTATCATTTGATTGTAATCACTTTAAGTCATCTACCTACCACTAGAGTCGTGGAAATTTGAATGTTGAGATAGAGAGAATATCTCCCTACTTTTAGAGGAGAGATTCAAGGGAGCCTAAGTTTGAATTTCAAATTCAAATGATCTCAAGACTTCTATAAAAGATGAAGTAAAAAGTCGCGGGTTATACTCTCACTCTAGCTCACTCCCCGAGGCATATTTTCCATTGTAATTCATTGTGTGTGAAGGTTACTCTATTGCCAACACCACAATACCTCATTTAGCTGTGCTTGTCAAGCTAATGAGATTGTACAAACACATTTATCAATAGAAGTATACATTCATCATCTCTGGTTTTTCTGAGTTTCCTACTTCAAGTCTGTCAACTTCAAAGGAGCATTTCTCTGGATCTACTGAATCAAATTAAGTGTTCTATAGCTCATTGGAACCAGCTCCAAGTCTACTACAAGCATACAAAATTTCAAAGGATTTCATTCAGCCATTTGGGAGAAAATCGAGTCGAGGTGCACACTGGTATTTGTCTGCAGAGTTCCTGAAAAGTCGGGGGTGATTATAATTTTGCTAAACTTATTTCTCAGTGCATAGTTTATCAATTGAAGTGATTCCACTTGTGATTGGTAGCTTACTAAGGTATATTGATACTCCCAAAAGGAATTGTTCCAATTTTAAGTGTGCTGGACACACTGAGTAAAAGACTAAGCAGGTATCATTACAGGAATAGAAGGTTTTGCTTGATTTGTGAAGTACCAAGTTATCTGTTTTGATTTGGTCATTACCCAAATCATTTCCAAAGTACATATATGGTTTCTTTATGTCATTTGGAAGCTAAGCTTGTGTACTAAGCATATCAGAAGAGAAAAGAAGGCAGGTGTGAAGCAGGTTTTGCAGCACCAACTGATTTCCTGAGTGCATCCATCCATCACTCTCAACAGTGGTATCAGAGCAAAACAAGGTAATCATGGGTGATGGTTTCCCTTCTTTCATTGACAAATTGGACAGAAACAACTATCAAGCTTGGTCATTGAGAATGAAGACCTATTTACAAGGGAGAAGTCTATTTGGATACATATCAGGAGATGAGGAGTTGTCCTCATTCAAGACTAGAGGACTACCTACAAAGGATGAGCATGAAAGACTTAACCAATGGTGTGCAAAGGATGCTTTGGCAAGGTCTTACCTCTTAAACTCTATATCTGACTTTCTTTTACCTCATGTAAGGAACTGTAAGACTTCCCAAGAGACTTGGGAAACCTTGTCAAACTATTTTTCTTCCAACACAAGGGCTAGGAAGAATCAATTATGGATAGAGTTCACAACACTTAGGAAGCAGCCCAAGCAATCAGTCTCAGACTATGTGACAAAGATCAAAGATGTGGCAGATCAACTAGCAAGCATTGGAGAGGAAATTGAAGAGGAGCAAATAGTCAGGCAAGTGACAAATGGACTCAAGGCAGATGATAAGTGGGAAAGTTTCACCACTGCAATGGACCTCTACATGGACATGCATACCCCTGATCTCACAACACTCATGGGTCAACTATTTACACATGAAGCAAAGTTCACCAAGGCTGGAGATCAATCAAAAGGTAATAATCCCTCTGCTCTCTATACTGATAAGAAAGTTAAAGATAAAGGCAAGAAGAAACAGGATGAAGAAGGCTCTACCTCTCAAGCCAATTATGCAGGGAGAGGTAGGTCATCTAGAGGAAGAGGCAGAGGAGGTAAGTCAGGTAGGGGGAGACCCTACAACTCATCACCATGCAACATCTGTGGGTTGTCCAATCATACCACAGATGAATGCTACAAGAACTACAAAAATCAGAGAGGAAGAGGCTACTCAAGAGGTGGATACTCTCAAGGAAGAGGCAGATTCAACCAACATCAAAGCTACAATGGGTACAACAACCAATACAACAACAATTACAACAACAACCACAATGGAAGCTACCAAGGTGGATTCAGAAATAGAAGAGACTACAACAACTACACAGAGGAGCAAGATGACTCCTTATTGATCATGAACATGACCTCCAAGATAGGTACAAATGATGATCATTTATTTTACATTGACTCAGGATGTTCTAACCATGTAGCTGGCAATGTGGCACTACTTTCTGATTTGGAAGAGCCCAAGGGCAAACATCAGGTACAAACAGGTGATGACACTAAACACTTTGTTGTCAAAGTTGGAAATGTGAAGACATGTGATGGTAATCAGAACCTATTAAGCAGAGTACTCTATGTACCAACAATAACTAAGAATTTAATGAGTGTTGGTCAGATTGTGGAGAAAGGTTTGCAAGTCAGATTCACACAACATGGAGCATATGTGGAGGACCCAAAACAAGGATTCAGAAGGATAGCCAAAGGGGAGAAATCAGGTAGACTATTTACATTTGAGCTAGAAGATACAAAAAACATTGCTTTGTATAATTACAAGGATCAGACACTTTCAGAGTTAGAGATATGGCATAAGAGATTAGGGCACATAGGTGAAAGGACTCTTAAGCAAATGTGCAGGGATCAATGTGTGCTTGGGATACCTAATGTATCCAAGCAACATATGATTTACAAATGTGGATCATGTCAATTTGGTAAGTCTCACAGATTACCCTACTCAAGGAAAGGTTTTATGCATGAAGACTACCTAGACTTGGTACACACAGATGTTTGGGGACCTAGCAAGGACCCTTCCATTTCTGGTTCAAGGTATTATGTGTCCTTCATTGATGACTATAGCAGGTGGACCATTTTATACTTTATGAAGCATAAAGATGAAGTGTTTAATTGTTTCAAGAGGTATCTTGCACTTGTTGAGAATCAAACAGGTAGAAGCTTGAAGAGGCTAAGATCAGATGGTGGAGGAGAGTACTTCTCCAATGAGTTTGAAGATTTCTTGCAGGAAAGAGGCATCAAAAGGGAGATCACTACAAGGTACTCACCTGAACAAAATGGGGTAGCAGAAAGAAGGAATAGACTTATAGTGGAAACAGCTAGGTCTATGCTCAATGAGAAAAAGTTGCCAAATTATCTATGGGCAGAGAGTGTATCCACAGCTACTTATCTCATCAATAGGTTGCCATCCAAATCACTTGATGGCATGACTCCATATGAAGCTTGGCATGGTAAGAGACCCTCTCTGGATCATTGCAAAATCTTTGGTTGTATTGCATATGTGCATATTCCCTCACAGGTAAGAGGAAAGCTAGACCCAAAGGCAGAGAAATGTATCTTCATTGGTTATGACTTGAACCAAAAGGGATACAGATTCTACAACCCCACAAACAAAGGGTTCAAGGTAAGCAGAGATGTCATATTTGATGAAAATGACTCATGGTATGAGAATGAATGCAGGAAAGTGAGTTTACCCTATGACATGGAGGAAGATTTTCCAAAGCTTACCAAGGAAGAGCCAACTCAGCAAGAAGACTCAAGCTCAGATGATGATACCATAAACCTTGAAGAGTTCAAGGCTTGGAAATCCAAAGGAAAAATGAAGATGAAGCAATTGGAGGACAAAGCAGAAACTTCTACTCAAGCTATGAGAAGATCTCAGAGAGAGAAGAAGAAGCCTATCAGATTTGGGTATGACACATCACTTGTAACTAAACATTCTGTATATCTTGCAAAAGACTTGTTGAATGAAGAACTTGGTACCTATGAAGAAGCAATTACAAAGCCAGAATGGAGAGAAGCCATGGATGAGGAGATAGAAGCCCTCAAAGAGAGTGATACTTGGGACTTGGTACCCAAGAAAGATTCTATGAAGGTAATAGGATCCAGATGGATCTACAAATTGAAGAAGAATTCAGATGGAACAATTAACAGGTACAAAGCTAGGTTGGTAGCCAAGGGTTTTGCACAAACCCAAGGCATTGATTATGAGGAGACATTTTCTCCTGTGGCCAAGATGCCAACTATCAGAGTTTTGGTGAGTGTAGCTGCATCCAAGAATTGGAACATGTACCAATTGGATGTGAAGAATGCATTCCTAAATGGATGGATATCTGAAGAAGTCTACATGTCACAACCACCTGGCTATGAAGATCCAAAAAAGGTACATTATGTTTGTAAATTGAAGAAGGCTCTGTATGGTTTGAAGCAGGCACCTAGAGCATGGAACTACAGATTGACCACCTACCTCCAAGACCAAGGGTTTATGATGAGCAAAGCAGACACTTCTCTGTTCATAAAGAGAAGTAGTACAGAGGTAATTTACTTATGTGTCTATGTAGATGACATCATCATCACAGGTAATGATGTCAATGGGATTAGACACATCAAAGGACAGATGATGAAAGAATTCAAGATTAGTGATCTTGGATTACTAAAATATTTCCTAGGTCTTGAATTGATCTACACAAATTCAGGTATCTACATTACTCAAAAGAAGTATGTACAGGATATGGTCAAGAAGTTTGGTTTGCAGGATGCTAAGGTATCTACTACTCCAATGGAGGTTAACCAAAAGCTAAGTGCTCATGAAGGAGAAGAAATCAAAGACATTACAGGATACCAAAGTATGGTGGGTAGTTTGAACTATGCTACCTTGACAAGAATTGACATAGCATATGGAGTAAGTGTGCTTAGTCAATTCATGCACAAACCAAGGATACCTCACCTAGAGGCAGCTAAGAAGATCTTGAAGTACCTCAAGGGAACTCAAAGTCATGGTTTGTATTTTCCTTATACATCAGATATTGACATAAAGGTGTACTCAGATGCAGATTGGGCAGGATGCAAGGATGATAGGAGAAGCACCTCAGGATATATTTGTTTTGCAGGGGATAAGCCTATCTCTTGGTCAGCCAAGAAGCAACCTACAGTGGCATTGTCATCCACTGAAGCAGAGTATAGAGGGCTTGCCAATGCCACTCAAGAAGCTATCTGGTTGAAGCTTCTATATACAGAGTTAGGTCTACACACAAGACCACCTATTATCTTTGGAGACAACACTAGCTCTCTTCACCTTGCAGCAAATCCAATTTATCATGCCAGAACCAAACACATAGAGGTTCATTACCACTATGTGAGAGAGAAGTTACTTAGCAAAGAGATTCAATTGACATATGTGTCTACTAATATGCAATGTGCAGATTTACTTACAAAGGCATTGGATGGAAACAAGTTATGGAGATTCAAATCTATGATTGGATTGCAGGAAGTGATTGAAGAATGAAAGAGAAGACTTAAGCCAAAGTGTTTGGCTTGAGGGGGAGCTGTTGGTGCATATCAAGCCTTCACACATTGGCTTGGAACATTGGAACCTTTAGTATGGATTTGGAACCCTTGAAGGATATCTCTACATGAAGGATAAGGCATAGGAACTCATACTTATGAGTTATTATCTTTTACCCCTTGTAAAAGTCTAGTTGACTTGACATTTATTTGTAATCACTTGAAGTCATTCAACTACCTCATTAGTCGTGGAAAAGAGAATAGTTAAGTGGAGAGAATATCTCCCTACTTTTAGAGGAGAGATTCATGATGGAGAGTGTTAATCTCCAAAAGAACAACCTACTCTTGAATTTAGAACACCTCTATATCAAGAGTAAGTCAAAACCTTCACTAAATTAGAGGTCCAATCTCCAAATTATCAAAATTGAGAAAATCTGTGAAGAAGATGAAACACAGAAAAGTCTGATGCAGAATTTCTTCACATTGACCTATCAATCATGTAAAGTTTTCTATGAAATTTTGTATGGAGTGTCGCCTAGAGATTGCGCACCTCCTACAAGTTAAAGTTCTCAAAAATGTTTAGTATAACTTGAGAAATTGACTTCACAAGTTACCTATGTCCAAATCTGTACTTCTGAGAAGTCGATTTGACACCCCTAACTTCTTAACTTTGGTTCTCACAATGTCGAACCCGTTTTACCAAAACCTTTTGACTGAAGATAGCTTATCTCTCAACTTAGATTTTGAGCTATCATATGTGTAAAACTTTACACTGTGCACTGAGCACTACTCAATTCTTTGGACTCGAAATGTGCGCCTGTTTCAGAGAACTGTGAACATTCAACACATATGAATGTTCCTACTTACAATTCTCCTAACCTGTTTGCAATTAGACTCTGAAATTCTAGTCACAGACTCATTAACTAACAACTTAGATATCCTCAAAAGGATTTCACAAATGATCTACCACAGACGGAGTAGACGCAGAAACATCGGGCGCAACATTTCTTTGATTTCAGGAGAAGACTACAACTGAAAAGTGAGAGAGACTACAACTTCTTTCTCAACTGTCTATTGACATTTACAATCACTAATTTCTCTATTCCTATGCTCATACAAAGTCTCTCTTTGTCTTCTCTCTATATCCCGACATTTTCCAAAAGTATTTATAGGCATCTATATACAAACTCTTATCAAACCATAAGTATATGTAACCTATGTCATAACTAATGTACATATGTGTACATGTCCTTCACTCTTGTGAATGTATCCATCTTCTTTGCTCCAAATCTTCAATTGGTGATTGATCTGCTTCAATTGGTGATTGATCTGCACCAACAACTCCCCCTCAATCATCAATTGAGGTTTCTCCTTTCTTCTTTATACCTGCCATGTCTTTGAACCTTTGTAACTTTGGTCCATCCAAGCTTTTTGTAAGCATATCAGCTATCTGATCTTTTGTTGAAGTATGGATTACTTCAATCTCTTTATCCATCACCTTCTCTCTTAGAAAGTAGTACTGAATCTCAATGTGTTTGGTCCTGGCATGAAAAACAGGATTAGCAGCTAAATACAATGAACTCATGTTATCTCCATATATAATTGGTACCCCATGCATAATGTCAAGACTCTTCATCAAGGTCTTGAGCCAAATCACTTCCTTTGCAGCTTCAACCATGCCTTTATACTCAGCTTCTGTAGAAGACAAAGCAACTGTATGTTGCTTCTTAGAACACCATGAGATTAACTTATCTCCCACATAACACATATAACCATAAGTTGATCTTCTATCATCTGGATTACCTGCCCAATCTGCATCACTATAAATTTTGATATTTGTATCTGAGGTAAACCCATAATACAAACCTTCATTGAGTGTACCCTTAATGTACCTCAATACCCTTTGTCCTGCAATCCAATGTTCTTTCCTTGGGCAATGCATGAATTGAGACAAAACTCCTACTGCATATGATAAATCAGGTCTAGTTAGAGTAGCATAGATAAGGCTACCAACCAAACTCTGATATTGTCTCATGTCCTTGAGTTCTTCACCTCCAAACTTACTCAATTTGTGATTCACCTCCATTGGTGTAGGTGCTACCCTGCAATCATCCATTTTAAACTTGATTAACAAGTTCTTCAAATACCTTTCTTGGGTCACAAATACTCCATGTTGAGTATATGTAATCTCCATGCCCAAGAAGTATGACAAGTCTCCCAAGTCACTTATCTTGAACTCCTTTTCCATTTGTCTCTTGAGCCTTTGTATTCCTTCTTCATCTGTACCTGTAAGGATTATATCATCAACATATATGCACATGTATATGAAACCATTTTCACTTGCTTTAACAAGCAAGCTACTATCTGCTTTAGACACCTGAAAACCAAGTTCTTTTAGGAACTTCACAAGTCTATAGTTCCATGCCCTTGGGGCCTGCTTCAAGCCATACAAAGCTCTCTTGAGCTTGCACACATGATCTGGATACCTTTTATCTCTGAATCCTTGAGGTTGCTCCATGAATACATCATCTGAAATATAACCATTCAAAAAAGCATTCTTCACATCAAGTTGACATAGCTTCCAACCTTTACATGCAGCAATAGCAATAAGTGT
The DNA here is from genome assembly GCA_020310875.1 of Ceratopteris richardii. Taxonomy (NCBI): domain Eukaryota; kingdom Viridiplantae; phylum Streptophyta; class Polypodiopsida; order Polypodiales; family Pteridaceae; genus Ceratopteris; species Ceratopteris richardii. Next base: position 45,549 of record MU260145.1, on the reverse strand, counting down.
CCTTATGGTTGTCATCTTTGCCACAGGACTATAGGTCTCATCATAATCAATACCATATGTTTGAGCAAAGCCTTTGACAACAAGTCTAGCTTTGTATCTAGACACACTTCCATCTGCAAACCTTTTTGTCTTGTAGACCCACTTGCATCCAATAATTTTCTGACTATTTGGTTTTGGAACCAAATCCCAAGTTTGATTTTCCAATAGTGCATCATATTCTTCCTGCATAGCACTCTCCCATTTTTCCTTACCTTTTGCCTCTTCATATGTAGAAGGGTCTTCATCTGTATTCACCATATAAGCATAATCTTTTGTGGCTAGAAATGAAGTATCATAACTATACCTTGTAGGTTGCCACCTATTTCTTGATGACCTTCTGAGTTCTCCACTCCTTGAGGTTTCTGGCTCTTCACATTCAGGATCAAATCTTGGTGTCTCTTCCACTTCAACCTGCACTTCATTATTCTCTTGCTCATCAAATATCTGAACTTTTGATTTACTTTTTCTTTGACTCACTTCTTCTTCATCACCTGTATTGATGTTAATTGTACCTGCATACCAAGTGCTTTGTTCATCAAATGTAACATCTTTAGAAACCATAAATTGCTTTGTTGATGGACTCCACAATCTATAGCCCATCTGCTTGTCATCATAACCAATGAAAACATACTTTTCAGCTTTGGGTTCCAACTTGTGTCTTAATTGTGATGGCACATATGCATATGCCACACACCCAAATACTCTGCAATGATCCAAGGTAGGTCTTTTACCCCACCAAGCCTCATATGGTGTCATACCTTGCAAGGCTTTACATGGTAGCCTATTGACCAAGTAAGTGGCTGTATTTACAGCCTCAGCCCACAAATAATTAGGGCAATTTTTCTCCTTCATCATGGATCTTGCAAACTCAACAAGAGTTCTATTTCTCCTTTCTGCAACACCATTTTGTTGAGGAGAGTACCTGCAAGTAACTTCCCTTTTTATACCTGCATTCCATAAGTAATCACTGAACTCATTAGAGAAATACTCTCCCCCTCCATCTGACCTTAGTCTTTTCAACTTATGACCTGTAATTCTTTCTGCATATGCATGATAGTGCTTAAATGTATTAAACACTTCTGACTTATCTTTGATCACATAGATAGTGATCCACCTAGTAGCATCATCAACATAAATCACATAATACCTTGATCCATTTATACTGAAATCTTTTGATGGTCCCCACACATCTGTGTGTACCAACTCAAGCTTCTCTGAGTGCATAAAACCATGCTTGGAATATGAATGTTTATGAGCCTTACCTAATTGACATGCCTCACATTTGTATGTCATATGTTGACCTGCAACATTAGGCAATCCAAGCACTGAACCATTGTTAACCATATCTTTAATACCTCTTTCATTGAAATGTCCAAGCCTCTTGTGCCAAAGATCTAACTCAGAGATCTTATGTCCTCCATATGTGAACATAGCATGACCAATATTGCCTTGAATCTTCAATGTAAATAATCTTCCTTCCTTTTTTTCTGAAACAATCTGTTTATACCCTTGGCTAGGGTCTTCCACATATACTCCATCATTAGTGAACCTTACTTCATATCCCTTTTCAACAATTTGTCCTACACTTATCAAATTCTTAGGGATTGTAGGAACATACAAGACCTTACTCAATAAGGTGCTTCCATCCTTGGCCTTCACTGATCCAATTGACTTCACATTGTGCTTTGTGTTGTCACGTGTTTGAACAACATGATTAAAAACTTTACTCTCCAAATCAGTCATCAAAGATATGTTACCACTCAGGTGATTGCTACACCCTGAGTCAATGTAGAAGACTCTTTGATCTTCATTCTACCTTTCACAAGTTGCATTCATTATCAGTGTTGAATCTTCCTTTTGATCTGAAGCATAATTGTAGTAGGTGTTGTTGTATTGTTGACTTTGGAATCCTCTACCTGTATTTCTTCCAAAGTAATTCCTTCCACCTCTACCTCTGTAATTACCTCTTTGATTTCTGCCACCTCTTCCTCTTGAATTATAATTTTGATTGTATCCACCAGTATTCTGATTATTATGCCAACAATCATTAGCTAAGTGATTTGTCTTACCACAAATCCAGCAAGCTTTGCCTCCATCTTTGTTGTTCCTGCCTCTTCCTCTACCTTTGCCACCTCCTCTTCCTCTTAGGAAGTTGGCTTGAGTAGTTGTTCCTTCATCTTCACCTGCTTGTTGTTTTCCTTTGTTATTCTTCTTCTTGTCCTTTGAGTACATTGCATGACCTGTACTCTTGTCACCATCTCCTTTAACATCCTGCTCAAATGTTAGCATATGACCTAACAATTGATTTAAATCAGGAGTGAAATGGTCAAGTGATAGTTCTGTAGACAAAATAAATGGCTTCCATTTGTCATCACCTCTCAACCCTGTAAGGATTTGCCTTACCAACTTATCTTCCTCAATGTCTTCATCAACAGCTCCTAAAGCATCTGCAATATCTTTCATCCTTGTTACATAGTCTGAGATGGTTTGAGAGGCCTTCTTCTTGAAGGTAGTAAACTCTGCCCATAAGGATGCCTTCCTTGACTTTGTAGTGTTCTGGAAATGCTCCTCCAAAGCATTCCATATGTCAGTTGCACTTTCAAGACCTCTAATATGAGGTAACAAGTAATCATTGACTCCCATATATATAATGCTCCTAGCTTGAGCATCTTTCTTCATCCAATTTTTCAAATCTGCTAACTCTTCCCTAGTTGGAACACTAGGATCTCTGAATTCTGGCTTCTCTTCTTCTCCTGTGATGTAACCAATTAAATCTTTGCTCATAAGATGAGCTTCCATCCTCATTGACCATGCAGGATAGTTTTCCCTATCCAATTTCTCTATCTGTAGAGAATCTCCCATCTTGTGTCCACCTGTGTATTGAAAACTTCAAGCTTTACAAACAATGTATGTACCTTTACTTCGAATTAGACTCCTTTTGTCCTTCTTGATGTCGTATGGTCTCCTCCTCTTGCTTTTCCTTCAAACTTTCACCTTTTAGTTCTTCAAA
>MU260145.1:35000-37500 GCA_020310875.1 Ceratopteris richardii | reverse complement strand
ATGAAGAAAAACCAGAGTTTGCAGATCCAAGTATTCCTACTAGGGAAGAACTTGCAATGTTGAAGACTTGGATGAGAAAGGATGCTCAAGCAAGGAGTATCATCTACATGGCTGTAAATGATTACCTTCTACCTCACATCAGAGGTTTAGAAAGTGCCACAGATGTTTGGAATGCTTTGGAAGAGCATTTCCAAAATACAACTAAGTCAAGGAAGTCCTCACTATGGGCTGAGTTCACAACCTTCAAGAAGAAGAGCTCACAATCAATTTCAGATTATGTGGCAAGGATGAAAGATATTGCAGATAGCTTGGGAGCAGTGGATGAAGATATTGAAGAAGAAAAGTTGGTAAGACAAATACTTACAGGTCTAAGAGGTGATGAGAAGTGGAAGCCTTTTATCTTGTCCATAGAATTGTCACTTGATCACTTTACTCCTGATCTTAATCAATTGCTAGGACACATGCTAACCTTTGAGCACGATCTTAAAGGAGACAATGATAGAAGTACAAGTCAAGCTATGTACTCCAAAGACAAGAAAAAGAATGGCAAGGGAAAGCAATCAAATGATGATGAAGGGAATTCAAATCAAGCCAACTTCACAAAAGGGAAGACAAATTTCAGAGGTAAAGGAAGAGGAGGTAAGAACAAAGATAATGCTAAAGCTTGTTGGATTTGTGGCAGAACAAATCATTTGGCAAATGATTGTTGGTATAATAATCAAAGTGGAGGATACAACAATCAGAATTATAGTCAAAGAGGTAGAGGAGGCAGAAACCAAAGAGGCAATTTCAGAGGAAGAGGTGGTAGGACATCATATGGTAGAGGAGGTGGAAGAAACTTCCAATCTCAGTCCTACAACAATAATTATTACAATTATGCATCAGATCAGAAGGATGACATGACTCTTATCCTGAATGCAACTCATGAATCAATGGGAGAAGATCAAAGAGTGTTCTATATTGACTCAGGGTGCAGCAACCATCTGAGTGGGAATCTATCCTTGATGACTGATATGGAAGCAAGGGTGAATGGACATACAGTTCAAACAGGTGACAATACCAAACATAAAGTGGAGAGCATTGGATCAGTTAAGACAAAGAGTGGAAGTACACTTCTGAGCAAGGTACTTTATGTTCCAACTATTCCTAAAAATCTGATAAGTGTAGGGCAAATTGTGGAGAAAGGATATGAGGTAAGATTTACAAATGATGGTGTCTATGTACAAGATCCAAATCAGGGATATAGAAACATAATTGTAGGTAAAAAGGAAGGAAGATTGTTTACTCTCAAAGTCCAAGGTAATGTGGGACATGCATTGTTTACCTATGGAGGTCAAAAGATGTCTGAATTAGACCTATGGCATAAAAGGCTAGGTCATTTCAATGAGAGAGCTATAAAGGAGATGTCAAAGAATCAGGTGGTGCTTGGATTGCCAAACATTGAAGGGCAACATATGGTGTACAAGTGTGAAGCTTGTCAATTAGGTAAAGCACATAAAAGTTCTTATAACAAATCAGGGTACAAGTATTCAAACATGCTTGAATTGGTTCATACAGATGTATGGGGTCCCTCAAGGGACTATAGCATAAATGGATCCAGATATTATGTGTTGTTTGTTGATGATGCAACCAGGTGGATTACTTTGTATGTAATCAAGGACAAATCAGAAGTCTTCAAGACATTCAAACACTTTCATGCTTATGCAGAAAGGATCACAGGACAAAAGCTAAAGAGGTTAAGATCAGATGGAGGGGGAGAGTATTTCTCAAAAGAGTTTGATGATTATTTGTGGAATGCAGGTATCAAAAGAGAAGTAACTTGCAGGTACTCCCCTCAACAGAATGGAGTAGCAGAAAGGAGGAATAGGACTCTTGTAGAGTTTGCAAGAGCCATGATGAAGGAAAAGAATTGTCCAAATTATTTATGGGCAGAGGCCATTAACACTGCAACATACCTTGTGAATAGGTTGCCTTGCAAAGCTTTGGATGGAGGAACCCCTTATGAAGCATGGTGGGGTAAGAAGCCTAGTCTTGATCATTGTAAAGTATTTGGATGTATTGCATATGCTTATGTTCCTTCACAATTAAGACATAAGCTAGAACCAAAAGCAGAGAAGTATGTTTTTATTGGATATGATGATAGACAGATGGGTTATAGGTTGTGGAGTCCATCCACAAAGCAATTTCTTGTTACTAAAGATGTAACATTTGATGAGCAAAACATGTGGTATACAGGATCACCAAATGAGTATACAGGTGTTGAAGAAATTCAAAGGAAAGGAAAGGCCAAGGTAAAAGTATGTGAAGAAATTGTTGATGAAGTTGACTCTAGATGTAGAGTGCAGGATCATGTAGAAGAAGGGCCAAGATTTGATCCAGAATCAAATGAGGCTGAAACTTCAAGAAGTGCAGAAATCAGAAGATCTACAAGAGAAAGGAAAGAGCCTATAAGGTATAGTTATGATACATCTTTCCTAACAACAAAAGATTATGCCTACAT
>MU260145.1:12500-20000 GCA_020310875.1 Ceratopteris richardii | reverse complement strand
GCTCTTGCAGTTGCTGGATTTGAGTATGCAGAGAGTGAATTTTGGCTTTGGCTTCAAGTACTTCTTCTTGGAGGGGGGCAATGTCCACTTCTAAAAGATCAACTTTGCTCTGCAGGTCCTGTTGAATAGTCTGGGTGGCCATCGTCATCTGAAGAGGCTACTGCTGGGAGAATTGAATAAGTAATTGACCCATGGATGCCAATTTCGGTGAACATAACCGCAGGAAGAAGAGAAGAAGGTGGGGCAGAAAGAAGGTGAGGTGATGATGGTGGAGAGTAGTCAGGAGAGGATAAGAGATTGGACGATGCCTCACGAATGGCAGTTGGAGGTGAGGAGGGAGAAACTTCAGCAGCAGCAAGAATGGTGGTTGGAGGAGGAAGGGGAAGAAGAGAGGTCGGTACTAAGACGATTCCGGTTTCATTTTGAGGCACCTCCAGAACAACTTCGGTAACCGCTTCTTCATTATCGGTTGGTTGCTTGGCTATGTCTGCTTGATCAGTTGCGATTGGGGGAGAAGGAGGATGACATTCACTGATAGTGGTATCTTCCACTGTCTCCTTCAGAGGCTCACCATCCAATTGCTTTGGTTCATCCTATGGTTGGACTTCAACGACATTGTCCATGATTACATCTAGCTCCTGCTGCTTGCTAGGAGAAGAGGGTGCCGATGTGCCCTGTAAATTCGTGGCGGTATCATGAAAGATTTCAACCTCTTAAACTGTGGTTGAATCTTGCACTTGGCTTTGCGAGGGGCTAATACATCTGTGTTTGCACTGGAAGAAGTGTAGCAGGTCTTCATCATCATCCTCCGTCAACATCTGTGTAGATTCCTCATGTAAGAGCACGGTATTCGTTGGAGGTGGTTGCACTACTTGTATCACCATAAGGAGAAGGGTGAGAAGGTGCGGCAATCGGGTACGAGGAATCTCATGCTTGGGTAGTTGTTTGGTAACTGTTAAGCATTCGCGGTTAATGCGCCGGAAGAAAAGGACGTGAAATTGACCCCCTCTCGTGATGCAATATCAACCATCGAGTAGAAAGGATGGGAGATGGCATACGTGCATTTTTGCAGGTTCAAGGCAACCATTAAGAATTGAAGGGCTATTCGCTCCGGTTATGGGTGACATGTTGGGGCTTCACTCACTAATTAGGCATGGACATATGAAGATATATGAAGACATATGAAGACATATGATGGAGGAAAGAAGAAGTGAAGAAAGGACTTACAGAAAATCAAGCCTAAGTGAAGGGACAATTTCACTATTGTAAATTAGTACAAAATTAGAGTCTAGATTTGTATTTGATCTTCAGAACTTACGAGTTCAAGTCTAGAAGAATGTAAACCATAGGTATATAAGTTAATTTGAGTCAGAAATATGTAGGAGAGAACTCAATTTTGTAATCTGAGTGAGTAGAGAAAAGTCGTGTAATTTCTGAGAGAGATGGTGAGAGAAAACTTCTGAGTCTGAGAGAGTTTTCCATGGCTGTGAGCAAAATTAGGCCAAGCCATTTTGTACACATCTTCTTTGATAATCAACACATATTTGTGTAGAAGGATTGAGTCTAATTCCTCTTGTACATTGAGTTCCAAGTCATTTCATATGACTGTGTAAGGTAGTTGACAGTTACGACTTTTCTGGCGCACATTTGACTAATCTTCTGAAAGTTAGATCTCGAAGCATGGTGTAACGTTTTTGGTAAGTGATAGCTCGTTTGAAAGCTACTATCCTCAACTACATTTGGTCAAAAGATCTTTGAGAAACGGGACGCACACTCAGAGAAATCAACTTAAGAGTGGAGGTATGTCAAATCGATGAAGTAAATTTTCAGTTTTCAGACATAGTGGAAAGTTTGGTACAAAATCAGAAGATTTTGAAGTTATTGCTTGAAAGTTTTGCTTGTTATGTGTTACTGAACATTAGCAAGAACCTTTCTTAGCAAATGATCAGAAGAATTTGCAAAGATCAAGTTGATAAAGGTCAGATTGAAAGCTTGAAGAAAAGGCGCAGATTTCTGTGAAGTGAAATTTTTGATTTTCACTAAGTTCAGAGTTGAAGGTTCATATTTAGAGGTTTGCTAAGCTAATGATGGTTATGGAGGTCTTCTAATACCACATTAGGTTAGTTCTTGTGGTGTTTCACACACCAACAAGTGGTATCAGAGCAGATAAGGTCCTCGAGACTAAAGGAATAGCAGATACAAGAAGAATTGAAGAGTTCTTTATCAAAGAAGGAGGAAGCTGAGGTGTTCAACAACAAAAGTCATCAGAAGATTGTTTCGAAGTTACTTCCAAGGGTAAAGGTCTACAAAAGGTATCATTCTTTAACCTTACACTTACAGGTTGAAGCAGAAGCAAGGATACCATGGCAGATCATGTGTCCATTGACAAATTGGATAGAGATAACTATCCTCCTTGGGTAATGAGGATGGAGGCCTTACTTATGAGTAAGGACCTAATGGTATATGTGACAGGTGAAGAGGAGAAGCCTAAATTTGAAGATGAAAGTCATCCAAGGAAGGAAGAGCTAGAAGCTTTGAAGCTATGGCAGAAAAGAGATGCAAGTGCAAGAGCTTATATATACAACACTATTACAGATCATTTGTTGCCACACATCAGAGGTTTAGAAACAGCTGAAGATATTTGGAATGCTTTGGAAGATCACTTCCAAAACACTACTAAAGCTAGGAAAGCTAGCTTATGGTCAGAGTTTACAACATTCAAGAAAAAGCAGAATCAAAGCATTAGTGATTATGTCACTAAGATGAAGGACTTGGCAGATAGCCTTGGATCCATTGATGAGGATATTGAAGATCATAGGCTGATAGCACAATTACTTGCAGGGTTAAGAGGTGATGAGAGATGGAAGCCCTTTGTACTTTCAACAGAACTCTCATTAAATCATTATGTGCCAGAATTAAATCAATTGCTTGGATTGATGCTCACATTTGAGCAAGACTTGAAGTCAGATGGAGACAAAGGTCAAAGTTCTGCAATGTATGTGAAGAATAAAAAGAAAGGAGATAAAGGCAAGGCAAAGGATGAAGAAGAGTCAACAACTCAAGCAAATTATGCAAGAGGAAGAGGTTTTGGCAGAGGTAAAGGTCGAGGAAATGGAAGAGGTAGAGGTAATCAGAACAATAACAAGAAGACATGTTGGATTTGTGGATTGAGCAATCATCTAGCATATGATTGTTGGCACAATCAACAAGGAGCAAGTCAAAGTCAGAATAACAATGGCAGAGGAAGAGGTGGAAGGTTTCAGAATCAATTTCAAAGAGGAAGACAGAATTCAAGAGGAAGTTATGGAAGAGGTGGTGGTAGAAATTGGAATCAGAACCAATCATACAACACCACATATTATAATTATGCAAATGATACACAGAATGACAACCATACAACATTGATGATGAATACAATTAGTTCATCAGAGAAGGAGGATCTCAAAGTATTCTATATTGATTCTGGTTGTTCAAATCATTTGTCAGGTAATATAGAATTGTTGTCAGAATTGGAAGAAGGAAATTCAAGTCATACAGTACAAACAGGTGACAATACAAAACATAATGTGCATTCAATTGGAAAAGTGAAGTGCAGGAGTGGAGCTGATTTATTAACAAATGTTTTGTATGTTCCAACAATACCAAAGAATCTGATTAGTGTTGGACAAATAGTGGAGAAAGGTTTTCAAGTCAGATTTACAAATGAAGGGGTATTTGTTGAAGATCCAGAGGATGCTTACAAACCCATTGTTTGTGGTAAGAAGGAAGGTAGACTTTTTACTCTCAAAGTACAAGGAAATGTTGGTCAAGCCCTAATCACACATGGTGATGAAGTAATTACAGAGTTAGATCTTTGGCATAAGAGATTGGGACACTTCAATGAAAGAGGAATCAAAACTATGGTGGAGAACCAATCTGTATTGGGACTACCAAATGTGAAGAATCAACATATGATATACAAGTGTGAAGCTTGTCAGATGGGAAAAGCTTATAGACAACCATTTCAGAAGAAAGGTTTCAAGCATGAGGGTTTGCTTGAACTCATACATACAGATGTATGGGGTCCAACAAAAGAAGGTTCAATAAATGGATCTAGGTTTTATGTTTTGTTTATTGATGATGCTACAAGGTGGATAACTCTTTATGTTCTAAAGGAAAGGTCAGAAGTCTTTGGAGCCTTCAAACATTTTCATGCTTATGCAGAAAGAGTTACAGGTCAAAAACTCAAGAGGCTAAGGTCTGATGGAGGGGGAGAATACTTCTCTCAAGAGTTTAATGACTATCTTTGGAATGCAGGTATCAAGAGAGAGATAACTTGCAGGTACACACCTCAACATAATGGGGTGGCAGAAAGGAGAAATAGAACATTGGTTGAATTTGCAAGAGCAATGTTAAAGGAAAAGAATTGCCCTAATTATCTTTGGGCTGAGGCTGTTAATACAGCTACATACCTTGTGAATAGGCTACCATGTGGAGCTTTGAATGGTATGACCCCTTATGAAGCTTAGTGGGGTAAGAAACCAACACTTGATCATTGTAAAGTGTTTGGGTCAATTGCTTATGCTTATGTGCCATCACAACTTAGACATAAGCTTGAACCAAAGGCAGAAAAATATGTGTTTATTGGATATGATGAAAAGCAAATGGGTTATAGACTATGGAGTCCTCTGACTAAACATTTTATTGTTTCGAGAGATGTAACTTTTGATGAACAGAAGAGTTGGTCTGCAGATAAAGATTGTGATCTTGAAACATTTGAAGAAAAGATAAGAAGGAGTGCAAAAGGTAAGTCACATATGCAGATAGATGGTGATGAAGAACATATGCAAGCAAGCACATCAAGAGTTGGATCATATAGAAGGAATGAAGATGGACCAATATTTGATGAAGAAGTACATCCAGATATACATGAAGAGTGTGAACCAAGAAGGTCAACCAGAATGAGGAAGCAACCTACAAGGTATTCCTATGACACTTCTTACTTGACTCAGAAAAATTATGCTTACATGGTTAAAGAAGATGAAGAACCTCAAAGCTATGATGAAGCAAAGGGTAAGAGACAATGGGAAGTAGCAATGAAGGAAGAGTTTGATGCACTTGAAGAAAACAAAACTTGGGAACTTGTCCCAAAGCCTAATGGTAAGAAAGTGATTGGAAATAAATGGGTTTACAAAGTTAAGAAGCATGCAGATGGAACTATAGCCAGGTACAAAGCCAGATTGGTGGTTAAAGGCTATGCTTAAACATTTGGCATAGATTATGATGAGACATTCAGTCCTGTAGCAAAGATGTCAACCATAAGGACAATCATTGCTATTGCAGCATCAAAAGGATGGACATTGAGTCAATTGGACATTAAGAATGCATTTTTGAATGGATATATATCAGATGAGGTTTACATGGAGCAACCTCAAGGGTTTGCAGATCATAAGTTTCCAAATTATGTTTGCAGGTTGAGAAGAGCTCTTTATGGTTTGAAGCAAGCTCCAAGAGCTTGGAATTATAGACTTGTAAAGTATCTTAATGACCTTGGATATCAAAGTTCAAAAGCAGATGCAAGTCTACTTATCAAAAGAACAGATGAAGGTATGATCTACATTTGTATATATGTAGATGATATTATAATTACAGGTACCTCAAATGAAGGAATCAAGGAGGTGAAGAAGCTACTTGAGAAGGAATTCAAGATAAGTGATCTAGGAAAATTGTCATATTTTCTTGGAATGGAAATCACTTATGCAGAGCATGGTATTTATGTATCACAAGAAAGGTATCTCTTGAATCTTCTAAAGAAGTTTAATATGGAGAATTGCAGAGAGGTATCTACACCATTAGAGGTCAATCATAAACTTAGTAGATATGATGGAGCAGAATTCAAAGACATGAGGAAGTATCAATCTTTAGTGGGAAGTTTGATTTATGCAACTCTAACAAGGCCTGATCTTAGTTATGCAGTTGGTGTTCTTTCTCAATTCATGCATTGTCCAAAGGATCCACATTGGATTGCAGGTCAAAGAGTTCTTAGATATATCAAAGGGACTTTGAAAGAAGGATTGTATTATCCTTTTACATCTGATATAAGGTTGAGAGCCTATAGTGATTCAGATTGGGCAGGAAGTCAAGATGACAGAAGGTCTACACATGGCTACATGATATACATTGGAGATAAGCTTGTGAGTTGGTGTTCAAAGAAACAACACACAGTGGCCTTATCATCAACAGAAGCTGAATACAAAGGACTTGTGGAAGCAGCAAAGGAAGTCATATGGATGCAGACATTATTCAAAAGCTTGGGAATTGATCAAGGTATACCCATCATTCATGGAGATAACATGAGTTCTTTATATCTTGCAGCAAATCCTGTATTTCATGCAAGGACAAAGCATATAGAGATACAGTATCATTTTCTCAGAGAAAAGGTAATGGAAAAAGAGATTGAAGTGGTGTACACTTCCACAAAAGATCAGATTGCAGATATTATGACAAAAAGCTTGGATGGAGTAAAGACAAGTAAGTTCAAGGAGATGGCAGGAATAAAAGAGAAGAAGATTATGTGAAGAAATCAAAGCATGCTAATTAGTGATTGAGGGGGAGCTGTTGGGGCTTCACTCACTAATTAGGCATGGACATATGAAGATATATGAAGACATATGAAGACATATGATGGAGGAAAGAAGAAGTGAAGAAAGGACTTACAGAAAATCAAGCCTAAGTGAAGGGACAATTTCACTATTGTAAATTAGTACAAAATTAGAGTCTAGATTTGTATTTGATCTTTAGAACTTACGAGTTCAAGTCTAGAAGAATGTAAACCATAGGTATATAAGTTAATTTGAGTCAGAAATATGTAGGAGAGAACTCAATTTTGTAATCTGAGTGAGTAGAGAAAAGTTGTGTAATTTCTGAGAGAGATGGTGAGAGAAAACTTCTGAGTCTGAGAGAGTTTTCCATGGCTGTGAGCAAAATTAGGCCAAGCCATTTTGTACACATCTTCTCTGATAATCAACACATATTTGTGTAGAAGGATTGAGTCTAATTCCTCTTGTACATTGAGTTCCAAGTCATTTCATATGACTGTGTAAGGTAGTTGACAGTTACGACTTTTCTGGCGCACATTTGACTGATCTTCTGAAGGTTAGATCTCGAAGCATGGTGTAAAGTTTTTGGTAAGTGATAGCTCGTTTGAAAGCTACTATCCTCAACTACATTTGGTCAAAAGATCTTTGAGAAACGGGACGCACACTCAGAGAAATCAACTTAAGAGTGGAGGTATGTCAAATCGATGAAGTAAATTTTCAGTTTTCAGACATAGTGGAAAGTTTGGTACAAAATCAGAAGATTTTGAAGTTATTGCTTGAAAGTTTTGCTTGTTATGTGTTACTGAACATTAGCAAGAACCTTTCTTAGCAAATGATCAGAAGAATTTGCAAAGATCAAGTTGATACAGGTCATATTGAAAGCTTGAAGAAAAGGCGCAGATTTCTGTGAAGTGAAATTTTT
>MU260145.1:0-2500 GCA_020310875.1 Ceratopteris richardii | reverse complement strand
AGGTCGAGGTGGAAGATATCAAAGTAATTTCCAAAGAGGTAGACAAAGTCAAAGAGGAGGCTATGGTAGAGGTGGAGGAAGAAGTTGGGGACAGAATCAATCCTACAACACCACCTACTACAACTATGCAAATGACACACAGAATGAAAGTCATACATCATTGATGATGAACTCAATCAACACATCAGATAAAGAAGATCTAAAGGTATTCTACATTGACTCTGGATGTTCTAATCATTTGTCAGGAAACATAGAATTGATGTCAGAATTGGAAAAAGGCATTTCTAGTCACACAGTTCAAACTGGTGATAATACAAGACATAGTGTACATTCAATTGGAAAAGTGAAATGCAAGAGTGGAGCAGATTTGCTAACCAATGTTTTGTATGTTCCTACAATACCTAAAAACTTGATTAGTGTGGGACAGATAGTTGAAAAAGGTTTTCAAGTCAGGTTTACAAATGAAGGAGTATTTGTGGAAGATCCAGAGAATGGATATAATCAGATTGTCTCTGGTAAGAAAGAAGTTAGACTCTTTACTTTAAGAGTGCAAGGGAACATTGGTCAAGCTTTGCTCACACATGGTGAAGCAGTGATTACAGAACTTGATCTCTGGCATAAGAGATTAGGTCATTTCAATGAAAGAGGAATTAAAGCTATGGTTGCTAATCAGTCTGTACTAGGATTACCAAATGTGCAAAGTCAACATATGGTTTATAAATGTGAAGCATGTCAAATGGGTAAAGCACACAGGTTACCATTTCAAAAGAAAGGATTCAAACATGATGGAGTACTTGAGCTCATTCATACAGATGTATGGGGACCAACAAAAGAAGGATCTATCAGTGGCTCAAGGTATTATGTTCTTTTCATTGATGATGCTACAAGATGGATAACATTATATGTTTTGAAGGAAAGATCAGAAGTGTTTGGAGCTTTCAAGCATTTTCATGCATATGCAGAGAGAGTCACAGGTCAAAAGCTTAAGAGACTGAGGTCTGATGGAGGGGGAGAATACTTCTCCCAAGAGTTCAATGATTATCTTTGGAATGCAGGTATTAAGAGAGAAATAACTTGCAAGTATACACCACAACAAAATGGTGTAGCAGAAAGAAGGAACAGGACTTTGGTTGAGTTTGCTAGAGCTATGCTAAAGGAGAAGAACTGTCCAAATTATCTTTGGGCTGAGGCTGTAAATACAGCTACATATCTTGTGAATAGATTACCATGTGCAGCTCTGAATGGAATGACTCCATATGAAGCTTGGTGGGGTAAGAAACCAACACTAGATCATTGTAGAGTGTTTGGATCAATTGCATATGCTTATGTGCCATCACAACTTAGGCATAAACTTGAACCAAAGGCAGAAAAATATGTGTTCATTGGTTATGATGAAAAGCAGATGGGTTACAGATTGTGGAATCCTCTAACCAAACAATTTATTGTTTCTAGAGATGTTACATTTGATGAACAGAAAAGTTGGTATGCAGATCAAAGTCATACAGCTGAAGAATTTGAAGAAGAGGTAAGAAGATGTGAGAAAGGAAAATCAATTGTGCAGGTGAATAGAGATGAAGACTATATGCAAGCAAGTACATCCAGAAGTGGATTAACAAGAATGAATGAAGAAGCTCCTATATTTGATGAAGAGGTGTATCCAGAAACTTATGAAGAATGTGAACCAAGAAGGTCAAGCAGGACTAGAAGACAACCAGAAAGGTATTCTTATGATACTTCTTACATAACTCAGAAGAACTATGCATATATGGTCAAAGATGATGAAGAACCCCAGAACTATGATGAAGCTAAAGGTAAGAAGCAATGGGAAGAAGCAATGAAGGAAGAGTTCAATGCACTGGAGGAATACAAGACATGGGAACTTGTTCCTAAACCAAATGGTAAGAAAGTAATTGGAAATAAATGGGTTTATAAAGTGAAGAAGCTTGCAGATGGAAGTATAGCCAGATACAAAGCTAGATTGGTGGTGAAAGGCTATGCCCAGACCTATGGCATAGATTATGATGAGACATTTAGTCCTGTAGCTAAGATGTCAACTATAAGGACAATCATTGCTATTGCAGCTTCAAAAGGATGGACTCTAAGTCAATTGGATATAAAAATGCATTCTTGAATGGATACATATCAGATGAGGTATACATGGAACAACCTCAAGGGTTTATAGATTCCAGGTATCCAAATTTTGTTTGCAGGTTGAGAAGAGCATTGTATGGATTGAAGCAAGCTCCAAGAGCTTGGAACTATAGACTGGTGAAGTATCTCAATGATCTTGGATATCAAAGTTCAAAAGCAGATTCAAGTCTACTTATCAAAAGAACAGAGGAAGGTACAATCTACATTTGTATTTATGTAGATGACATTATAATCACAGGTACTTCAGATGAAGGAATCAAGGAGGTAAAGAGATTACTTGAGAAAGAGTTCAAGATCAGTGACCTAGGAAAGTTGTCATACTTTCTTGGAATGGAAGTCACTTATACAG
>MU260144.1:365000-394891 GCA_020310875.1 Ceratopteris richardii | reverse complement strand
CCCCCCCCCCCCCCCCCCCCCCCCCCCCCCCCCCCCCCCCCCCCCCCCCCCCCCCCCCCCCCCCCCCCCCCCCCCCCCCCCCCCCCCCCCCCCCCCCCCCCCCCCCCCCCCCCCCCCCCCCCCCCCCCCCCCCCCCCCCCCCCCCCCCCCCCCCCCCCCCCCCCCCCCCCCCCCCCCCCCCCCCCCCCCACCCCCCCCCCCCCCCCCCCCCCCCCCCCCCCCCCCCCCCCCCCCCCCCCCCCCCCCCCCCCCCCCCCCCCCCCCCCCCCCCCCCCCCCCCCCCCCCCCCCCCCCCCCCCCCCCCCCCCCCCCCCCCCCCCCCCCCCCCCCCCCCCCCCCCCCCCCCCCCCCCCCCCCCCCCCCCCCCCCCCCCCCCCCCCCCCCCCCCCCCCCCCCCCCCCCCCCCCCCCCCCCCCCCCCCCCCCCCCCCCCCCCCCCCCCCCCCCCCCCCCCCCCCCCCCCCCCCCCCCCCCCCCCCCCCCCCCCCCCCCCCCCCCCCCCCCCCCCCCCCCCCCCCCCCCCCCCCCCCCCCCCCCCCCCCCCCCCCCCCCCCCCCCCCCCCCCCCCCCCCCCCCCCCCCCCCCCCCCCCCCCCCCCCCCCCCCCCCCCCCCCCCCCCCCCCCCCCCCCCCCCCCCCCCCCCCCCCCCCCCCCCCCCCCCCCCCCCCCCCAAAACCCCCCCCCCCCCCCCCCCCCCCCCCCCCCCCCCCCCCCCCCCCCCCCCCCCCCCCCCCCCCCCCCCCCCCCCCCCCCCCCCCCCCCCCCCCCCCCCCCCCCCCCCCCCCCCCCCCCCCCCCCCCCCCCCCCCCCCCCCCCCCCCCCCCCCCCCCCCCCCCCCCCCCCCCCCCCCCCCCCCCCCCCCCCCCCCCCCCCCCCCCCCCCCCCCCCCCCCCCCCCAAAAAAAAAAAAAAAAAAAAACACCCACCCACCCCCACACACACACACACACACAGAGTCATCATCTGGGATCGTCTCTCTTCCATGGCGCCATGGTCACAAGCCTAGATCTCTGCAACCTGGTGTTGGTGAAGTCTCAGGGCCCGATACCCTATAGCACAGGGTTGTCTCCTAGCTCGAGAGGTCTGAGGCTGCTGAAGAGTCACCCCTCACAATGTGTGAGCTGAGGGGGGAGGGCTACTGCACATCGTGGAATGGAGAATTCTGTGAGGTGACTCTCTCTCCCTCCTGTCTCTAGATGAAACCTTCCACTTGTATATCTAAGAACTTGTCTCAGTAGTGCAATAGTCTCTATCTCATGTGTGGCGTGTGCCATGTCTGACTAATGTAGAGCTTCCAGAGATCATGTCTGAGCACAACATTCCTCTCACGACGGGAGAGGAAATAATTGCGAGATTATATGTATTTGTGGCCTCTCGATCGCACTCCATTGGGTGACTCAGAGGCCTGGGGCCAAAACTGTCGCAACATACATCATACCTGGTCTGACTAGTGTGTCAAATAGCCACCCCTTCGTGCAGGGCTCCTGGAAGTGTGCCTGGTGACATCTCCGCTCTAACATGGCTAAGGATGCATATCCTCGTGTGAGTCTATCGATGGCTTCCTGTCTCATGCCAAAGGGGCCAAGCATGCTCATGAATGTGACTCCGAGGTAGTCATAGGAAGTGACCACCTCAATCTGTCCACTGCAAGCTGTGAATCCTGCTCCATTCCTCACCATGGGGGAGGTGTGGAAGATCTTGCCCTTGGTCTTGCCAAGGTTTATTGTCAAGCCCCTTTGTGTACAAAACTCATCGAGGGCATTCAGGTGGTGTTTTATCCATTGGGTGACTCTGAATTCAAGACAATGTCATCGGCATATAATAAAATGTGGATTTGTGTACTTGCAAGGTTTGCATCCTCTCCTCCAGCTCGGAGAATGTAGTCCTCAATCTCGTCGATGTAGAGCCAGAATTGAGTGGGAGAGAGTGGGCAACCTTGCTTAACACCCACTGTGCTAGCAATGGCCTCTGATAGTCCCCTCAGGCATCGATCCCTCCCAATCACCCGCTCATAGAGTGTGTAGATGGACCAAATCATCTTTGATGGTATCCCCAAGCTCTAGAGTCGTCGGAAAAGCTTCTCTCGTGGCATAGTATCAAGCACGTACAAAAAAATCGCAATTTTCTTTTTGTACTATGATCGAAAACTTTGCGGAAATCCACAAAGCAACAATATAATCTCTATAATCTCTTCTTCTGCACCTTTGCTCCGTCAATGAGGCAATGCAGAATGAAGATGTGATCAATAGTGGAGAAAGCCTGTCGGAAACCTACCTGACCACGTGCTCGTAGCTCCATCTCTGCATATGAACTGAGCTCTGTCTCGAGAACCATCCCGTCAAGCTTGGCCATGGTGTGACCAATCATGATAGTCCTGTAGCTCCGTGGATCCAAGGTATCCCTAGATTTGTGAATGGGTACAATCATACTTGTAACCTGACGTGTCAGATAACTTTTATTTGACGTCAAGTACAAGGGTAAGTAACCCTCCGTTAGTAACCCGTTACTGAAGGGGGGGTCTGCAGATATCTATTTGGCAGTTTTTTCTTTTGACCGGAGTCTCATCTGCGAGCTTCTATTCTCTAGTTCATTGCTTGCCCTACTACACAAAGCCCTTGCCTAAGTCTCTATTACCTTTGCATAGGCATTGTGGGCAACCTTCCAGTCTTGAGGTGAAGAAGCATAGCCCCCTGCCATCTCTTCTAACCTCTATGCCCTCAATAAGAGCCCATGAATGTACTATGAGTATGTGACCTTTCTGTCCACTGTCACACATGCGTACACACATTATATGATTATGTGTATACGAAATATGGTTTATTATGGTTCAATGCATGTGTACAATGTGCTGTAGCATGCTACATGTGATATGTAAGTTGGTTGAAGGTTGTAGCATGGACAATGACAGCATAGATTACTATGTGCATTGTGGATCATTGCAGATATCATACATGCACTGTTGTACTGTACAGCAGCATATGTATGTGCACACACATAAGGATGGATGATTCAGATGGCTGGATGGATGATTTTACCTGCGAGTGAGAAGAGTCTTAAATTCACCTCTGATACAGTAGAGACCATTCATTCATAATAGCTACCAAGAAAAAAAAAACAAGCATCAATTTCATCATGTTATATAAATTCCCTAGGACTACTCATTCATGTCAATAGTTCCCAATAGCACTTGTGCATGTTCCTTTGTAACTAAGCATACATGAATGATGAGCATATGTAATTGAACATATCACACTACTGCTCTTGATACTCCAGCAAGAGATGCAGGTCAAAGTTTATACTCGATCATCATAAAGTACTAGTCCACACACAATTGGATCGATAAAAGATAGATGATAAAGGTCCATACAATGTTGATGTAGTCAAATGCACATGCAACTAAACTAACAGTTCTCAATAGACTCTAGTATGTACTGATGCACGTGACATAATACTGATATCAGTGGTCAGAGCCTCATAGCCACTCTTATGTACAAAGTACATATCATGTACATTTTAGTACAAAGACACATCATATATGATATATCACATCTCTACAGTCTACATATCCACACACACACACACACAGATATATATATATATATATATATATATATATTCTTAATTATTTACTAAAAAATTAGCCGGCGTCAGCTAACGTCAGATGTGTTTTACCGTACCCGTCAGACTTCGGCTAAACGTCAGAAGTCAGAAGTCAGAAACGTCGGCTAAACAAGTATGGGTACAATGGTGTTCCTCCTCCACTCCTCTGGGAAGCCCTCCCCTATAGCTGGATTGAAGACATGTGCAATCAATGGAGCTATAGTGGAGGCAGTATATAGAGATGCTCACTCTATAGTCCCGTGTGGTCAATCGAACGCCCATGTTGTAGCCGCTCAATGGCCCCCCGGATCATCTTTGCTGTGAAGAAAGAGGAACGAGTAGGACGTGGTCAAGGTGGATGGGGAATGGGAAGCTGTCCAGGTATCTCATAGTGTCTCGAGAACCATCCTGTCAAGCTTGGCCATGGTGTGACCAATCATGATAGTCCTGTAGTTTCGTGGATCCAAGGTATCCCCAGATTTGTGAATGGGTACAATGGTGTTCCTCGTCCACTCCTTTGGGAAGCGCTCCCCTATAGCTGGATTGAAGACATGTGCAATCAATGGAGCTATAGTGGAGGCAGTATATAGAGGTGCTCACTCTACAGTCCCATGTGGTCAGTCGAACGCCCATGTTGTAGCCACTCAATGGCCCTCCATATCATCTTTGCTGTGAAGAAAGAGGAACGAGTAGGACGTGGTCAAGGTGGCTGGGGAATGGGAAGTTGTCTAGGTATCTCATATAGTCTCAGGTATCTCATATAGTCTCTCAGCATACTCGTGCCAAATATGCAGGTCTCCAATAGGTGTGGTTGATCGTGGCTCTCGTAGAGTGTGCCATGCCGTAATGCAATCCTTACCCATAAGTAAACGATATAGCTCAAGCTCTTGTGCCTCCTGGAAGGCCTTTCTCTTTCGGCGTGTGGAGGTCTTCATATGTCTTCTAGCCTCCATCTCTGTGATCTCTCTTAACGCTCTTTGAGCTCGTAGTCGACGATAGAGACTCTTGCACTCTTCATCATACTAGGGATTCTGCGGCATGGTCCCGGGGGCAGGTGTGTGATCAGAATGGGTGGTGTGCGGGAATGAATTGATGGAGGATGTTTGAAGGATGGATGCTATATGTGAGGTAAGTATAGGTAGTGGGGTGTCAGGATGAAGTGAAAGAAGGCTTTCCTCAACGCGGACTGAGTATATGTGAGCAAGCTCGTGTGTGAAGTGGATGGTAGTGTGTGGGGGACGTGTCACGGGGCGGTGTGTGTGTGTGTGTGAGAGAATGTCCCCCTTGAGGGATAGTGCAGGATATGCATGATCTGCTCCAATGTCCCCCTCCATCTGTAACTGAATGTGATATGCATGTCAATCTCCTTGATGTAGGCCATTGTCTCATCCCGTTACAAATAACGAGGCGATGTTTGGACCCGAGTGTGAGTAGATGGGTACCATAGAGTGTGTGTGTAGAATAAGCTGAAACTCGTGCTATAAATCCCTCCTGTAGTTTGGGTAATATGACTGGATCCCCTAGGTTAAAAGCCTCGCACTAATTGCTGCCCGTCTTGGTGTTGAAGTCTCCCATGAGAAAGGCTTCCCCCTAGAGTAGAGTACTCAGTGATCTCCTCTAATAGACAAGTATAGGGTGAGCCCTCCTCCTGATCCATGACGGAGAATCGGGAGCCAGAGGGTGCAAAATAGCATAATGCAATGTAGATGGTCCTCTCCTATGAGATCTGTAATCAGATCCAAAGGTATCTAGCCTTTGAGTCCTGTGCGACGATCTGTATCCTTCCCTAAAATCCATCTTTGAAGAGTATCGCTACTCCCCTTGATCCTCTCGTAGTGTGGTGGCGTGTACAATTTGTGTATGTAGACTCCTACCGTAAGCCATGCACCCGAGGTAGGCTCCTATCGGGGCTCTCATGTGTCTTTGTCAACAAAATAATATCTCTATCTTTGCTCACCTCCTCGAGCCTCTATGCATGTGTCCATACATCGCCATTGCAGTTCCACACACTGCAAGATGTATCTCAACTTTCTCAGAGGCCGTGAATCCCTATAGTATGGCTTTGCCATCGATGATGACGCAACCATCATTCTCTACGAGCCTCGTGTACTCTTGGCATGCATGCACGATGATGTACTACTAATATGGGTGTGAGATCATCATCTAGGTAAATAGGGGGACCTTCAAGCTCCCTCAAAACCACTCTCTTTCGAATGAAGGTGGATCTTACTGCTTCGGGGAGAAAAAAGGGGGGGGGGAGAGAGAGAGAGAGAGAGAGAGAGAGAGAGAGAGAGAGAGAGAGAGAGAGAGAGAGAGAGAGAGAGAGAGAGAGAGAGAGAGAGAGAGAGAGAGAGAGAGAGAGAGAGAGAGAGAGAGAGAGAGAGAGAGAGAGAGAGAGAGAGAGAGAGAGAGAGAGAGAGAGAGAAAGATTTTTTAACATCTACTAGAGGCCAAAATCGGCCTATGAGACAAAACATATACATCAGTATGATCCAATCCACTGTGATCCCAAAAGGAAAATAAAGTGTGAGTACCGCAAACGGGTATAAAAGGAGTGGATAGTAACTGGCATCAAGGGTGTGGGGTGCTATGGGTATGCACTCTATATGCTCAATGGGTGAGATACAAACATGATATGCATAGGGAGGGGAGGCTCGATGGTATCACAACCCACTAAATGCCTGGAGTGGGTGTAGGATATAATGCATCGGTGGGTAAGGCATCATGGCAATCCTCAAAATGCTCTGAGCATCCAAATTGAGAGAGAGAGAGAGAGAGAGAGAGAGAGAGAGAGAGAGAGAGAGAGAGAGAGGAGAGAGAGAGAGAGAGAGAGAGAGAGAGAGAGAGAGAGAGAGAGAGAGAGAGAGAGAGAGAGAGAGAGAGAGAGAAGGGGGTGGGAGGGGAGGGAGGGTTTTTACGTCTATTAGGAGGCCAAACTCGACCTATGAGACAAAACAATGTACATGGGTGTGTCTTCTGTCAATCAAAAAAGATAAAAGTGTTGAAAAAGTGGTAAAGCCAATATAAATCTCTGTGCTATGCATGTGGAATGCCCATGAAAGTGGGAGGATGTATGTAGTGCTATATCTATGATAGTCTATATGCAAAAGGGTAGTACAAGCATGAGAATGCATTTGAGCGGCTAACTAGCTCCTTCCTGTACTAGTGGGTGGGTGTAAGATGTGGTACATAGGTGGAGGTGGAGTGAGGGCCTCCCTGATGACTGCAACGGGATCAACCATCATCTCGGATTGTCTCTCTTTGGTCTTCTTCTAGCTTGAGAGGTGTGAGCCTGAGCCTGCTGAAGAGTCACCCCTCTCGATGTGTGAGCTTTGGGCCGGGGGGGGGGGGGGGGGCTGCTGCACGTTGTTGAACAAAGAAGTCAGTGAGGTGACTCTGTCTCCCTCGTGTCTTGGCTTCTAGAGTGGGCTTGAGTAGGGAATCTCTCTGACTCTGTATCTCTAGTAAGAATTGCCCGAGCTGTTGCTAATCCGTAGAGTCCATGACCTTTCGGACGGTGGGCTTCCCTATAAACAGAGTCTCCCATCTTCCTCTGATGTCATCATATGCCCTACATCTGCATACAAAGTGCTCCTCATCCTCCATCTCTACTCTGCGTATCCTGCATATCCGCTCCTCTCTGGGAAACTCTGTGGCTCTGCACGTCTCAATCTCTAGTGGGTGTGATGAGACCCTCAACTTGCCAATCGTTACCCTAGAGCTATGAGGCATGTAAGTATCCATGTAGTGTGGTTGCTAGATGAAACTGTCAGCTAGTATGTCTAAGAACTGGTCTCGATAGTATGATAGTTTCGATCCCGTGTGTAGTGTGAGCCATGTTTGAGTATTGTAGAGCCGCCAAAGATCGTGTCTGAGCACAACGTTCCTCTCACTATAGGAGAGGTGGATGTGAGGTGAGTAGGGGTCATACTGAAAGGGAGGCAATTTGTCCATATCAATTCCATGACTCTCTCATGTTCTGACTCTGATATCTGTATAGATGCCTCAAATGATCTCTGTGTGGGTCTGTCTGTAGGGAGCTCCCTCATCCTTTGAATAAAGCAAATAGTCTGGAACATAGTACAAAAAAATCGACGATTTTTAAATAAAAATCATTTTTTAAATCGTTGGAACGATTTAAACGATTTTTTACAATTTTTATGAAGGTTTAAAAAAAAAAATCTTTCTCAACAAAAGATCTAGCCCCATCTATTTTATAATTTGCTTCGAGCTTCGCTAATAGTTTCTAATCTTCTCTTACACTGTCATCTTGAGAGCTTGCATTAGGAAGAAGTTAGAACATAAGGTGAGCATTAGAGCACTCAGCAATAGAGCACAATCAGCCCCTTGCAAGTTGCTTTGGAATTCAGCCTTCTCTATTTTCCCTTTGCTTCAACCTTCCCTATTTACCCCTTTCTTCAAGCTTCACTTTGACATTGTTTGTCCCTTGCCACTTTCTAGAGTCCAGATGGGTAGAAAGTAGTGTGGTCACTAGGGATTATAGACTATTAGGTGATTTTATATGTTATTCATGTCAGGTATATCAAAAAGGTGTTAAATATGCATTGGTATATAGCTGTATGTTTCAAAAAATAAAAATCTCTCACAGTGAATAAAAACCCCGATTTTTATTTTGGATTTTATAAACCTCTACGATTTAAATCTCGATTTAAATATCGTTTTTAAACCTCTTCTTGTACTATGGTCCGGAATAGTGCATCTACTACCATGGGTGGTGCAACTAGCTCTTCCTTGATGATGTCATGCGGCAAAGACTGTTTTTTGCAAAGTAGTCGTGAGATCATACATACTTGTGGCCTCTCGATCGCACTCCATCATGTGACTGTGAGGCATCATGCATGGGGCCCAAACTATTGCAACATACATCATAGCTGGCCTGACTAGTGTGTCAAATAGCCACCCTTTCATGTGGGGCTCCTAGAAGTGTGCCAGGTGACATCTCCGTTCTAACATGGCTAAAGCTACATATCCTCGTGGGAGTCTGTCGGTGGCTGCCTTCCTCATGCTGAAGGGGCCAGGCAAGCTCTTGAATGTGACTCTGAGGTATACATAGGAAGTGACCACCTCAATATGTTTGTCGGAAGCTCTGAATCCTCTTGCATTCCTCACCATGGGGGAGGTGTGGAAGATCATGACCTTGGTCATGCCAAGTTTACTATCAAGCCCCTCTGTGTATAAAACTCATCCACCGGAGCGAGGTGGCAATGTAATCCCTCGGGTCACTCTAAAATCAATACAATGTCATCGGCATATAATAAAATATGGACATGCGTGCCTGTGAGGTATGCACGCTGTCCTCCAGCTCGGAGAATGTGGTCCTCAATCTCATCGATGTAGAGACCAAATAGAGTGGGGGAGAGTGGGCAGACTTGCTTAACACCGATGGTGCTAGCAATGGCCTCAAACAACCCTCGTGGACACTTTAACCTCCCAGTCGCATGCTCATAGAGTGCATAGATGGTCCAAATAATCTCTGACGGTACTCCCAAGCTCCGGAGGCGTTGAAAGAGCCTCTCTCGAGGCATTGTATCAAAAGCTTTGCGGAAGTCCACAAAGCAGCAATATAATCTCTTCTTCCGCACCTTTGCCCCATCAATGAGGCAAGGCAAAATGAAGATGTGATCAATAATGGAGAAGTCCGGTCTAAAACTTGCCTTGCCTCGTGCCGGCCCCCTTCTCTGCATGAGCTGAGCTTTGCCTCAAGTATGGCCGTATATGGTTTGACCATGGTGTGGCCAATCATGATGGTCCTATACTTCCTTGGGTCTAGGGTGTCGCCAGATTTGTGGCTAGGCACAATGGTGTGCCTAGTCCACTCCTCTGGGAAGCTATGAAGAGAGACGAACTAATAGGACGAGGCTTCCCAGAGGAGTGGTCTGTTGAACGTTCATGTCGTAGTCGTCCTATGGCCCTCTCTACCGTCTTTGCCATGAAGAGAGGGTGGTGGCTCGGTAATGGGAGGCTCCGCAGGTACCTCTCATAATCTCTCAGCATAATCATGCCATGTATGTGGGTCCTCAATATGTGTGGTCTAGCATGGCTCTTGTAGGGTACGCCATGCTGGAACACTGTCCATACTCATAAATAGGCTGTATAGCTCATGAGGGTCTTCATCTGTCTCTTGGCCTGTCTCTCTCTCTCTCTGTGGTCTCTCCTAATGCTCGCTGAGCTCGTAGTCGGCGGTAAAGATCTCTGCATTCCTCATCATACCAGCGATGTTGTGGCATAGTGCCAAGAGGTGTGCGAACAGAGTGGATGGTGTGTGGGAAGGAGCCGATGGTTGATGTCTGAAGGCCTGAAGCTATCTGTGAGGTGAGGAGGGCTAGTTGAGTGTCAGGATGAAGCAAGAGAAGATCCTTCTCGACTTGAGCCGCATTTATGTGGGCTAGCTCGTATGTGAAGTGGATGGTGGTATCTGGGATGCGTGTTGTGGGTGTGTGTGTGGGGTGTCTCCCTTGAGGGAGAGTGCGAGGTATATGTGATTGGCCCCAATATGTATGGTGGGATGGTGAATGAGGTAATCATGTGGATGGTCTCCTTGGATCCCATAACGTAATCTACTGTACTTCCCCTTCCATATGTGACTAAGTGTGGTATGCGTGTCAATCCTCCTCAGGTAGGCCACTGAGCCATCCTGTTATAAATAACGAGATTATGTTGAGATCCTAGTCGGAGTAGATGAGTGCCATAGTGTGTGTGTGTAGAGTCGGCAGAGGCTCGAATTGTAGACTCCTCTTGTATGGTAAGTAGTATCTCAGGGTCCCCTAGGTCAAATATCTCACACTGATCATTGCCCGTCCTTGCATTGAAGTCTCCCATAAGGAAGACTTTCCCTAGTGCAGAGTACTTTGTAATCTCCTCTGACAAGCAGGTGTATGGTGAGTCCTCTCGATCTATCTTAGCGAACTGCGAGCTATGAGCAAAGTAGCATAATGCTATGTAGATGATCTGCTCCTCAGAGAGCTTGAGTAGGATCCAAAGATATCTGGCCTGTGAATCACGTGCGACTATCTGTATCCTGCTTTGAGGTCCATCTCTGAAGAGTATGGCTATTCTTCTTGATCCTTTGGTGGTGTGCTGGCGTATGCACTTTGTATGTGGACTCTCGCTGGAAATCTTGAACTTGATGTAGGCTCCGGCCTTGGCTCTCATGTGTCTTTGTCAGTATGATGATGTCTCTTCCTCTACGCACCTCTTCCAACCTCTTTGGGTGTGTCCATAGATCTCCATTGTAGTTCCAAACTGCAAGGTGTATCTCCTTGAGTGTCTCACATGCCGCAAATCCCTATGGGATGGTGTTGCCATCAATGATGACACGACCATCTCTGTATGAAGCCTTCTTTTCTTCTTTGCGAGCTTGGTGTACCCTCGACATGCATGCACGACAATGTGCTACTTGCACGGGTATGAGATCATCATCAAGGTAGATGGGGGGCAATCAAGTGCTCTCAAAATCACCCTCTAGTGAAAGAAAGTGGACCTTACATCTTTGGAAGGGAAGTGTAGAATGAGAGCTCTCTTCTTCGTGGGGTCTCGTCTTGCTCTCCAAGACTTGATGATTGGGCCGGGGGGGGGGGAGGGAACTCCTCTTTGTAGCCAAGCATCTTGCATAGTGTCTTTCCATCAGACTCGGGGGTAGAGCTCTCTTTTTCTACAATGCTCGTGATGCGTACATTGAGAGGGCGGGCGTGTCTCATCTTTTCTTCCTCAAGGGTGGTGTGTACGATGAGGGCTTCTTCCTTTTGTGCCTCCTCTTTGACGTCTTTTTTTATGTTCTTCTTCACTACGTCGATCCACCCTTCTTTGGTAGCTTCTAGCTTGTTTTCCATGCTCGTGGTCAAGGCTTTGGTGAGTTCTTCTTTGAGAGCTTTCGTCTTGTTCATATTGACCTTCCCTCCTTCGGGTGTGAGGGAGACCATCGAAGCTTTGAGGAGCTCCAATTGCTCTCTCATGTTTGCTCTCTCCTTAGCCCATTCTTCTTTCTCCTTCTTGCTCCCCCTCTCCCACTCCTCTTTCTCTTTCTTCCATATTCCTTCTCCTTGTGATAAGGTTTTGCTTCTTTCTTGAGCTTTGAGAGGCGGTTGATGATGGTAGTGATAGTGGATTCCACCATCTCCTTGTTTTCTTTGATGGCTATGGTGAGCTTGTCTTCCATTTTCGTCAAGTTCTCCATCTTAGCCGTAGTAGTCAATGCGTTAGAGGATGGGAAAATGCTCAGTGTGCCTTGTGTGCCTTATATATATATATATATATATATATATATATATATATATATCTATATATATATATATATATATATATATATATATATATATATATATATATATATATATAGATAGATAGATAGATAGATAGATAGATAGATAGATAGATAGATAGATAGATAGATAGATAGATAGAGAGAGAGAGAGAGAGAGAGAGAGAGAGAGAGAGAGAGAGAGAGAGAGAGAGAGAGAGAGAGAGAGAGAGAGAGAGAGAGAGAGAGGGTGTGTGTGAGAATGTTCACGAGTGGATGCGAATGTGTTGGGGGGGGGGTGTGTGTGTGTGAAGGTGTGTGAGAGGGTCTGTGGGTGAGTGTATGTGAGGGTGGGTGAGTGAGGTGGGGAATGTATGCTGTGTTCATGTATGGATGGGGGAGGGACAGAGTGAATAAATGCATGGACACACTACAAGGGTTCTCTGAATGGTTAGGAGCAGGAGCAAATTAACTACAGCCCATAGGGCTTATGGATACAATGCTGGCAGTCACACCCACAGTGCAACACGGGTGAATGATTTGTATATTTGTGATAAAGCGAACGTATTCAATCTAAAAAGATTTATGTGATTTTATTTAACAAGGTGTCCATATTAATAATCGATGTAGTATTTGAAAAAAAGAAGGATCTCCATGAGCAGTCATTTAAAATAATTTTCGATCCTTAATCATAGTCACCAATGAGAGTAAATATATTTCTTTTATAGTCAATCTTGAATATGTTCAGAATTAAGTATGGATTCAGTTACCTCTTTGTTACGTTCTAATTTGCAGGATATATTTGTTGAAACATAAAAAATACTACTTTTTAACCGCATTAGGTTGAGATTTTTAAAACAAAAGTCTGTGCTTATGCTTTCCAGGGAAGAATATTTCTTTCACCCCGGGTACTAGCATTTTATTCCAACATTTTTGGACATAAGACGAGGTTTATGCTGCTATGGGATGATATAGACGAGATTAAAGAGGCATCTCCTGTTTTGGGCTCCGTGAGCATGTTGTTGAACCCAATGATCTTAGTTTTCACAAAAAAAGGTAGAGCGATGGATGCTTACCATGGGGCAAAAAGTATTGATGCAAGAGGAAGACTGAAATTTCAATTTCAATCATTCATACAATATAAACCTGCATACAGGCAAGCATATATATATACTCTCTCTCTTTCTCTCTCTCTCTCGTTTGTTGTAGTGAACACTCATTCATCTATAGATTGCCTAGTGGTTTTCACATAGTTCTTGGTCATCACATCTTCCGTTACATTCTTGGAACTTCCACTTTATATTTTTGTTCTGTCTTTTTTGTCTTACCCAAGCATTGTAGCAGATCCAATTTGGTATACCTGTTTGGTCTCTGAGCTCATTTCGGCCTTTTGAAGATGCTAGTATATGATTTCATTTCATTTCTCTCTCTCTCTCTCTCTCTCTCTCTCTCTCTCTCTCTCTCTCTCTTTCTGTGTCTACAACCACCTTTGTTCAACATGCCGTCATTTTTGAAGTTAGTCACGTAGCTGTTTCCAAAGATAGTTCTCTGCAAAATGTGTGATATACATGCATCATTTTATCTAAAGGTGAAATGTGGGATGAAAAATTCAAGAATTGAAATCAGCATATTCAAACCTGAAAAGTTCTGTAGCTGTAGTCGTGGGTATTTTGATACTTGGCACTTTTTCAACTTTTCCTTTAGTTCATAGATAGTTCTACACATATATGAACACTTTTCAATTGAGATTGAAGCCTCACTGTCGAGGGGTTTTTTTTTGGGGGGGAGGCAGGAGGGGGGGAGGGAAGAAAGAAAGAAAGAAAGAAAGTCATATTAACGTCTTCTGGAGGCCAAACTTGGCCTATGAGACAAAAACCATGTACAAGTGTAGTAACCCTGTGTGGAAGATAAAATGAAATAAAAGGTATATCGCTACCCAAAGCTATATAGGGCTGGAAAAGGCTGGGGAGATGTGGCTCTGACTCTGCAGATAGTGGCCACCTAATACATGGGGGGATCCAAAATGTGAGTAAAACGCCCTAGCGACAAGTGATGGGTGGAGGTGGGTGTAGTATGTGGTACATCGGTGGTGGTCTGAGTGCCTCCTGAAGGAAGACAACCCAGGGGGTGGTGGTACGCCTATGCTCCATCATGTGGTCGTAGGCAATCCTGATGCGTGAGACATCCTCCTGATATAGTCGTGGTCGACGATATCCGCCCATGCGTGGTCGGCGCCGTGCTCTCTGTGCTTCTGCCTGGTGGAGCGTGAGCCCTATAGATGGACCTCTCTGATGTAGCTCAACTTGCTGAAAGAACTGGGTAATGGTCTGCTGGGTACTCACCCGTGGCTGATGTATGTGCTGTAGTGACCGCTCTCGCCTCTCGTATGCTGCTGTGAGAAAGCATCCCAAGCGTCTCTGGTCTCCCATAGTCATGCACAGCTGGAATGACTCCTCAATCTGGAACTGTGCTCGTAGGTCTAAGTATGCTGGACATCTGATAACAAAATGCTCCTCACTCTCTACCTCTGTCTGGCATACTGGGCACCACCTCTCCTCACGGGGGACTCCCCTGGACCGACCCCTCTCAATCTCGAGCTGATGTGATGAAACCCGGAGCTGCCCAATGACGACTCGTAGGTGGTGGGGAAGGTAGGTCTGCATGTATCTCGGAATCTCGATGAAGCCCGTGCCTGATATATGTAGAAAATGCTCGCGGTAGTAGAGCATTTTCGGTGGCAATGTGCCCCTAGGGCTCACCCATGTCCTCTGTATGTATGTATGCCATATCTCCTGACGAATGATCCTATTCCTCTCTTGATGAGAGAGCGAGTAGGTGGGTGCATGAGAGTCGTACTGTAGTGGTGGTAGCCTGTCTATGTCAAAGCCATGGTGGGCAAGCCAGTCTCGTGTCTGTGCATACCATGAGGAGGTGTCGCCTGCTAATGCCATATCACGTGATGCCTCGAAAGCACGATAAGCAATACGCTCTGTATCCATGCTCCGAAGTCTGTGTAATAGGCATACTGTCTGGAATAGTGCCTCAACTAGCATCGGTGGTGCAGCGAGCTCTGCTCTAATGATGTCATGTGGTACTGAAGGCTTACTGCGGATAAGTCTGGCAATCATGAGGATCTGTGGCCTCTCTAATGCTGTCCATACTGATGTAGCTAATCCTGGTCCCCATATGGCTGCCCCATACATGAGCGCTGGCGTAACCAAAGTGTCAAAGAGCCACCCCTTTGTGCGGGGCTCCTGAAAATATGCCTGGTGGCACTGTCTCTCCATCAAAGCTAGTGCTGCGTACCCACGTGTGATGCGGTCACGGGCTGCCTGAGCCATAGAGAAGACTCCTGATGCTGCTGTAAATGTCACCCCCAAGTAAACATATGATCCGACCACCTCGATCGGTCCACCTGCAGCTGTGAACAAACTATGTCTGCGTACCTGTGCTGATGTATGAAAGATCAAGACCTTGGTTTTACCAAGGTTCACAGATAACCCTCTGTGTCTGCAAAAGTCATCTAGGCCGTGTAGATGATGCTGTAGACCTTCTGCAGACTCTGAAACCAATACAATATCATCAGCGTATAAAAGAATATGGACAGTGGACCCGTGTACCTCAATGCCATCTCCCCCCTCTGCTGTATGAAGTCCACTATCTCATCAATGTAGAGACCAAAGAGGGTGGGCGAGAGAGGGCATCCTTGCTTCACCCCGATAGTGCTAGCAAGTGGATCAGATGCCCCTGGACATCTGACTCTACCAGATACTCTCTCGTATAAGGCGTAGATCCCCCATATCATCTCCTCCGGAGCTCCGATGTCAAGTAGTCGTCTGAAGAGTCGATCCCTAGGAACAGTGTCAAATGCTTTGCGGAGAGAGAGAGAGAGAGAGAGAGAGAGAGAGAGAGAGAGAGAGAGAGAGAGAGAGAGAGAGAGAGAGAGAGAGAGAGAGAGAGAGAGAGAGAGAGAGAGAGAGAGAGAGAGAGAGAGAGAGAGAGAGAGAGAGAGAGAGAGAGAGAGAGAGAGAGAGGGGGGGGGGGGGGAGGGGGGGAAGGGGAAGGGGAAGGGGAAGGGGAAGGGGAAGGGGAAGGGGAAGGGGAAAGGGGAAAGGGGGGGGGGGGGGAGGGAGGGAGGGGGGGGGAAGGGGAGGGGGGGGAAGGGAGGGAGGGGCAGGGGGAGGAGGGGGGGGGGGGAAGGGGAAGGGGAGGGGGGGGAAGGGAGGGAGGGGCAAGGGGAGAGGGGGGGGGGGAAAGGGGGGAAGGGGAAGGGGAGGGGGGGGGAGGGAGGGAGGGGCAGGGGGAGAGAGGGGGGGGAGGGAGGGAGGGGGGTAGAGAGAGAGAGAGAGAGAGAGAGAGAGAGAGAGAGAGAGAGAGAGAGAGAGAGAGAGAGAGAGAGAGAGAGAGAGAGAGAGAGAGAGAGAGAGAGAGAGAGAGAGAGAGAGAGAGAGAGAGAGAGAGAGAGAGAGAGAGGGAGGGAGGGAGGGAGGGAGGGAGGGAGGGAGGGAGGGAGGGAGGGAGGGAGGGAGGGAGGGAGGGAGGGAGGGAGGGAGGGAGGGAGGGAGGGAGGGGGGGGGGGGGGGGCAAAACTTGGCCTATGAGACAAAAACCATATACAAATGTAGTAACCCTGTGTAGAAGATGAAATGAAATAAAAAGTGTATCGCTACACAAAGCTATATAGGGCTGGAAGAGGCTGGGGAGACGTGGCTCTGACTCTGCAGATAGTGGCCACCTAATACATGGGGGATCCATAATGTGAGTAAAAACACCCTAGCTACTGGTGATGGGTGGACGTGGGTGTAGTATGTGATACATCGGTGGTGGTCTGAGTGCCTTCTGAAGGAAGACAACCGAGGGGGTGGTGGTACACCGATGCTCCATCATGTGGTCGTAGGCTGTCCTGATGCGTGAGATATCCTCCTGATATACTCGTGGTCGATGATATCCTCCGATGCGAGGTCGGCGCCGTGCTCTCTGTGCTGCTGCGTGGTGGAGCGTGAGCCCTATAGATGGACCTCTCTGATGTAGCTCAGCTCGCTGAAAGAACTGGGTAATGGTCTGCCGAGTACTCACCCGTGGCTGATGTGTGGGCTGTAGTGACCGCTCTCGCCTCTCGTATGCTGTTGTGAGAAAGCGTCCCAAGCGTCGTTGTTCTCCCATAGTCATGCACAACTGGAGTGACTCCTCTATCTGGAAGTGTGCTCGTAGGTCTAAGTATGCTGGGCATCTCATAACAAAATGCTCCTCACTCTCTACCTCTGTCGCATACTGGGCACCACCTCTCCTCACGGGGGACTCCCCTGGACCGACCCCTCTCAATCTCGAGCTGATGTGATGAAACCCCGAGCTGCCCAATGACGACTCGAAGGTGGTGGGGTAGGTATGTCTGCATGTATCTCGGAATCTCGATGAAGCCCTCGTCCGATATATGTAGAAAATGCTCACGGTAATAGAGCATTTTCGGTGGCAATGTACCCCTAGGGCTCACCCATGTCCTCTGTATGTATGTATGCCATATCTCCTGACGAATGACCCTATTCCTCTCTTGATGAGAGAGCGAGTAGGTGGGTGCATGTGAGTTGTAATCTAGTGGTGGTAGCCTGTCTATGTCAAAGCCATGGTGGGCCAGCCAGTCTCGTGTCTATGCATACCATGAGGAGGTGTCGCGTGCTAATGCCATATCACGTGATGCCCGGAAAGCACGATATGCAATGCGCTCTGTGTGTGATGCGATCGCGGGCTGCCTGAGACATGGAGAAAACCCTAGAGGTTACTGTGAATGTAACCCCCAAGTAGATGCATGATCTGACTACCTCTCCGCCTGCTACTGTGAAAGAATTGTGTCTCCTCATATGAGCTGATGTATGGAAGATCAGAACCTAGTTTCACAAAGGTTCACAGATAGCCCTCTATGTATGCAGAAATCGTCTAGGTCGTGTAGGTGGTGTTGTAGACCTTGTGTAGACTTTGAAACCAGCACAATATCATCAACATATAAAAGAGTATGGACATTGGTCCCTCGTACTTGAATGCCCTCCCCAACCTGTTGCCGTATGAAGTCCACTATCTCGTCAATGTATAGACCAAAGAGGATGGGTGAAGGAGGGCATTCTTGCTTCACCCCGATGGTGCTAACAAGTGATTCGGATAAGCCGCTTGGACATCTGACCATAGTTGCATCGCAACGTGTTGCGAATGGTTTGTAACTTCGCAACGTTGCTTTGTTCGCAGCTTGTTGATTTGCATGCTTTTTTTTTTGAAGTCCAAAAATACCCAAAATTGTGTTTTTCTTAGGAGAGATAAGAAATTATTAATCATATCTAAAATGTCAAATACATGCAATGAAAAAGCATGGAGAATGAGGAAGACATGAAAATCCATGAAAGTATAGAGATTCATTTGTGTATGATTTTAATATTTATGTATGGGCCTTATCACCGTGTTACTTCTATATCTCATGATTGGTTCATAATTTGGAGAAATCAATGCTTCCATTGCATCCAGAATGTGCCAAAACCTTAAGATCGACTGTCTACTTGCTTCATTTTGATATCCAAAGATCATGTTTTGAATTGATGACATCAACAATTCGTAGTCGCCTTAGAACCTGCCTTGAAAACCTATATAAGGAGGGGTTGGTCACATATATTCTCGGTCTTGCCAAAATGTCAGGGGAGCACTAGACTGTGCCCTCTGACTAGACTAGACAAGATTTCGGAATTACACTTTCTATTATAAGATCACCCATGTAGGGAAATGAAACAAGAATATATAACTGATACAAGAAGTCCCACAACCCGGGATCGATAGGTATAGATAACATAACTAGAGATGATAGAAGATCCTAGAACTTGGGACCGTAACCTGGGACCGTAGGTATGAAGCAAGATCTCTAGATTACAAAAACTCCCTTCAAGAAGATGAACTAGGTACAAGGAATAATTGGGATGGATCTCTCACTATGAGATTACAACAGGACAAGAGCGGATGTCCAAGATACAAGACTAGACAAAACTAAAGCAAAGGACAAGACTAGAACTCAAACTGGAACTTGAAAGTAAGTACTTGGTGATTTGCATTCAAGATCGGGAATACAAGTTTATGTTAGTTCCTCAACCACATGTGTCGGAAGAGTCTCAACCAGAACCCATACACTTGAAACGTCAGGTCAGGCGACTTACACCAAAGGAAAGAAAACATGGAAAAGACAATGTATTATGTTTTTATTGTGGAGATCATGATCATATGTTATTCCAATGTCCTAAGAAGAAGCAAGTTGGAATTAGGACTTCTACAATCACCATCCCACATTTAAAAGGATCATCATCAGAATAAAAAAGGAGTACCATCCATCATGAGAAGCATGCCCTTGATTCTATATCTAGATATACTACAAACCCTTTCCAGTTTCATCATGGATATCCATCATCATCGTGTTCGAGTGCCACGTATCAAGAACTCTACAAAGACCAAGAGCTATGAAGATTGAAGTTCTAGAAGATCTCACAGTCACATAACCGCTCGTCGTGGAACTCCTCGCTTGAGGTGAGGTGATATCATGGACAAAGGAAACCATCTTGAATCTCAAATTCCATGTGACTTCTATATCTCATGATTGGTTCTGAATTTGGAGAAACCAATACTTCCATTGCGTCCGGAATGTGCCAAAACCCTAAGATCGATTGCCAACTTGCTTTATTTTGATATCCAAAAGTCATGTTTTGAATTGATGACATCATCAATGACATCAACAATTTGTAACCGCCCTAGAAGTGCCCTTGAAAACCTATATAAGGAGGGGTTGGCCACATATATTCTAAGTCTTGCCAATGCCTGTCTCGGGAGCTCAAGGAGTCATGATCACCAAGTACGTACTTTCAAGTTCCACTTCGAATTCTAGCCTTTGCCTTCGCTCTAGTTTTATCTAGTCTTGTATCTTGGACATCCTCTCTTGTCCTCTTGTAATCTTATAGTACGAGTTGCATTCTAGTTATTCCTTGTACCTAGTACATCTTCTTGAAGGGAGTTCTTGTAATCCAGAGATCTTGCCTCATACCACAGAGAGAGAGAGAGAGAGAGAGAGAGAGAGAGAGAGAGAGAGAGAGAGAGAGAGAGAGAGAGAGAGAGAGAGAGAGAGAGAGAGAGAGAGAAGAAAGAAAGAAAGTCATATTAACGTCTTCTGGAGGCCAAACTTGACCTATGAGACAAAAACCATGTACAAGTGCAGTAACCCTGTGTAGAAGATAAAATGAAATAAAAAGTATATCGCTACACAAAGCTATATAGGGCTGGAAAAGGCTGGGGAGACGTGGCTCTGACTCTCCAGATAGTGGCCACCTAATACATGGGGGGATCCAAAATGTGAGTAAAACGCCCTAGCTACTGGTGATGGGTGGAGGTGGGTGTAGTATGTGGTACATCGGTGGTGGTCTGAGTGCCTCTTGAAGGAAGACAACCGAGGGGGTGGTGGTACGCCTATGCTCCATCATGTGGTCGTAGGCAATCCTGATGCGTGAGATATCCTCCTGATATAGTCGTGGTCGACGATATCTGCCCATGCGTGGTCGGCGCCGTGCTCTCTGTGCTGCTGCCTGGTGTAGCGTGAGCCCTATAGATGGACCTCTCTGATGTAGCTCAACTCGTTGAAAGAACTGCGTAATGGTCTGCTGGGTACTCACCCGTGGCTGATGTATGGGCTGTAGTGACCGCTCTCTCCTCTCGTATGCTGCTGTGAGAAAGCGTCCCAAGCGTCTCTGGTCTCCCATAGTCATGCACAACTGGAATGACTCCTCGATCTGGAACTGTGCTCGTAGGTCTAAGTATGCTGGACATCTGATAACAAAATGCTCCTCACTCTCTACCTCTGTCTGGCATACTGGGCACCACTTCTCCTCACGGGGGACTCCCCTGGACCGACCCCTTTCAATCTCGAGCTGATGTGATGAAACCCGGAGCTGCCCAATGACGACTCGTAGGTGGTGGGGAAGGTAGGTCTGCATGTATCTCGGGATCTCGATGAAGCCCGTGCCCGATATATGTAGAAAATGCTTGCGGTAGTAGAGCATTTTCGGTGGCAATGTACCCCTAGGGCTCACCCATGTCTATTAAGAAGCCGAACTCGGCCTATGAGACAAATCAATGCACATGGGTGTGTCTTCTGTCAATCGGAAAAGATAAAAGTGTTGAAGAAACGATAAAATTGATATAAATCTCCATAGTAAGCATGTGGAGATGCCCATGAAAGTTTGGGGGGGGGGGGTGTGTGTGTGTGGAGAGTGCTATGTCTATGATAGTCATATGCAAAAAGGTATTACAAGCATGAGAATGCATTTGAATGACTAACTAGCTCCATCTTGTACTAGTGGGTGGGTGTAGGATGTGATGCATAGGTGGTGGAGTCAGTCTTCCCTGATGATTGAAGCGGAGTCAACCATCATCTAGAATCGTCTCTCCTCCATGGGGTGATGGTCATGAGCTTGGATCTTTGCAATCTGGTTTTGATGAAGCCTCGGGGCCCGATATCCTATAGTATAGTGTCGTCTCCTAGCTCGAGAGGCTTGAGTGTGCTAAAGAGTCACCCCTCTCGATATGTGAGCAGAGGGGGAGAGGGTTGCTCCACGTCGTAGAACAAAGAAGTGAGTGAGTTGACTCTGTCTTCCTCCTCTTTGGGCTGCTACGGTGGGGGTGGAGGGAGAGAGGGGGGGGAGGGGGGGGGGGGGAGAGAGAGAGAGAGAGAGAGAGAGAGAGAGAGAGAGAGAGAGAGAGAGAGAGAGAGAGAGAGAGAGAGAGAGAGAGAGAGAGAGAGAGAGAGAGAGAGAGAGAGAGAGAGAGAGAGAGAGAGAGAGAGAGAGAGAGAGAGAGAGAGAGAGAGAGAGAGAGAGAGAGAGAGAGAGAGAGAGAGAGAGAGAGAGAGAGAGAGAGAGAGAGAGAGAGATTTTAACATCTATTAGAGGCCAAAATCGGCCTATGAGACAAAACATATACATCAGCATGATCCGATCCACAGTGATCCCTAAGGAAAATAAAAATGTGAGTACAAAACAAAGTATAAAAGGAGGGGATAACAGCTTGCGTTGAGGGTGTGGGGTGCTTTGGGTATGCACTCTATATGCTCAGTGGGTGAGATACAAATATGATATGCACAGGGAGGGGAGGCCTAGAGGGTGGGTGGAGTCATAGCCCTCTAGATGCCTAGAGTGGATGTAGGATATAATGCATCGGTGGGCAAGGCATCGTGGCGAGCCTCAAAATCTTCTGCACGTCGAAATCGGCGGGGTGCACTGCTTATGTCTCCATATCTCCATGTCATGGCATGCATGAATCGCCTGAATCTCTCTCTGGTGGA
Source organism: Ceratopteris richardii (assembly GCA_020310875.1). Lineage (NCBI taxonomy): Eukaryota > Viridiplantae > Streptophyta > Polypodiopsida > Polypodiales > Pteridaceae > Ceratopteris > Ceratopteris richardii. The sequence continues at coordinate 372,688 of MU260144.1, read as the reverse complement.
GACTGGCTCTCTGGAGTGGGGGTCTCGATCGTCGGCGCTGTCGTCTAAGCTCCTTTGCTCTTTGTAATGTGACACCCCGTGTCGGCGGCTGTGGGTCTGAAAAAAATCTGTAATATGAGTCTAGGGGGTCGGGTGTATCTCCATCCGTCGAAGAAGTGAGGCACGGCGGCGTTGGAGCTCAACTAGGAAACGACCTAGAGGGCGTTGGCTCTCAGTCTCCAGTAAAGCCCTGAGCTCTCTGGACCCCTGAAGAGCTCTGGGTAGCGGTCTCTGATATCCTCATATGCATGGCATCTACATGTGTAGTGCTCCTCGTCCTCCACCTCCTCTCGGCACATCTTGCATAATCTCTCGTCCCTAGGGATGTGTCGCTTGCCCAGCCTTAATCTCGAGCTGGTGTGATGATACTCTGAGTTGCCCAATGGCCACTCTCTACTGGTGCCATGTATGTATCCATGTATCGTGGTCTCTGAATGAAACCATCTGCTGTCACTGTCAGGAAGTGCTCTTTGCCTCTTTGTGGGAAGAGGCTCCCGTGGTGCTATCCATGTCTCCGTGACGTGTATCTGTGATTCTGTTGTAGGACCTGACGGATGATCCTGTTCCTCTCCGAACGAGAGAGGGTAATGTAGGGGGAAGAGAGGTCGTACCGAAAAGGGGGGAGGTCGGTAATGCTCATGCCATGGTATGCCAACCATCGGTAGGTTTGTGCATACCATACTCTCTCATGCCCAGTCTCTGCAAAATGTTTAGAGCCCTCAAATGCAATCCTGGTGAGTCGACTGGTGGGGAGCTCCCTAACTCTCAAGATAAAGGTCACCAGCTGAAAGAGAGCCTCCAATAGCATCGATGGCGTACCAAGCTCAGCCCATGTAATGTCATGTGGAACCGAGGGCTTGCTGCGGAGCAAGCGTGAGATCATGGTGATCGGGGGCTCTCTATCCGCGTCCACATTGCCGCCGTAATGCCTCGTGCCCATATTGCCGCTGCATACATCTGTGCGGGTGTCACTAGATTATCAAAGAGCCACCCCTTAGTTCAGGGCTCCTTGAAATGTGCCTGAAAGCAGCGTCTCTCCAATCCAGCTAGCGCCGCATAGCCTCACGTCAATCTGTCTCTCGTTGCCTGTGCCATGGAGAACACACCTGTGCTGCCCGAGAAGGTGACACCTAAGTAGACATAGGAGTCCACTACCTCTATCTGTCCTCCAGCTGCAGGGAAAGAGGCTCAACCACGTACTGTCCTGGAGGTGTGGAAGATCATGACCTTGGTTTTGCCAAGGTTCATTGTGAGTCCTCTCTCTGTGCAAAAGATATCGAGTGACTGTAAATGTGACTGCAGCCCCTCCTGTGACTCTGAAAGCAAGACAATGTCATCAGCATATAATAGGATGTGTTACCTCCGGGGTCTCCTCTTGGCCCCCCTCCTCTTTATATATACTCCGTGATCTCGTCCATGTAGAGACCGAAGAGAGTGGGTGAGAGAGGGCAACCTTGTTTCACACCAGTGGTGCTAACAAGGCTGTCTCATAGGCCGCCGGGGCAATGTACCCTGCCTGTGACTCGTGCATACAAAGCATGGATGCCCCATAGCATGTCTGATGGTAGCTGTAACTCCTGGAGTCTCCGTAGTAGTCTCTCTCGGGGGACCATGTCAAAGGCTTTGTAGAAATCCACGAAGGAAAAGAGGGAGGAGAGAGAGAGAGAGAGAGAGAGAGAGAGAGAGAGAGAGAGAGAGAGAGAGAGAGAGAGAGAGAGAGAGAGAGAGAGAGAGAGAGAGAGAGAGAGAGAGAGAGAGAGAGAGAGGGGGGGGGGAGGGGGGAGGGAGGGAGGGAGGGAGGGAGGGGGGGGGGGGAGGGAGAGAGAGAGAGAGAGAGAGAGAGAGAGAGAGAGAGAGAGAGAGAGAGAGAGAGAGAGAGAGAGAGAGAGAGAGAGAGAGAGAGAGAGAGAGAGAGAGAGAGAGAGAGAGAGAGAGAGAGAGAGAGAGAGAGAGAGAGAGAGAGAGAGAGAGAGAAAGAAAGAGAGAGAGAGAGAGAAAGAAAGAAGAAAGAAAGTCATATTAACGTCTTCTGGAGGCCAAACTTGGCCTATGAGACAAAAACCATGTACAAGTGTAGTAACCCTGTGTGGAAGATAAAATGAAATAAAAGGTATATCGCTACACAAAGCTATATAGGGCTGGAAAAGGCTGGGGAGATGTGGCTCTGACTCTGCAGATAGTGGCCACCTAATACATGGGGGGATCCAAAATGTGAGTAAAACGCCCTAGCGACAAGTGATGGGTGGAGGTGGGTGTAGTATGTGGTACATCGGTGGTGGTCTGAGTGCCTCCTGAAGGAAGACCACCCAGGGGGTGGTGGTACGCCTATGCTCCATCATGTGGTCGTAGGCAATCCTGATGCGTGAGACATCCTCCTGATATAGTCGTGGTCGACGATATCCGCCCATGCGTGGTCGGCGCCGTGCTCTCTGTGCTTCTGCCTGGTGGAGCGTGAGCCCTATAGATGGACCTCTCTGATGTAGCTCAACTTGCTGAAAGAACTGGGTAATGGTCTGCTGGGTACTCACCCGTGGCTGATGTATGTACTGTAGTGACCGCTCTCGCCTCTCGTATGCTGCTGTGAGAAAGCATCCCAAGCGTCTCTGGTCTCCCATAGTCATGCACAGCTGGAATGACTCCTCGATCTGGAACTGTGCTCGTAGGTCTAAGTATGCTGGACATCTGATAACAAAATGCTCCTCACTCTCTACCTCTGTCTGGCATACTGGGCACCACCTCTCCTCACGGGGGACTCCCCTGGACCGACCCCTCTCAATCTCGAGCTGATGTGATGAAACCCGGAGCTGCCCAATGACGACTCGTAGGTGGTGGGGAAGGTAGGTCTGCATGTATCTCGGAATCTCGATGAAGCCCGTGCCTGATATATGTAGAAAATGCTCGCGGTAGTAGAGCATTTTCGGTGGCAATGTACCCCTAGGGCTCACCCATGTCCTCTGTATGTATGTATGCCATATCTCCTGACGAATGATCCTATTCCTCTCTTGATGAGAGAGCGAGTAGGTGGGTGCATGAGAGTCGTACTGTAGTGGTGGTAGCCTGTCTATGTCAAAGCCATGGTGGGCAAGCCAGTCTCGTGTCTGTGCATACCATGAGGAGGTGTCGCCTGCTAATGCCATATCACGTGATGCCTCGAAAGCACGATAAGCAATACGCTCTGTATCCATGCTCCGAAGTCTGTGTAATAGGCATATTGTCTGGAATAGTGCCTCAACTAGCATCGGTGCTGCAGCGAGCTCTGCTCTAATGATGTCATGTGGTACTGAAGGCTTACTGCGGATAAGTCTGGCAATCATGCGGATCTGTGGCCTCTCTAATGCTGTCCATACTTATGTAGCTAATCCTGGTCCCCATATGGCTGCCCCATACATGAGCGCTGGCGTAACCAAAGTGTCAAAGAGCCACCCCTTTGTGCGGGGCTCCTGAAAATATGCCTGGTGGCACTGTCTCTCCATCAAAGCTAGTGCTGCGTACCCACGTGTGATGCGGTCACGGGCTGCCTGAGCCATAGAGAAGACTCCTGATGCTGCTGTAAATGTCACCCCCAAGTAAACATATGATCCGACCACCTCGATCGGTCCACCTGCAGCTGTGAACAAACTATGTCTGCGTACCTGTGCTGATGTATGAAAGATCAAGACCTTGGTTTTACCAAGGTTCACAGATAACCCTCTGTGTCTGCAAAAGTCATCTAGGCCGTGTAGATGATGCTGTAGGCCTTCTGCAGACTCTGAAACCAATACAATATCATCAGCGTATAAAAGAATATGGACAGTGGACCCGTGTACCTCAATGCCATCTCCCCCCTGCTGCTGTATGAAGTCCACTATCTCATCAATGTAGAGACCAAAGAGGGTGGGCGAGAGAGGGCATCCTTGCTTCACCCCGATAGTGCTAGCAAGTGGATCAGATAAGCCCCCTGGATATCTGACTCTACCAGATACTCTCTCGTATAAGGCGTAGATCCCCCATATCATCTCCTCCGGAGCTCCGATGTCAAGTAGTCGTCTGAAGAGTCGATCCCTAGGAACAGTGTCAAATGCTTTGCGGAAGTCCACAAAGCAACAATATAATCTCCTCTTCCTCACCCTGGCCTGGTCGATCAGGCATCTCAGAGTGAAGATGTGGTCAATGGTAGAGTAATCTCGTCTGAACCCTGCCTGTCCTAGAGCCCTGATGCCCTTCCTCTCGGCGAGAGTACTCAACTCTGTCTCTAGTACGGCCCCATATAACTTGGCCAATATAGGGCCAATCATGATCGTCCGGTATGTAGCTGGATCCATAGTGTCACCTGACTTATGAATGGGCACTATGGTGTGCTCAATCCATGAGTCTGGGAACCCTTCAACCAATGCACGGTTGAAGAGATGGGCAATGAGCGGTGCAAGAGTCGTGCCTCCATAAATGAGGTGCTCTGCCTGTAAACCGAAATGATCATGGGCCCTGCCATGCTGCAGCCGGGCAATAGCGCGTCCCACCATAGTGGGTGTGAAGAAGTGAGAGGTAGTAGGACGTGAGCTCTGCGGTCTGGGAATGGGAGGCTGGTCTGGGATCTCATATAGGCTCCGTGCATAGCTATGCCAAGTGCTCGGGTCTCGGATAGGTGTCTGCTGGCTCCTCTCTCTCAAATGTCGCCATGCCACTACACTGTCTCGACTCATGAGCAAATGGTAAATATCCCAATACTGTCTCTCCTCCCAATCCCGCCGTTTGCGGCGAGTAAGGCTCTGCATGCGACGCTGTGCCTGTGTGTGTGTAATATCTCCTCTATGCTCTAAAATCCGTAGGTGCTTCCGCAGCTCGCGACACTCTGCATCATACCAACGGTTCTGGGGCATGGATCCTGTGCGTGGAGGGTGCATATGTGTGTGGTGTGGGAAGCTGCGGAGAGCTGAGTCCTGTAGGATGGTGGTGATATGTGATGTGAGTGTGTCCAAAGGTGAGCATGGATCGAGGGAGAGTAAGCGGGTGTGTAAATGGTGTGCATAAACGTGTGAGAGCTCGTGTGTGAAGTGTATCGTGGTATGTATCTCAGTGGGTGAGGGAGGGTCTAAGGGAATCGGAGATGAGAGTGTGAATGTGATAAATGTGTGGTCTGCACCGAGTGGGCGTCGTCCAATACTAAGAGAAGGGAGAGAGGGAGAGAGAGGGAGAGGGAGAGGGAGAGGGGAGAGAGAGAGAGAGAGAGAGAGAGAGAGAGAGAGAGAGAGAGAGAGAGAGAGAGAGAGAGAGAGAGAGAGAGAGAGAGAGAGAGAGAGAGAGAGAGAGAGAGAGAGAGAGAGAGAGAGAGAGAGAGAGAGAGAGAGAGAGAGAGAGAGAGAGAGAGAGAGAGAGAGAGAGAGAAAGTCATATTAACGTCTTCTGGAGGCCAAACTTGGCGTATGAGACAAAAACCATGTACAAGTGTAGTAACCCTGTGTAGAAGATAAAATGAAATAAAAAGTATATCGCTACACAAAGCTATATAGGGCTGGAAAAGGCTAGGGAGACGTGGCTCTAACTCTGCAGATAGTGGCCACCTAATACATGGGGGGATCCAAAACGTGAGTAAAACACCCTAGCTACTGGTGATGGGTGGAGGTGGGTGTAGTATGTGGTACATCGGTGGTGGGCTGAGTGCCTCCGGAAGGAAGACAACCCAGGGGGTGGTGGTACGCCTATGCTCCAGCATGTGGTCGTAGGCAATCCTGATGCGTGAGATATCCTCCTGATATGGTCATGGTCGACGATATCCGCCCATGCGTGGTCGGCGCCGTGCTCTCTGTGTTCTGCCTGGTGGAGCTGCTGCCTGTTGGAGCGTGAGCCCTATAGATGGACCTCTCTGATGTAGCTCAACTCGCTGAAAGAACTGGGTAATGGTCTGCTGGGTGCTTACCCGTGGCTGATGTGTGGGCTGTAGTGACCGTTCTCGCCTCTCGTATGCTGCTGTGAGAAAGTGTCCCAAGCATCTCTGGTCTCCTATAGTCATGCACAGCTTGAATGACTCCTCGATCTGAAACTGTGCTCGTAGGTCTAAGTACGCTGGACATCTGATAACAAAATGCTCCTCACTCTCTACCTCTGTCTGGCATACTGGGCACCACCTCTCCTCACGGGGGACTCCCCTGGACCGACCCCTCTCAATCTCGAGCTGATGTGATGAAACCCGGAGTTGCCCAATGACGACTCGTAGGTGGTGGGGAAGGTAGGTCTGCATGTATCTCGGAATCTCGATGAAGCCCGTGCCCGATATATGTAGAAAATGCTTGCGGTAGTAGAGCATTTTCGGTGGCAATGTACCCTTAGGGCTCACCCATGTCCTCTGTATGTATGTATGCCATATCTCCTTACGAATGATCCTATTCCTCTCTTGATGAGAGAGCGAGTAGGTGGGTGCATGAACCTGCCTGTCCTGGAGCCCTGATGCCCTTCCTCTCAGCGAGAGTACTCAACTCTGTCTCTAGTACCGCCCCATATAACTTGGCCAATATAGGGCCAATCATGATCGTCCGGTATGTAGCTGGATCCATAGTATCACCTGACTTATGAATGGGCACTATGGTGTGCTCAGTCCATGAGTCTGGGAACCCTTCAACCAATGCACGGTTGAAGAGATAGGCAATGAGCGGTGCGAGTCGTGCCTCCATAGATGAGGTGCTCTGCCTGTAAACCGAAATGATCATGGGCCCTGCCATGCTGCAGTCGGGCAATGGCGCGTCCCACCATAGTGGGTGTGAAGAAGTCAGAGGTAGTAGGACGTGAGCTCTGCGGTCTGGGAATGGGAGGCTGGTCTGGGATCTCGTATAGGCTCCGTGCATAGCTATGCAAAGTGCTCGGGTCTCGGATAGGTGTATACTGTCTCCTCTCTCTCAAATGTCGCCATGCCACTACACTGTCTCGACTCATGAGCAAATGGTAAATATCCGAATACTATCTCTCCTCCCAATCTCGCCGTTTGCGGCGAGTAAGGCTCTGCATGCGACACTGTGCCTGTGCGTGTGTAATATCTCCTCTATGCTCTAAAATCCGTAGGTGCTTCCGCAGCTCACGACAATATGCATCATACCAACGGTTCTGGGGCATGGATCCTGTGCGTGGAGGGTGCATATGTGTGCGGTGTGGGAAGCTGCGGAGAGCTGAGTCCTGTAGGATGGAGGTGATATGTGATGTAAGTGTGTCCAAAGGTGAGAATGGATCGAGGGAGAGTAGGCGGGTGTGTAAATGGTGTGCATAAACGTGTGAGAGCTCGTGTGTGAAGTGTATCGTGGTATGTATCTCAGTGGGTGGGGGAGGGTCTAATGGAATCGGGGATGAGAGTGTGAATGTGATAAATGTGTGGTCAGCACCGAGTGGGCATCGTCCAATACTAAGTGAAGGGATTAGTGAAGCTCCAGAGGTAGTACCCAAAATGTAGTCGATTGTGCTCTCACCTCCCCCGTGAGGGAAGCAAGTAAATCCGCCTGAACCTGGCCAACGGTTCATCCCGTTATATATAACGAGATGATGTCGGCTGCCCAGCTCGAGTAGATGTCTGCCATAGCAGGTGGTGTCCTGACCCGTATCTGCCGATACTCTTCTGGTGCTAATCTCAACCGGGTCTCTGGCCCTCATGAGATGTGGGTGATCCATGTTGTATGCCTCGCACTGAAGCG
>MU260144.1:357500-360000 GCA_020310875.1 Ceratopteris richardii | reverse complement strand
TTCAGCATAAGAGGCGCAGTGAGGGCATTGCACCCCTTTAACTCCATGCTTACAAAGAAAAGCTCTTAAAGTAAAGTGTCCAACAAACATCCTCCACATGAAAACCTTCATTTTAAAAGTGTACGAGGAGTCCCATATGTCACGAAACCTTGCATGCCACCAAGAATCATTCTTTTTAAGATTCCATCGCTGATTACATTGATGTGCCATATTATCCGAAGTAATAAGCGAGTGGTAGTACATATTTGCTTTACCCAACCACCATCTGGTGTGCTTTGCAAGCAGCCAATCCCTCCACGGGTCAGATGCATCGATAGATAGTGAAACTTGGTATTGTTGCAGAAAAGAAACGATTTGAAGCCATTTGGATTTATACGCTTGTCCCAGTGTGAAAATTCTGCGTGCAGTGGGAAAAGACAACAACTCCCACTTGGAGTTGTAGCATTTTGCGATGGAATCAATTCCTTTATTATTAAAATATCTAGCTGCAGCTCCCAAAGAGTAAGCTATAGGCGGATTCGACAAGAACGACCAATATGGAGATAGTGCAGCGAAAGAATTGCCTATATAGCGCTGCCTTCCATTCCACTTTAATGTGGAAAGAGCAAGTTTGAAATGCCCAACCAGAAAATTAAGCGTATGCAAAGATGTTTGCAATGGAGCATGAGAAAAAAACTTATTCCATGCATCCAGTTTCCAACTTCCTTTGAAATTCACCTGACCATTCTCCACAAGCGTCCAAAAAATGCGAGTCCAAATAGCTGCATGCAAGGTAGTAACACGCATAACGAATGCTGCTGTTCTTGCCATCAAGTGCGAATGTGCATGTAGAATACCAAGTCCACCTGTAGCCTTCGGTTGACATACATAATCCCAAGCTGAAAGAACCAATGCCTGGTTATGCTTATTATTCCAAAGGAAATTCTTTAATAAGCGGTCAAAAGCAAACAGATGAGTCCTCTTCCAGTCCAGTAACAACAAGTAGTACATAATATATGGCTGCAGAAATGACTGTACAATTTTTATCCGTGCATGCAAAGGCCATTGTGAAGCACACCACTTATCCATTTTACTTTTGATTCTACGAAGCACCCATTCAACTTTTTCCTTAGCAGTAACCTGAATACCTAAAGGATACCCCAGGTGCCTAAAGATATTGCCCTTTTCAATTTTCGGCCCTTCCCAATTGAGAGATCGAAAAAGCGATGCAGAAATATTTACAATCACTGATTTTTCCTTATGAATCCTCAATCCAGAAGCCTGAGAAAAAGGAACCAAAGAATCCATGATGTTCTGTACATTTTCCATGTCAGCTTTTGCAAAAATGAACGTATCGTCTGCAAAGCCGACTGCAATTTGCTGAACTCTATGAATAGAGATACCGTGAATCGATCACGATGCCATTTTTGCCTCCAACAAGTAGAACATTGGTGAGGAAGCTAAAGCATAGAAAAGCGGACTTAGAGGACATCCTTGTCGCACAGAACGCTCAATAGGAACATGCGGAGAAAGCCTTCCATTAATCTCTATGTGAGAGGCACCTCCTTGTGCTAAAGTATAAATCAACCTGCAAAATTTAGTTCCAAAGCCAAGTTTCTTAAGAACTATGGCAATAAACTCCCAGCGAATTTGATCAAAAGCTTTCTCAAAATCAAGCTGTATCCCAATCGCCTCCTGAGAAGAGAAAGCCGCATGTTCAAGTAACATTTGAGTAAGAAAGATATTATCATATATGGATCTCTGGTGTAGGAAGCCAATCTGCGATGGGTGAACCACCTTATGAATGATACACTTCAACCTCATTGCAAATATTTTAGCAAAAATTTTATAAATAATACTCATCATCGTAATAGGTCTCCAGTCCTTAATGCGTTTAGGAACCTCCAACTTAGGAATAAGTTTGATCTTGCCTAACTTAGATGAGTACGGCATCCTTTGATCCCTCCATATTTCATTACACACTTCAAGAATGAGCCCTTTAAGAGAAGACCAAAAAGCGATAACAAATTCCTTTGTGATCCCATCTAAACCTGGAGCCTTCCCATTTTTAAGAGATTGAAGAGCCATGTATACCTCTTCTTCGGAAATGCTTTTTTCACACGCAGCAGCCGCGTTAGAATCTAATGTTAACGGAGTGTACTTCAAGGATTCATGAAGAGATGTAAACCATGCATCATCTAATGTATATGAAGCTGCAAACAACTTTTGGAAATGCTCAACACAGCATGCAGCCATGGAATTCCCATCATTGATTATGTTTCCATCAACCTCCAGTTGCGAAATTGTATCCTTAATGCGTTTAGCCCGCAAGAAATCATAGAAACATTTTGAATTTGCATGCAAGTCATTAACTTCTATACAACTGGCTTTAACCTTGGAGGCCTGAATAGCATGATTTTCAAGTAACTCCAAGCAACTGTAAGCCTTACAAAGGCGATCATACTCTTCCCCAGCAAGGATATGCCCACAATCTATCTTCTCTGTCATGAGAAAAATAATG
>MU260144.1:345000-347500 GCA_020310875.1 Ceratopteris richardii | reverse complement strand
AATCAGAAACCTCATCCACATGCATGCCAAACAAAGAAGGAGATAGTAGACACCGTTGCTGCACTCCAATTGTGGAATTGGGGAGGAGGGGAGGGGTTGGTTTTTGTTGTTGTTGAATGTGGTCTTGCATTCGAGGTTTGATTGATTGTCAAGGTTGTTTTGATGATACCCCATTCTATCCCTCCCCTTTTTTTCCATGTGCACCCATCCCCTCATCCCGTATTGTTTATAACAATTCTTTGGGCATCACTTTTATAGGACAATGATGGTGTTGTGGAAGGAACGAAATCTCAGCCCAGAACAAACTATGGACATTATAGCTGAGCTCGAGCAAGGTGATGACAATTCTGGAGGTGCAGGTAGACAGATTGATTATTCAGACACTTTTTTGGGGTTTGATGAGGCTAAGCAGACAGAAGTTCATTCTGTGGAGCTTCCCTTCTCTGTAAGTTTGTATTGACAGTCAATTTTTCTTTTTCCCCTGATCATACACATCTGCATACATGCACATTGCATGCACATATGTGTGCACACACACACACACACACACACACACACACACACACACACACACACACACACACACACACATGCACACACGCATGCACATGTATTTTTATATATATACATACATATATATATATATATATATATATATATATATATATATATATATATACATACATACATACATACATACATACATACATACATACATACATACATACATACATACATACATACATAGGTCCCTTAGTTCTTGCTATAGATTAGACTCTTCTCATGAGGATTTCCCATCATCATCTTCTAATGAACATTTGTTTAGCTCTTTGGCTGATCAATCTCTTAAGTTTAGTGATTTTAAAAGAAGATTAATTTTCTTGGATAGAATTATGCAAGAGGGGTCTTTTTCTTTCAAAATCTTTGAAAAGTATAACAAAAGAGTCCTCTTTAAACTTCTATATATCTTGGAAAATTTCTCTCACGAGGATTTGAGTCTTAGAAAATCCCATAGTTTTCAACTTCGAATTCTCATATCCAAATTTCTCAAATCCTCTTGTGTTTCTCATAATCCTTTGATTTCAAGAAGAGTTTTACTAATTACTATCTTTACTTCTCCAGAAATGGATAAAGTTGGTTTGAACTCTATTTTGAAATCAAAAGAAGTGATAGAATCTCTTCCTTCTTATGTTAGAAAGCTTTGGGTCCATCCTTTGGTTACATACAAATATTTGAAAACTTCGGGTCAAAAAGCTTTCAATTACAATGATATTGGAAGAAATATGAGAGAGCAAGATAGATTGTCGATTTCTAGAAGATCTTGTTGTTGCAATAATGGTTCCTTTTCCTCTTTCGTAAACAAGGATCTGGGTCATATAGTTTCTGCCGATTGTTCTATTCTTCCTACTAGTAGCTTGAAAGAACTTTTTTCTAGAGGAACAAAATATAGACTTCATACCTCTAAGGATGCTTGCATCCTTAAAGATATAGAAAAGGGCATTGATAATTTCATTCTAAAATTTGAAGAATCTTTAGGTATTCGTGGAATTTTTACACATTGGAAATCAATAGTAATGAAGAAAGTTTCTATGAAGGTTGATATAGCTTTAGGGAGGAATTCCCCTTCATTAGATAGCTTATCTGTAAGTGATTTGACCTCACTAAAATATTTTCATAGAAACTTTGTGATTTCTTATGTGGATAAATGTCCAAATAATTTTGTTTTTACTTGTAAAAAGTTTTATGTAGAGTGTCTTATGAAAGAAACTCAGTCCTCTACATATCAATTTTGCACTGTTTCTTCTGGAGAAGTTATTTCAAGCCATCAAGATTTTTGTAAATCTTATGGTTTCAAATTGTATCAAAATTTACCTTTTTTATATACAGTTTGGAAATTCCATAAGAACCCCATCAAACCGAGATTTATAGCTGCATCTTGTAATACTTCTCTCACGGATGTTTCCAAATGGTTAAGCAATTGTTTTAAAGCCATTTTACCTACTATTCATGATATTTGGAAGGAATTACTCAAAGATGCAGATGTGCCAACTTCCTCTAGTTGGATATTAGATAATTCTCTAGGTGTTGTTCCTGTAATAAAGTCTCTCAACTCTTCAAGAACTATAGAAGAAAAATCTGTTCCTTTGGGGCTTCAAACTTTTGACTTCACCACTTTGTATACAAAGTTAGATTTGAATGATTTAAAACATAGAATTTCTTCTTTAGTTAGGAAAGTTTTCTCTTTTAAATTCACCAAAGATAGATGTAAGGCTCTTTTGGTAGAAAAATCTGCATTACATTTTGATTATTTATGGTTGAAATCCAAGTCTGTAGATATAGATAGTAAAAAGAAACGTTACACTAGAATAGTAGATGAAACCGACATTCTTCTTTGGTTAGAGTTTCTTTTAGAAAACTTGTATATTTCAGTTGGTGATACTTTATTCAAACAATGTATTGGAATTCCTATGGGTACAAACTGTGCTGTCTTTCTTGCGAA
>MU260144.1:295000-332500 GCA_020310875.1 Ceratopteris richardii | reverse complement strand
TCTTAAATCATTTGCTTGTAGGACGAGATTTACAGAATCAGAGAGGTACTTATGTGATGTTTTGGTTGAGTACAATTCTGGTTCTAGATTTTTTCAACTGATGGAACGTTCAGCAAATTATCAGGATCTCTTGCATATAAGAGCATCGAGTCTGGGAAAAGATCGTTGGACTGCAAGCTTCATGTTTTGGATAGATTGTGGTGGTTGTCTTGGTGAGCCATGCTCCTGGCCGTTCATCAACCAGTGTTTATGCAACCAGTCCCTCAAGTGGGGCCAACTAGTAAGCTTCTGGTTGCTAAATTCTATTGCCTCTATAGCATCGAGAAAAGGACCCAGAAATCGTATGCCTATGACATGTATATGCTGCTGAAATGATCTAAAAGGTGACAAGAGAGCTTGGGTCTGTCTGTAAGCATGTTGCGTTGTATAGCTTTGTATGTGTATTCTTGATGAGTGCTGATTTTACATGTACTGCACCTCCCATCCGTTCCATTGGCTTTGTATCACATAGAAAAGGACTCAGAAATCGTATGCTTATGGCATGTTTATGCTGTGAGATGATCTAAAAGGTGATTCAAGAGAGCTTGGGTCTGTCTGTAAGCATGTTGCCTTGTATAGCTCTGTATATATGTTCTTGATTAGTGCTGATTTTACATTTATTGGACCTCCCATTCATCAAAGTTTTCTGAGACCCATGAAATGGGGCTGATTTTGTTTTGTACACTCAATGATTCATCGAACTCTTGCCAAGTTATTGAATTTAGGTTGCATAGCTGTGAGAAAGCTTCACCTTCTATCACGGCCTTTCAAAGGGAAATATTCTGAGAAATGTCTTGTAAAAAATTGCTTAGTTAAAGAAAGAACGCATTCCTTTTCCTGTCTTCTCTTGAAAGGGGTTGAATGTTTTGCTCTTTTTTTTTTTCGTGTTTGGTGACAGTAAACATGGAGTGGAATTGCAGTCTATCTTTTTGCAACTTCATATTCTTGGACTCGTGTGGATTACATGTTTAAGTGATGCGATGATTCAATACTGAAGAAAAAATGGTTAGAGAGCATTTAAAAGATCAGACAACACGTGAATATATGAAGAGAAATGAATATGGTTCTTGAAATCTTAAAAATCTTAATATGTTCCTAGCATGTTGGCTCATGTATGGATACTTGCTGTTACCAGGATTTTTTTCTCAAATATTATGCCTCATGTTTTATTCCTTGAGCAGTGGAGGGTGGCTTTGGTGGCAGAAAATAGGACATTTGATTGAGTCATTTGGTGACATGATTTATTTTTTCGCTCCATTTAAATTCTCGTTGATCCAAGTAATTGCATATGACCTTTAATTTTGGAGCACGCTTTATGTTTTGGGATCCTTGGCATTTCAAATCTTTTGTGCATTCAGCGGTCTCCTCCAGGCCATATGTCAGATTGTTTGAAATGATCTGTCAAATTTTGTATATCCAAGCCTACCTCTTGCACACACTGAGGTCATCATGTTCTCTATGCATCTTTAGGGATGTTCATGAATGGTTTTCCAATCTTACATCTTTGATTTCCATTCACTTCCTAAAGAAAGATGGATTATTACCATCCTCAAAACTTCTCTTGCACACTGGTTATTTTTGCTAGCAGGTTGCAACATCAACATAGTAGTCCATAGGACTGACACTAATGTTGGGCCCATGGCCCAATCGAGCATTACATTTATTGACTCTTTGCTTAGTATCTAGGTCATGACATTAATTTCTATGGAGTTGTTTATCCGAGCTGGAATAGAAAGAGAGAGATATCCGACTAGTTTCGTGGCATATGACTATGGGGTTAGGTTCATGAGTGCTGTGTGTGTTTGATGTAAGTGATGTCAATGATATGATATGCTCACTTGACATGGGCACATTCATATTTTCTATTGCCTTCCCATACATGTTCATTTATCACATATTCCCACATGGTGATAGGACATTACTACCATATTATATGGAGGTTGTTGCGACCTACAAATTGGAAGAGGCATGCCATTTTTGAGATATTCATTCAAGAAAATTTTAAAGAAGATAAGGACTTTCTTACTTCGTAACAAGTTCATTTATACTTTTGTTCATGTGTCCAAATTCATCATTCATAAATTCAATAGAAAAGGTGAACTTTCCAATCGTTAATGATAAAATAGTTTGGGTGCTCCTTCATTCTTTATTTATAGCTTTATTTAAGTCTTGTTCATTTATTATTATTATTTAATATTTTATTATTTATTTTCTAATTATATATATATATATATATATATATATATATATATATATATATATATATATATATATATATATATATATATATATATATATATATATATATATATATATATATATATATATATGTGTGTGTGTGTGTGAGATATATTTCGGTATTGTTTGATTTTTTATTTTATCTTATTTTTCCTTAATTTCTTTGTTTGATGTTTATTATTATTATTATTATTAATTTATTTGTTATATTTTCTTTTTTTGTTATTTGTTTTATTATTTTTATTATTATTGGTTTGTTCTTTGTGCATGACTTTATCATGGCTGAGTTTACCCTTCACTTCCGAAAATGATAGAAAGTCTGCACCTACTCTAGGGCATTTACGATGTAAGGATGTCATAGCTATTTGTGCAAGCTGTGCATGATAAAGTTTAGTTTTGATACTCCTTGTTTTGGACAGATCTAGAAGTTGATGCACTTTTTGTTTTGCTTTTATTTTTGTTTTTGTTTATATATATATATATATATATGTGTAAATATTTATTATTTATTATTTTTTAACATATTTATATTTAAAAATATATATATAGATTATTATTTTTTTAGTTTGGTTCATTTTGTATTGGTTTTCTTTCTTGTTTGTATTTTTCATGTCTTATTTTTTGTGTAGTCTCTTGCTTTTGTTGTTTTTTCTTATGTATGTGTATTAGTGTTCTCTATCTTGGGTTCGTAAGTTTGGATAGCTATGACCTTATGAAGGTGTATATGCTATTTGAGGAGACTTTATTAGCTTCTTTCACTTCCTTCACAGAGACATTAATAACACTTTTCTCTTCTCATGTAGAAGAGGAGTGTGAAGGAATGGAGCTACTTTCAATTGCTTGTGCATATTCATTCATACATACATACATACATACATACATACATACATACATACATACATACACATTTATGCATGCATGCATGTATTTATGTATGCGTGCACACATGCATGTATGCATGCATACATACATACATACATACATACATACATAATGACGGATGTACATGCATTATAGTGAAATGATTAATATGTAGTAATTACTTACATGGTTACACCCTAAGCCCTATTTTCATAGTGACATCGGTACTAAATCCTATTTGGATAACAACTTTACACATGCACACATATACATACATAGGTACACATATATACATCCCTATACTACAAAACAACCTTACCCCCAATTTTAAAAGAAAGCTCTCTCTTTATATTAACATAAGCAATTCAACATAATTAACCAGTGGATACATTGTCTCATTCCTCACATAAATTTTTAGGTGATTCTATTTGGTCCATTTTAATCACCTTAGCACCATTCTTTCTAGAATCATACATACATGTATACTTAGGATTATGCTGATTTGCCAATGTGCACTTTCAACATCATACATATCTTCTCCATAAATATGGAAATGCATAAAACTTTTGGTTAAATTTTATATTTGTAAATGCAATTACATATCTTTTGCATAAATATGGAAATGCATAAAAGTTTTGGTTAAATTTTATATTTGTAAATGCAACCTTAGTAATAGATGTTTCTCCTCCCATTTATGCCTAAGGTTTACATATACTTGTAATTTTGTAATGTATCTAGAGTTCACTACATATTTGCCATGATTGAAGTTTGGTAATGATCGTTTAATTTTCCTTAATCTCTAACACACAGACACATATTTATAGCTACATGCTTAACATTTTATTCTTTGGAACATGCTTACATGGTTTCCTCCCTTCGACTTTTATATTGTTATCATTAGTGTCCATGTGAAATGTCAAATGGTTGTCGGACATTTTTGTATATGTTCTTTAATAAAACATATAGCGGCTTAGTCAGCCACATATTGTAAGCTAGAGCGTATTTGGAAAACCTAATAAAGTTGTATTTGTGCCTTCTTGTGCACTGTTTTTTTCTGCGTATTTTGTAGCCTCTTTGCGGAGTATTATGTTTGGCATTTGGAGCTCTGTTTTCTACTTCGAGGGTATCGTCGTGGAGCTCTCGAGAAGGAGAGTCCATTGTGGGGCATCCCCATTGAAATACTTCATTGTTATTAGAGCAAAAGCTTTGCTCCTTTTATGTGAGCAAAGTAAGCACTTGTCCACCCACCCAAAGTTTATGAATAAGGCGGCAACCAAGGCATAGACCTTGGCATGCCTTATCATCTGAGTCACCCAAGTCATGGTTGACAATGTTGGTTGCGCATGATGGAGGATCTCAACGATCAAGGAAGACAGGTTCTCGGTACTTCTTAGGAGGTCACCCATCCCAATTTGTTCCCCTTGGAGCTCGCTTAACTGATGATCTCTTGCCACTAAGCTACACTCTTATGGTGCTTGAGAAAGGGGAAAGATTAAGGTTCTCATTACCTTGAACATGTTTTGGGCTCTCAAAGCTTCATTCTTTACTTTCAAAGCTTGTTTTGAAGCATTTTTGGGATGATTTTTGGAGTCATTTTGGAGTACTTTCATGCATAGTTCTCATTACACAGGTTGAAGAACATCACAAAGTGCTTTTTTTGTACTTCTCCAACAACAAATATTCATCTTTGGGGCTGTGTTTCCAACCATACTAGTAAATCTACAAGTTTCTTGAAATGTTTTCACTTGTGGTGGGAGCAACCACCACAAATTTATGCAGATTTTTTAGCCTGAAGAACAAAGTTGACAAACACTTGTAGATGTTGTTGGCTAGTGTTTGGGTTGTGAATTCAACCTTTCAATGCCAGTTTATTGCATATATTGAGCACATACACACTATGTATGCTTTTGTGGATATCACTTATGTATATCCATGTGGCCATTGATATAGCAATTACGTATTTGCATAAAACATTTGACGTTGATAAAGAGGGTCGTGGTGAGTTTTTCTTAATTGGGAGTTACCCAGATGTCGGGGCCTCTTTGGTGATGCAAGTGGAAGACTTACCCAACCTTGCAAGAGATGTATGATAGTTGTTCATAAGTGGATCACTCTTACTATTGTCTAGGAAAACTTCGCCAGTATGATGCTTGGATCTCTTGAAAGGATGCTTGATCTTTGCACATATGAGAGGTGGCTCCACTGTCAAAGATCCACTTTTGAGATGAACTCGAAGTCACTAGGGCATTGGCTTATATTGAAATAAATAGGTCTTCAATGGAATAGTGAGACCTATGCTGGGAGGATTTTGATTGGTTTCTCGAGCTAGAAGACTTCACGCTCTTCTTTTTATAGCAAAATTTTTCAAGGTGCCTTGTTTTGCCATAAAAAATATAACGAAACTTCTTTGATGAAGTGTTGGAGCCTTGTTTGGGTGTGTTGCTAGTGTTATGAATAGCATGTTTTCCCTTTTGGAAGGATCCCTTAGCCTTCATTGCCATCTCTTGTGAGAAAGCTGACTTTGCTTGCGAGTCATGGAGGAGCAAAAGTCATCGAACTTCTTTCTAAGTTAGAACTTGGCCGCGATTATAAAGAGTGGTTACATATATCTCATAGGATCTAGGAAGTTTGTTGAGAAGGCAGATATCCATATCTTCACTAGAAACTTGATGGCCATATAATGCTAGTTTACGTCAATAGTCCTCAAATGTGGATGACTTTGGAAATAGGATTTTGGGGCCTAATGGATAGGTTATGAAACTCCACCTCTAGGGTATAAATCTTAGAGGGAGTTTTATCTTTATACAAGTCTTGGAGAATCTTCTAAGCCTTAGAGGAAGTTTTATAGATGGTTATATTGGCTTTGGATAACTCGTCGTAAGCTAGGAGTAATTGGTCTAAGGCTAGCTTATCTTTGATGTTCCACACATTCCGGGCTCTTAGATCACTTTCTTCGTTGGGCTCTTGCTCGGTTCCTTCAACTACTTCGTATAAGAGTTTTGTATAAAGGTAAACCCTAATGATGTCCTTCTAGAGATTGTAGTTTATGCCATGGATTCGCTCATCTTTTGGCATAAAGATTGGCATGAATGAGGATAAATACAATTGACTCGATGATGTTGCATTCAGAATTGTTAACATGGTCGCCATTGAGAATAAGATACCACACTTGCAAACTTGAAGTCAAAATTTTCACAAAACTTGAGATGGTGTAGGGGGAGGCTTGGAGTAGCCCTTCATTTGTATCGAAAAATGAGATAGATACTTTGGAGAGGGGGGGCCTTAGAATAGCCCTACACTTGATGCGAGAAAGACTCCTTGGAGAGGGGAGGGTTGGAGGGCGGGAAAGAGGGGTGGAAAAAAATGGATGCAAAGGGGTGGGAGGGTGGGCAAATGGGCATAATATTGGTACCCAAAATTCTCTATGAGCATAAACTTGATGGCTAAATGTGCCTCTCAATAAGAAGGAAGCACCACCACCAAAAAGACCTTCACAACCACCAAAATGATCACCAAAAGCACCACAAAGACCTCCACTTAACACTTTGATACCACGTAGAGAGTATACATGTGGAAGCAAAATGAAAAGAAGAGTTTACTTACAAAAGAAAAAGCGTGAGAGACTCAAAGTGAGTAGACCAAGAAATGAGTAAACTCACATGGATTAGAAATGAGCTTGCCAAGAGCATGGAGTAGGCTCCTCAAGCTTCTAACCAAGTACCAATGGGGGGAGAGGTCCTAATTATATGGATTTGGGAGGGGCTCTCCAAAGTACATCTCATGTGGGATAATTCCGCTTAAAGGAGAATGAATACATTGGTAGAAGCAAATGGCAAGGCACCCAAGTATAAAAGAGATACAATATAAAATGGAAATAAACTGGAAATTGAGCGCCCCTTAGATAAAAAATGGAGATGAACTCATGCGGATATAAATGTAAATGATCTAGGAGCAATCATGTCATCAACACTATGCCCACAAGGTCATTAGGTGATTCTCTTTACTTTGTCACTTTCATAGATGATGCTACTAGAAAAGTTTGGTTATATCCTATCAAATTGAAGGATGAGGCATTCGGAATTTTCAGAAAATGTTTTGCTTCAATTGAGAGTGAAAAAGAAACTAAGCGTAAGGCTTTACGTTTAGATAATGGGGGTGAGTATAGCTCACATGAATTCAGTCTTTTTTGTTGGTCTAGAGGAATTCATAGAGAGCTTACAGCTCCTTATACCCTTGTACAAAATGGTATAGCTAAAATTATAAATAGAGCTATTCAGGATAGAGTAGTTTTTATGATGCATCATGCAAACCTTTCACAAGGCTTTCGGATAGAAGTGGTATTGACTGCAGTTCATGTGATCAACATTTCACCTAGTAGTGCCAAAGGCCTGAAAGTGGCACAAGATTTATGGATGAGGAAGCCACCATATTATGATCATCTTTGAGTTTTGGATGTGAAGCATATATTCATATACCTAAGAATCTTAGACGAAAGCTAGACCATAAGTCAAAGAAAGGCATTTTTTTGGATATGGAGGAGAAGGTCAATTTGGATATTGCTTATGGGATCCTGAAACACGATCAATGATTAGAAGCAATGATGCTATTTCCAATGAGTCTAAGATGCATAAACAACCCATTAAAGAGGTTGAAGTGAGCAGAGTGGTGTTTGAGGATTTTAGTCCTCCAGTTAGCATGCATAAAATTGCTACACATAGGAATGTTCAAGAGAACATTTGATCAGATCAGTGTGCAAATATTCTTGTTCAACAACCATTGAGATGCTCTGCACGCGTCTCACATCTACTTGATAGATATGTTCTAGGTTTGGATTTTTTTTATGCTAATAGATGCTAGTAAGCCTTCTTGCTACAAAGAGGTTATGCAGATAAAGGGTCATGTTAAGCGCGAGTGTGCCATGAAGAGTGAATTGGATTCTATTCACAAGAATGGTACTTGGGACTTAGTACCTTTGCCAAAGGGCAAGAAAGCTTTACCATGTAAATGGGTATATAAGATCAAATTCACATCAGATAGTGCTTCCCCAAAGTATAAAGTATGACTTGTTGCAAAGAGTTTTAAGCAACAAGATGGTGTTGATTTCGATGAAATGTTCTCTCCAGTGGTCAAGATGACTACCTTGCAAATATTGCTTGGACTCGTTTCAATGGAGGACTTATAGCTAGTCCAAATGGATATGAAAACTGCTTTCTTGCATGGAGATCTTATAGATGAGCTCTATATGGAACAAACAGAGGGTTATGTAGTTTCTTGGAAAAGAAATTCTAGTTTGTAAGCTAAAGAAGAGCTTATATGGACTTAAACAGTCCCCTAGACAATGGTACCAAAAGTTTGATGATTTTATGAAGTCTCAAGTCTATCCTCGAAGCAGTGAGGATCATTTTCCATACACAAAGTGATGCTATGATGGCAGCTTGATATGATTGATACTTTATGTCGATGATATGTTGATTGTTGGGAAGTCCTTTTATCACTTGTCGATTCTCAATAAGAAGTTGAGGTAGACATTTGATATGAAGGATTTGGGGGATGCCAAACATATGTTTGGCATGTGCGTTACTCGTGATAGGAGTAAAAGATGCATATACTTTTCTCAAAGTGAGTACATATCCAAAGTACTTCACAGGTTCAATATGCAAGATGGAAAGACATTGAGTACACCTTTACCCACATATGTGAAATTGAGCAAGGATGATTGCCCCAAATTAGATGAGGAAAATAAATTCATGAACAAAATTCCTTATCAGTATGTTGTTGGTAGTCTCATGTATGCCATGGTAGCTAAGAGACTAGACATTGCATTTGCAGTGGGAGTTGTGAGTAGATATATTTCTAATCCTGGCAAGAAGCATTGGGAAGCAGTCAAGATGATTTTAAGATATCTGGGTGGAAATAAGGACAAGTGTCTATGCTTGGGGTAGAGGGAAAGCATCCATTATTGGTTACACAGATTTTGATTATGTTGGTTGTGTAGACAATCGAAAGTCTACATCAGGGTACAATTTTAATTTTATTGGAGGTTTCTATCTCTTGGAGACCTCGTCTTCAAGAATGTACATCTCTTTCCAACATAGAAGCAAAGTATGTTGGAGCAAGTGGGGCATGTAAGTAAGCATTGTGGCTTCCTCGACGTGCTTGTAATATGGATCTACCTCAGCATGTAGCTCGTTTGCTCAATGATAGTCAAAGTGCCATTGCTTTGGGTAAGAATCTGATCTATCATGTAAAGACCAAGCACATTGAGGTGAGGTTTCACTTCATTAGATATTGCTTAGACACTGAATGCATTATTCTTGAGAAGGTTCATACTCGAGATAATGTCACAGATGCTTTGAGTAAAGCTCTACCATAGGATAACTTTCGACATTGTTATCACTTGATGGGGGTTACTTGATTCATGATCTTATAGAGTTACTTGTATACTCTGTAATATGCCCGTCAGGTGGGAGATATAGTTTGTATACTTACACTCATGTGTTCTTTATTTTTCTCCCATAGTCACTTTGGCCATATTGGCCTTTAGTGGGAGAGTGTCACTGTTAGTGTCCATGTAAAAGGCCAAATGCTTGCCGGACACTTTTGTATATGTTCTTTAATAAAACATATAGTGGCATGGTCAGCCAGATATTGTAAGTTCAACCACATTTGGAAAACCTAAGAAATATATGTTCATGCCCTCTTGTGCACTATTTTTTTCTATGTATTCTGCAGCCTCTATGCAACGTACTCTATATGGCTTCTAGAGCTCGATTTTCTACTTCGAGGGTATCATCGTGGATCCCTTGAGGAGGAGATTCCATTCTGGTGCATTGCCATTGAAATACTTCATATATCTTGTTAATTTCATAATATAGCCACTTGCTCAATTTTGTAGATATAGTTGCATGGTTAGTATCTATTAGTTGAAACATGGTTACAAATTCTTTTCCCTTCGAATTTTATATGACGATCTTGATTTCATACATATAGCTATATACTTAACATTGTATTCTTAAAACATGGTTTTTTCCTTTCGAATTCTATAGAGTCCTCTTGTTTTTTTTATATCCTTAAAATTCATGTGCATAACTACATGTTTGCCATTGTATTCTTATAAGATAAGTACATGTTGATTATGAACTTTGGCATATTTTAGAACCACATGAATCAAAATTTATATAGGACTTCAAGATTGTTATAAACTTCAGTTATCATAAGCTTCCCAATCTTCAAGTACGATTTGAGAGATGTTAACATAGATAGACAAAAACCCTTACTAAATAACCATAGCATTATGTCTTCTATTCAGAAAAGAAACCAATATCACTAAAAATATAGGTGTAAATGTCTTTGCTAGCTCATGTACAATGATTAAGTCTCTAACAATCATTTATTGTAGTATCATGCATGAAAGTATGCAATATTGGATGTGAAAATTAACACTAGGGAATTCTAGAGCTCAATTTTGGACCTTTTTTGACCCTCTCGTAGAAAATATTGTTTTCTTGCAAGGTATATTGCATAAAATGTCATATTTTTTCTAGAGTACGACAATAAAATACAGTATCTTGTTTGGAACAGAGTAATAAATTTTTTTTTTTTGATTCAGAGTGCAATAAAATGTTTGGAACATTGAGGGGAAATGAGTATGATATCTTCATGATTTGAGGGAATATAAAATTATTCCTCACATAAGTAACATTTCGTATGACAATAATAGCTCAATAATCATGTCTTACGTAACATTGTGCACATATCATTATCTCAAGCTTAAGGGACCAAGGACCATCCAACCATCAAGCTATAGAACTCTCAGAGAATCTTAAAAGTATGTCGATAAACCTCTTTAGGCAAGCTATACATGTCTTATATGTAGCTGCATTGAAAGCTAGGTACACCTTTACAACATAATAATGCAATCATAGGTTAGATTTGCAAATCACCAAAATTGTGCAAAATGAAGGTATGAATTGATGGACCGTTGTCCTATGTGCATTGTAAAACACACTAAGTTTGCTAGCAATGTGTTCTCTCTCTATCTTTCTCTCTCTCTCTCTCTCTTTCTCTCATTTAGTCATAGCACAATTCAAAATGGATTGTTTCACAATGCATGAGCTATACTCAATCAAACTTCAATGGGACAATTGGATCTCATCATAGCCCACAAAGCAATGTTTCCTTAATTATTACATATGTCACATTTGAGAATAATAGATGTAAGAAGTTGGCCTTATCAATAGGAGATTGGATCCTAATGCAACCAAGGAAAACATAGAAGTCCAAGATGGAGAACATCATGATTTCAAACATTTATCTTTCATCCTCCAAACGATGGAAGCTATTATAGTGCATAATAGGTCATTTCTATTGCAATCATTGATCCTAGCAATCATCGATCATAGAGGAAAGCTTCAATAATGCAAGAAAAGAGGAAAGGACTTATCCCATTTTGGCATTTTCTTCTTTGATCACTTCTATAAACTTGACATAAATCATGAAATATAAGAGAGCCTTTGAAAACCAAAGATGCGAGCATCAAATATTTTATCAATCACCATTCGATATACCAAAAATATTTAATGAATTTCAAAGTCATCTGCAACTAGCTATTTTAACAAGAATTATCACATTACATTTTTTTAAATGGTTATTAAAGTCTTCGCTAAACTTTTTAGATGATGCCTTATGAGATAAACTCCCACTACACTCACTTATAAGATGAGAGATCATAAAACATCGTTTTGATTTCTTTATGGTGATTGGGATAGTGTTTTATTCTAGAATGTGTTTTGCATAATATTTTACAATAGGATATCAATTAATAACATGAACAACTCATGTACCTTTATGTTTTCATTCTTTTATAAGAGAAGTAGGCTACTTGGGAATCTAATGGTTATAATGGATGTATAAGAGCATCTAGAACCTTCTTCATGTCATAGAGAGGATTAAAAAGAGTTCTTTTTAATGATTTCAACAAACAGATGCTAAGGAAAAAGGATCTAATGATACAATGCAAAGATATTGAATAAAATGTTATTCTATTATAGAAGTAATAAAAGATAAGTGGATTTGCTACCTATCTAGCTTTATCGACCGACCTATCTATCTATCTATCTATCTATCTATCTATCTATCTATCTATCTATCTATCTATCTATCTATCTATCTATCTATCTATCTATCTATCTATCTATCTATCTATCTATCTGTCTGTCTATCTGTCTGTCTGTCTTTCTGTCTATCTGTCTCTCTGTCTGTCTATCTGTTTGTCTATCTCTATGTCTCTCTCTGTGTCTGTCTATCTATTTGTCTGTCTGTCTGTCTATATGTCTGTCTGTCTGTCTATCTGTCTGTCTGTCTGTGTGCTTGTCTATCTGTCTGTCTATCTATCTATCTATCTATCTATCTATCTATCTATCTATCTATCTATCTATCTATCTATCTATCTATCTATCTATCTATCTATCTATCTATCTATCTATCTATCTATCTATCTGTCTATTTGTCTCTTTGTCTATCTATCTATCTATTTATCTGTCTATCTATCTATCTATCTATCTATCTATCTATCTATCTATCTATCTATCTATCTATCTATCTATCTATCTATCTATCTATCTGTCTGTCTGTCTGTCTGTCTGTCTGTCTGTCTGTCTGTCTGTCTGTCTGTCTGTCTGTCTGTCTGTCTGTCTGTCTGTCTGTCTGTCT
This sequence comes from Ceratopteris richardii, assembly GCA_020310875.1. Taxonomy (NCBI): domain Eukaryota; kingdom Viridiplantae; phylum Streptophyta; class Polypodiopsida; order Polypodiales; family Pteridaceae; genus Ceratopteris; species Ceratopteris richardii. The sequence continues at coordinate 319,651 of MU260144.1, read as the reverse complement.
GTCTGTCTGTCTGTCTGTCTGTCTGTCTGTCTATCTATCGATCTGTCTGTCTGTCTGTCTGTCTGTCTGTCTGTCTGTCTGTCTGTCTGTCTGTCTGTCTGTCTGTCTGTCTGTCTATCTATCTATCTATCTATCTATCTATCTATCTATCTATCTATCCATCTATCTATCTTTCTTTCTTCCTTTCTTTATTTATATCTATCTATCTATCTATCTATCTATCAATCTATCTATCTATCAATAAATCTATCAATCTATAAATCTATCTATCTATCTATCTATATCTATCCATCTATCTATCTATCTATCTATCTATCTATCTATCTATCTATCTATCTATCTATCTATCTATCTATCTCTATCTCTATCTCTATCTATCTATCTATCTATCTCTCTATCTATCTATCTATCTATCTATCCATCTATCTATATATCTATATATCTATCTATCTATCTATCTTGTTGAGCCCTTGGGAATTACTTCGGAACATTTCTTGACGCCGTTTGTTGTTGATCATCTCAGCTTTCACCTTTCTTGTGAAAGTTCTTCGAATTCTCTTGTATCTTCACTTTTGTTTACTCTTGAGGATCTTTCTGCTCTTCAGAATCTTTCTGCTCTGACACCACTTGTTGAGATCTAACGGCTTATCATCAACTGTTGAGCTCTTGTACTACTTGTTGACGCGGCGAGTAAGCTTAACTAGCTAAAGCTCAACTGCGGAATTCACCACGCCACAAGAACTAAGCTAGAGTGATATTAGAACACCTCTATAATCATCAGTAGCTTAGCAAACTTCCTGAAACTGAAAACTTTACAACTGTGTTTAATGAAATCCCAAAGATTTACTTTACATAAACTTTGCTTTTCCTTCCGACTTCAATTCTGATCTGGTTTACTTTAACCTTTACAATTCTTTGTTTGCTTACTGTTAGATAAACTTTCTGTCACTCAAATATATCAAAACTGTGTTTTGAACTCATTGAAATATCACCGGAACTTCACCGGACTATCACCGAAATGTCACCGTAATGTTACCGGAATCAACTGCAATTTTGTTTGTAGTTACTTCAAATGATTGTTGATGAAGTAAGGAAGTAATACCTGAGCTTCCTTCAATGAATGAACACTATCTATAGTTTAAGAAAAAAACTTCACCAGTTCTGGATGTCTTTACTTTCAAACACAGTACTGTGCGTACTTGTCCCATTTCACAGAAGTCTTTTGATCAACTTATAGCTGAGACTACTGGCTTCAAGATGAGCTATCTCTCATGAAAAACTTTACACTATGTTGCAAGATCTAACTTGTAGATGTACCGGAGAACATTACTAAGAAAACAATAACTGTTAACTAACTTTCACAGTAACATGAAATCACTCAGATTTCTTCACATACGAAGAATGCGCTCAAACTTCCACATGAACATGTGTTTTCTATTAGAGAAGATGTGTACAAAAATAGCTTGGCCTCACTTTGCTCATAGCTATAGAAAACTCTCCTACTCTGAGTAGTTATTCCTTACCATCTCTCTCAGATGAATACTCGACAGTTCAGGTTCTATTATTTCATCTCTACATACGCAATCTCTAGTATCTTCTATATCACTATCCTTAGTTTCTATATGTGCTATTCTATTCCGGTTCTATGCGCTCTCTCCGCTCCATTCTTCGCTCATTGTATTATGATCTTCTACCTCATATATATACATTTTTTTCCGAGATTTAAAACTTGTATTTCTGGAAGTTTCTATGAACTATATTACGGTCGTGAATTTGTCCCTTCACTAAGGCTTGATTTTCTGAATGCTTTGTTTCTGCTTCTCTTTGTCTTTCTTCGTCTTTATGTCTGTCTGTATGTCAAATTTGTGAGTGATTCTTCAACAGCTCCCCCTCAATCACTAATTTGCATTCTCTGATCTTTCATATATTCTTCTTTTCTTTTATACCTTCCATTTCTTTGAATCTGCTTGTCTTTACTCCATCTAAGCTCTTTGTTAGAATATCTGCTATCTGATCTTTTGTAGATGTGTATACTATTTCAATCTCTTTTTCCATTACCTTTTCCCTCATGAAATGATATTGAATCTCTATGTGTTTTGTTCTTGCATGAAATACTGGATTTGCTGCAAGATACAACGATCTCATATTATCTCCATGTATGATAGGTATACCTTGATCAATGCCCATACTTTTGAACAAGGCCTGCATCCATATCACTTCTTTGGTTGCTTCCACAAGTCCTTTATATTCTGCTTCTGTTGACGATAAAGCCACTATGTGTTGCTTCTTTGAACACCAGCTTACAAGCTTATCTCCTAGGTATATCATATAAATGGCATCAAGGCTCATGACAAATGGGAGTCTTTTACCACAACACTTGTTGGAATTTGGGGCCCCAGGATCGTTCCAATACTAAAAACCTTTGAGCATACACACTTAACAAATCAAGATGATATGTGAGAGATAGAAAGAAAGAGATCTTGAGACAAGGATAGGGAACACAAACAAGATGCTTACTCACTAAAAAAATAGATGTCCGAATTACAACATGGGAGTACTACTCAACCATATGATGTGGTGCACTCACTAATGGAAGAATAGCCAAGAAGATGATGATACAAAATTCAGATTATCCTGTTATAATCTGAGTGTGTGTGAAGCGAATGAGCAACGAAGTGAACCTAACCTCACAAGGAAGTGCAAAAAATCTGAAAATCAACAAACCCTAATTCTGAAATTAGGGTTCAAAAACCCTAGAAACAGAATATACGGCTAACTTACAAAAGATAGCTGCCTCCAACTTGTAGAAGACTCCTTGCTCCAAGAGAGTAGTCTCTCCTTCCCCAAACCTTCACCTCCAAAGCTTCAGAACTCCAAACCTCTAGCTTGAGATTGTCCAATTAGTGTGCCCAAGTGCTCCTTATATAGTATTTGAGTCCCAAAATAAAGCATGACAAAAAAATAATGGAAAAAGCTGTTCGTTGTCCAAAAACATAGTTATCGCTGTTTTTAAAAGTTGATCGCAAATTTTTTAGCTTTTCATATGGATAGAAAATCCCATCACTAATTTTAGCTTTTCTTTTAATTTGATTGCTAATAAAAGATGCTTTTGGTCAATCTGACTTATCACCTAGCTGTTTTTGAGTTTTGACCTCCATAAATGCTTTTCCTCCATTTTGGGCTAAACTAGGGTTTGGATTTTCTTTCTGTTCTAACCTCTGATGAAGAAATGAAGCATACCACTAGATAGCTCTTTCCAAGCTCTATCTATCTAGCCTAAAAAAGTTTTACCCAAATTGTACAAAAAATGCTAAGTCCAAAATGTAGAATTGTTGGAATGTGGACTATATGTACATTGACTTCCAACAATCCCTCCTTCAATGTCATATTGGTACAAGCTTCAGTAACCTGCATATCTTCTCATGATTATCTCTAGTCAATGCTTTGGTAAATATATCTGCAACATTCTCACTAGAAAGAACATAAACCAGCTCAATATGTTTCTTTGTTATCTACTCTCGAATATAGTGATAGTGTACCTCTATATGCTTTGTCCTTACATGATGCACTGGATTCGTTGCTATAGCTATTGCACTCTGGCTATTTGAAAATATCTAAATGGGTTCATGTACTCTCACATCTAGATAATTGAAAATCTTCTGCAACCAAACTGACTCTAGAGTAGCTCTAAATGCTGCACGATATTCAGCTTCACATGATGAAGTTGCAATAGTAGGTTGTCTCTTTGAAAGCCATGAGATAAGACAATCTCCAAGATAAAAACAAAATCCACTAGTATTTCTTCTAGTGTCTCTATCACCTACCCAATCAGAATCTGAAAATCCTTTTAGTAACAAATGTGTAGATTTCAAAAATACCATAGCCTAATTTGAAGTTCCCTTAAAATATCAGAAGATTGGCTTTACTGCTTTCCAATGTAACATTGTCAGATTCTACATGAACCTTGATACTTGAGAAACTGCAAACTTTATATCAAGACGTGTATTACAAAGATAAATCAAGCATCCAACTGCTTGACTATATAAAGTAGCATCACATGACTCTGCATCTGCTACCATTTGTAAAGACACGTTCTGATCCATAGGTGTTTGCATAGGTTTAGCATCACTCATCTGCAACCTTTCTAAAAGTTACTCAATGTACTTTTGTTGTGTCATATAGATACACTCATCCTTAAACAGAAATTGAATCCCAAGATAATAACACAAGATTCCTAAATCATTCACATCAAATGTTTGGTTTAATTGTTCTTTCAACATTTGCAAATCTTCATCTCTAGGACCCGTGATTATAATATCATCCACATAAATTATTGCTATAATCATCATACTTGGTTCAACTTTGACATAAAGAGTTGGAGCTGCATCCGAGTTATGGAAACCAATGGATAAAAGATATGTGTGTATCTTTTCATACCATGCTCTAGGTGCCTGTTTTAATCCATATAAAGATTTTATAAGCTTACATACCAAATGTTCCTTACCTGTCTCTTCAAAACCTTCAGGCTGTTGAATATACACATCCTCATGTAAATCACCATTTAGAAAAGTAGTCTTTATGTCAAGTTGATATATATGCCAACCAAAATGTGTTGCTAAAGCAAGTATTGACCTAATAAGAGTCATCCTAGATGTAGGAGCGAATATCTCATCATAATCAATAACTTTTTGTTGTGCATATCCTTTGACAACCAATCTTGCTTTGTACCTGTCAATAGTACCATCTGCTTTCCTTTTGATTTTGAAGATCCATTTTACACCTATAGCTTTCTTTCCCTCTGGTAACTCACATAGCTGCCAAGTTTGATTCTTATGAATAGAATCAATCTCTTCTTGCATAGCTTTTCTCCAAATAGGAATGTTAAGTGCATCTTTAACACATGCAGGTCCATCTTCAACTGTTGTAAGTGCCAAAATATCATGAATCTCAAAGTCTTCATAAAAAATTACATGATCTTTTTTTTGTTGTTGTCTAGTCTGACTCCTTGTTCTTCCTATAAAAGTCTTTATACCACTATCTTTCCAAGTCTGATATAACCATGTAGGTGTATCCTTAAATAGTGGTGATACTCTTTCTGACCCTTCAGCTTCCACAAGTTCTAGAACTTGTCCCTTTGATGTACTAGGACTTTCTGGAACTTTAGTACTTTCTTCCATTTCTGTGTGGGCGATAACTTTCGCTCTGATATCGCTGATGATGGTCGTCACGGCAAAGGCTTGAACCTTGTCAGGCCTGTGGAAATTGCCGCGCCACCGAATAGAGAGCTAAGCTAGAGTGATAATAATCAACAATAGCTTAACAGGATTACCGTCGCTTAACTGTGTTAAACTGCGACTTGAATTCCACCGGAACTTCACCGCACTGTCACTGGGACATCACCGAAATTTTACCGGAATATCACCAGAATGAACGTTGATTCTGCTCGTGATTACTTAAAATGAATTATGTGAAGTAAGGAAGTGATACGTGAGCTTCCTTCACTGAATGAAGTTCATCTTGAAGTTAAAAAAAAAACTTCACAGTTCTAAAGTGCCACTTTCCGGTTAGACTTTGTACTGTGTATACATATCCATTCCACCGGAAACTGTGATCAGCTCAAGGTAGAGACGTCTAGCTACAAGATGAGCTATCTCTCATACAAAGCTTCGAATTCTACTACGAGATATACTTCGTTGTTCTACCCGAAAAAAACTCGCTTCCCTGAGAAAACTATAACTGACCGAAAATGCGTTTACTAAGATATCTTTGACCGAGACATTCGTTTACTGAGAGAATACCGAGGGACACGTTTAGTAACGAATTGTAACTGTTAATGGTTAACGAACTTTCTATTGTAACACGAAAAAACTAAGATTCTTCACATGCGAACAGTGCGCGCAACTTCCACATGAACATGTGTTTTCTATTAGAGAAGATGTGTACAAACAAGCTTGGCCTCTTCTTGCTCAAGCTGTAGAAACTCTCCTACACTGAGTAGTTTCTTATTACCATCTCTCTCAGATGAATACCTGACATTCCAGGTTTCTATTATTCATCTGTACATACGCGATCTATGGCGTCTTTTGGGAACTTCTCACTCTCTCTTCAGTCATACACGATCTCTCATAATCCTCTTCCTCTCATCATCCGAGTCCTTCAATCCTTGGTGTATATATACACTTTTCTTCTGTGCTCTTCCACACTCTCATTCTTTAATTCACGTTATGTGCGCATTATGCGCACACCACGGTTTATTGATCTGTTACTCGTACAATTCTTGATTCTGGTTAACGGACTGATTTCGCATGCTGTACAACTGAGGCTTTTGACTTTTCTGAAGATTCCGCTTCTTTTCTTTTTCTTTTATGTCTGTCTGTATGTCAAATTCGTGAGTGATTCCTCAACAGCTCCCCCTCAATCACTAATTTGACCTCTTCCGGTCTTTCATATATCTTTCTTTCTTTTATGCCTGCCATTTCTTTGAATCTGCTTGTCTTTGTTCCATCCAAGCTTTTTGTCAAGATATCTGCTATCTGATCTTTCGTAGGAGTGTAGACTATTTCTATCTCCTTCTCCATTACCTTTTCCCTCAGGAACTGATACTGAATTTCTATGTGCTTTGTTCTTGCATGAAACACCGGATTCACTGCAAGATATAGAGAGCTCATATTGTCTCCATGTATAATTGGTATACCTTGATCAATACCCATGCTTTTGAGCAAGGTCTGCATCCATATTACTTCTTTCGCGGTTTCTACTAATCCTTTATATTCTGCTTCTGTTGGCGATAAAGCTACTGTATGCTGTTTCTTTGAGCACCAGCTTACTAGCTTATCTCCTAGGTATATCATATACCCATGTGTCGATCTTTTGTCATCTTGACTTCCAACCCAGTCTGAGTCACTGAATGCTCTCAGCTTTATATCTGATGTAAAAGGATAATATAATCCTTCCTTTATAGTTCCTTTTATATATCTAAGAACTCTTTGTCCTGCAACCCAATGTTGATCTGTCGGACAATGCATAAACTGTGAAAGAACTCCCATCGGATAGCTGAGATCCAGTCTTGTTAGCGTAGCATAAATTAAGCTTCCTACTAACGACTGATACTTCTTCATATCTTTGAACTTTGTACCATCATATTTACTGAGTTTATGATTTACTTCAAACGGTGTTGAAGCTTCTCTGCAATTCTCCATATTAACCTTCTTCAGTAAGTTTAGGAGATACCCTTTTTGCGTAACATATATACCATGATCTGTATATGTGATTTCCATACCTAGAAAGTATGATAACTTTCCCAGGTCACTGATTTTGAATTCCTTTTCGAGCAGTTTCTTCACCTATGTTATTCCTGCATTTGAGGTACCTGTAATTATTATGTCATCTACATAAATGCAAATGTAGATCATTCCTTCTTCTGTTCTTTTGATGAGTAGACTTGCATCTGCCTTCAAACTTTGGTATCCAAGTTCATTGAAATACTTCACAAGTCTGTAGTTCCAAGCTCTTGGAGCTTGCTTCAGTCCATAAAGTGCTTTTCTTAGTCTGCACACATGTTCTGGGTATCTCAAATTTACGAAACCTTCTGGTTGTTCCATGTAGACTTCGTCTGATATATATCCATTCAGGAATGCATTCTTTATATCTAGTTGACTTAGCTTCCATCCTTTTGATGCTGCTATAGCAATCACTGTCCTTATGGTTGACATCTTTGCCACCGGACTAAACGTCTCGTCATAGTCTATGCCATGCGTCTGAGCATAGCCCTTGATAACCAGTCTCGCTTTATGTCTGGCTATCCTTCCAGCTGCAAGTTTCTTAACTTTGAAAACCCATTTATTTCCGATTATTTTCTTACCATTTGGTTTAGGAACAAGCTCCCAAGTCTTGTTCTCCTCCAGTGCGCTGAATTCTTCTTCCATTGCTTCTTCCCATTGCTTCTTTCCTTTAGCTTCATCATAGCTCTGAGGTTCATCATCATCTTTGACCATATATGCATAATCTTTCTGAGTTATATACGATGTATCATACGAGTACCTTTCCGGTTGTCTTCTTACTCTGTTTGACCTCCTTAGCTCATATTCTTTGTGTGTATCTGAATACACGTCTTCATCTTCGTTTCTCATACCTGATCCGGTCCTGGACGTACTTGCCTGCATATAATCTTCATCTTTATTCACCTGTACGATTGATTTACCTTTCTCCTTTCTTTTTATCTCTTCTTCAAATTCTTCAGCTGTATGAATCTGATTTGCATACCAGCTTTTCTGTTCATCAAATGTTACGTCTCTGGAAACAGTAAGTTGTTTGGTTAGAGGACTCCATAACCTGTAACCCATCTGCTTTTCATCATATCCGACGAACACATATTTCTTTGCTTTCGATTCAAGCTTATGTCTCAGTTGAGACGGTATTTAAGCATAAGCGACTGATCCAAACACTTTTACAATGATCAAGTGTTGGCTTCTTTCCCCACTAGGCTTCATAAGGGGTCATTCCTTCTAACGCTGTACACGGTAATCTGTTTACCAAGTATGTAGCTGTATTTACGGCTTTAGCCCAAAGATAATCTGGACAATTCTTTTCTTTCAGCATAGCTCGTGCAAACTCGACTAGAGTTCGGTTCCTTCTTTCTGCTACACCGTTTTGTTGTGGTGTATACCTGCAGATTATTTCTCTCTTGATACCTGCATTCCAAAGGTAATCATTGAACTCTCGGGAGAAGTATTCTCCACCTCCATCAGACCTCAGTCTTTTAAGCTTTCGACCTGTGAGTCTTTCAGCATATGCATGAAAATGTCTAAAAGTTCCAAACACTTCTGATTTCTCTTTCAAAACATAAAGAGTTATCCATCTTGTTGCATAATCTATGAAAAGGACATAATACCTTGATCCGCTAATAGATCCTTCCTTTGTCGGTCCCCATACATCTGTATGTATGAGTTCTAGCACACCATTATGTTTGAATCATTTCTTCTCGAAAGGTAATCTGTGGGCTTTTCCCATCTGACAAGCTTCGCATTTGTGGATCATATGTTGGTTCTGTACGTTCGGTAATCCCAGTACAGACTGATTTGCTATCATAGCTTTGATTCCTTTTTCATTGAAATGACCTAATCTCTTGTGCCAGAGATCAAGTTCTGTAATCACCTTTTCATCATGTGTGAGCAACGCTTGGCCAATGTTCCCTTGTACTCTTAAAGTAAAGAGTCTTCCTTCTTTCTTACCAGAGACAATCTGATTATATCCATTCTCGGGATCTTCTACAAATACTCCTTTGTTTGTAAATCTGACCTGAAAACCTTTCTCAACTATCTGTCCCACACTAATCAAATTTTTCGGTATTGTTGGAACATACAAAACATTGGTTAGCAAATCTGCTCCACTCTTACATTTCACCTTTCACTCTTGTATTGTCACTTGTTTGAACAGTATGACTCGAACTTCCTTTTTCCAGTTCTGACATCAGTTCTATGTTTCCTGACAAGTGATTAGAACATCCAGAGTCAATGTAAAATACCTTTAGATCTTCGTTATCAGATGTGTTGATTGAGTTCATCATCAATGATGTATGATTTTCATTCTGTGTGTCATTTGCGTAGTTGTTGTAGGTGGTGTTGTAGGATTGGCCCTGTCCCCAACTTCTTGTTCCACCTCTACCGTAGCCTCCTCTTTGATTCTGACTACCCTTTTGGAAGTTACCTTGATATCTTCCGCTTCTGCCTCTATTATTACTGTTCTGATTTTGATTTGACCCCTGTTGGTTGTGCCAACAGTCATGCGCCAGATGATTACTTAGTCCACAAATCCAGCAAGCTTTCTTGTTGGTATTCTGACTACTTCTTCCTCTTCCAAAGCCTCTTGCTTTGCCGGTGCCTTTACCTCTAGCATAATAAGCCTGAGCGCTCGACTCTTCTTCATCTTTTGACTTACCTTTGTCTTTCTTCTTGTTCTTCATGTACATTGCAGAGCTTTGTCCTTTATCTCCATCTCCTTTCATATCTTGCTCATATGTGAGCATCAAACCAAGCAACTGATTTAAATCTGGTACAAAGTGATTTAAAGAAAGTTCAGTTGAGAGTACGAAGGGTTTCCACCTTTCATCTCCTCTCAACCCTGTTAGCAGTTGCGCTATCAATCTGTGATTTTTGACATCTTCATTTATGGATCCAAGACTATCTGCTAGATCCTTCATTTTAGTGACGTAGTCGCTAATGCTTTGACTCGGCTTCTTTTTGAACGTTGTGAACTCGGACCATAAGCTAGCCTTTCTAGCTTTCGTAGTATTTTGGAAGTGGTCTTCCAATGCGCTCCATATGTCCTCCGCTTTCTCCAGACCTCTAATGTGCGGTAGTAGATGATCTGAAACAGTGTTGTAGATGTAGGCTCTTGCCGTTGCATCTTTCTTCTGCCACAGCTTCAAAGCTTCTAACTCTTCTTTTTCCAGTTGGCTATCATCTTCGAAGGTCGGCTTCTTTTCTTCTCTGGTCACATACATCATTAAGTCCTTACTCATAAGTAAGGCTTCCATACGCATTACCCACGCGGGATAATTATCTCTGTCCAGCTTATCAATTTGGACATGATCTGCCATGATCTTCTTGTTTGCTTTAGGTTGCCTTTGAGAGTCTTTTGGCTCTGATGCCGCTCGTGGAACTAACCTGCTCTGATACCACTTGTGGGCGATAAATTTCGCTCTGATATCGCTGATGATGGTCGTCACGGCAAAGGCTTGAATCTTGTTAGGCCTGTGGAAATTGCCGCGCCACCGAATAGAGAGCTAAGCTAGATTGATATAGAACACCTCTGTAATCAACAGTAGCTTAGCATGATTACCGTCGCTTAACTGTGTTAAACTGCGACTTGAATTCCACCGGAACTTCACCAAATTGTCACTGGGACGTCACCGAAATTTTACCGGAATATCACCAGAATGAACATTGATTCTGCTCGTGATTACTTCAAATGAATTATGTGAAGTAAGGAAGTGATACATGAGCTTCCTTCACTGAATGAAGTTCATCTTGAAGTTAAAAAAAAAACTTCACAGTTCTGAAGTGCCACTTTCCGGTTAGACTTTGTACTGTGTATACATATCCATTCCACCGGAAACTATGATCAGCTCAAGGTAGAGACGTCTAGCTACAAGATGAGCTATCTCTCATACAAAGCTTTGAATTATACTGCGAGATATACTTCGTTGTTCTACCCGAAAAAAACTCGCTTTCCTGAGAAAACTATAACTGACCGAAAATGCGTTTACTAAGATATCTTTGACCGAGACATTCATTTACTGAGAGAATACCGAGGGACACAATAGTAACGAAGTGTAACTGTTAATGGTTAACGAACTTTCTACTGTAACATGAAAAACTCAGATTCTTCACATGCGAACAGTGCGCGCAACTTCCACATGAACATGTGTTTTCTATTAGAGAAGATGTGTACAAACAAGCTTGGCCTCTTCTTGCTCAAGCTGTAGAAACTCTCCTACACTCAGTAGTTTCTTATTACCATCTCTCTCAGATGAATACCTGACATTCCAGGTTTCTATTATTCATCTGTACATACGCGATCTATGGCGTCTTCTGGGAACTTCTCACTCTCTCTTCACTCATACGCGATCTCTCATAATCCTCTTCTTCTCATCATCCGAGTCCTTCAATCCTTGGTGTATATATACACTTTTCTTCTGTGCTCTTCCACGCTCTCATTCTTTAATTCACGTTATGCGCGCATTATGCGCACACCGCGGTTTATTGCTCTGTTCTCGTACAATTCTTGATTCTGGTTAACGGACTGATTTCGCACGCTGTACAACTGAGGCTTTTGACTTTTCTAAAGATTCCGCTTCTTTTCTTTTTCTTTTATATCTATCTGTATGTCAAATTCGTGAGTGATTCCTCAACATTCTGGAACTAAAGTCTCATGTGGAACTGACTCTGTAGAAGGTTGTGAAATTCCTTTCTCTTCAATCCTTTCTTGAATCCTAGGAATTTTAACTCCCTCCTGATATGGCTGAACATGTATATCCAAATTCCTTCTAAAAAATCCATAGTCATTTTCACTAATGAACTCTGGAATTTCTGCTTCTTTATCATAAATCTTATTTTCAGCAATATAAGCATTGCGTGAAAGAATAACTTCACCTATCTCTGGAACATAAAACCTGTATCCTTTGCTCTCAACAAGATATCCAATAAAAACAGCTTTCTTTGCCTTTACATCTAGTTTGCCTCGATCCTTTTTCTTTAGATGTACATAAGAAAGTGATCCGAATACTCTGAAGTAACTCACATTAGGTTTTCTACCATAATAAGCTTCATAAGGTGTGATTACCTTTAAAGCTTTTGTAGATGACTTGTTCAAAATGTGATTAGCTATATGTACTGCATCAAACCAAAATTTTGGTGAAAGCTTTTTGGACGCCATCATGCTCCGCATCATCTCAACAAGTACTCTATTCTTTCTTTCCACAACACCATTCTGCAGAGGAGTATAAGAAATAGTAAGGTGTCGAGTAATACCTTTCTCTTCAAGAAATGTCTGGAACTCATTTGACAAGTATTCTCCACCTCTATCACTTCTGAGAATTTGGATAGTTTCCTGACTTTCATTTTCAACCATAGCTACAAATTTCTTGAACATAGAAAAGACTTCTGACTTCAACTTAAGACCATAGATCCATGAGTATCTTGTTAAATCATCAACGAATAGAATAAAATACCTGAAACCCTGAATAGAGTCTTCTCTCATAGGTCCATTCACATCTGAATGTATAATCTGCAACTTCCTGGTAGTTGTAATATGACCATGTTTCTTGAAAGGTAGTTTATGCATCTTACCTTCAAGACAACCTTCACATATATCTGAATTATCTGGTAGCTCGAATGAGGGTAAACTCCAACGTCCATACCTCTATCTTTGATACTCTTGAGAGCTCCAAAATTAATATGTCCAAATCTCTCATGCCATAGCTTCATATCTTCCACTGGTGATGAAGATTTGACCGCATATGCTTGACTGATTTTTGACAAAACAAAGATCCCTCCTCTATGCTCACCTTGTAAAATACACTTCTCTTCTTTGTGTGATAAAATCTTACAAAGATCTCTCTCAAATACAACTTTGAAACTATCTCCTAAAAATGCAGATATAGATAATAGATTCTTGTTTATTTCAGGTACATATAAAACATCTAAAATCTGAAAATTACCACCTTCTCTTGACTTTAGGGTTACTGTACCTATTCCCACAACATCCAAATCATTGTCATCTGCAATAGTAACTCTTCTACCTATAGAATAGGAAAGAGAAGAAAACACATCTCTGCAACCTGTCATATGCTTTGTAGCTCTTGAGTCAAATATCCAAGGATCTGCTGAAAGAACTTGTAAAGCTGCCTAAACAAAAGCTACTTCCTCAATGGTGATACGGGCATAAGAATCACCTTGACATTTCCCTTTTTTATCATCTTCTGCAACATTACTTGATGCCTTTTTCTTTTCTGCTGCAATTCTTTTCTGACAAACTACTATAAAATGTCCAGGTTTCTTGCAATAGTGACATAATGCTTCCTTCTTCTTAGAAGATTTCTCTTTAGATGTAGTAGAAACAGAATCTGAAGTAGAGGGTAAAGAGGACTTACTTTCCATCTTGGATTGCTTTTACTTCTCATCCTTCTTCTTTTTACCCTTTGATGAAGATAAAAGTGCTTCTTCATTCTTTTCCATTCCCTTTAACTGATCTTCATCTTGAAGTAACAAGAACTCTAACTCTTCAAATGTAACCTCTCTATCTCTTGTGTTAAGGGTAAGAGTGGTTATAAAAGACCGATATGAGATAGGAAGTGAATTAATCAGCATATTTACCATTTCTTCATCAGATATCTCAACTCCTACATTTAGAAGTTGATCTCTCAAGTCACCAAGTCTTGTAATGTGGGTTTGAATTGACTCACCAGCCTTCATCCTTGCATTTGCTAGTTGTCTCCTCAAGTAAGCTTTCCTAGCAGGATTTCTGTTCTGAAAAAGATTTTCAAGCTTCAACCAAGCTTGTCTGGAACTTTTGCAAGATTTGATCTGTGGTAGAATATGCTTTTTGACACTCATTGCTATGAATGAGAGTGCTAAAGCATCTCTAGAATCTCATCTTGCCTGATCTTCAGTAGGAGGAACTCTGGGTAATAAAAGATGTTTTTGTTCATGCTAAGTTATCACCTAGCTGTTTTTGAGTTTTGACCTCCAGAAATGTTTTTCCTCCATTTTGGTCTAAACTAGGGTTTGACTTTTCTCCCTATTCTGACCTCTGATAAAGAAATGAAGCATACCAGTAGATAGCTCTTGCCACTAAAACAATTATATAGATGATCAAGAGGATTCCCTATTACTCATGAATATGATAGCCAAGCAAGGTAAAGATGATGAGTACCTATTCTATATTGATTTTGGTTGCTCCAATCATGTAGTAGGCAATGTAGCATTATTGTCTAACCTTGAAGAACCCAAAGGAAAGCATGAGGTCCAAACAGGTGATGACACTAGGCACTCAGTAAAGAAAATTGGAAATGTTAAAGCATCTGATGGTAACATGAATCTTCTAAGCAAGGTGTTGTATGTGCCAACAATAACCAATAATCTAATTAGTGTTGGACAAATTGTTGAGAAGGGTTTATAGGTTAGATTCACAAGGCATGGAGCATATGTGGAGGAACCTAAAAAAGGATTCAAGAGGATTGCAAAAGGTAAGAAATATGGTATACTTTTTACCTTTGAAGTTGAAGATACAAGAAATATTGCTCTCTTCAATTACAAGGACCAAACCCTATCTGAATTGGAGATATGGCATAAGGGACTAGGTCATATAGGTGAAAGGACATTGAAGCAAATATGCAGGGATCAGAGTGTGCTTGGCATCCCAAATGTGTCCAAGCAACACATGATATACAAATGTGGAGCATGCTAATTTAGCAAGTCACATAGGCAACCATTCAACAAAAGAGGATACATGTATGAAGACTACTTGGAGCTTGTACACATAGATATGTGGTGTCCTAGCAGAGAGCCATCAATTTCAGGGTTAAGTTATAATGTTTCATTCATAAATTACTAGAGTAGGTGGAAAATACTTTATTTTATGAAGCATAAAGATGAGGTCCTCACTTGTTTCAAGAAGTATTTGGCATTGGTTGAGAATTAAACAGGTAAAAGTTTGAAGAGGCTCAGATCTAATGGAGGTGTTGAGTATTTCTCAAATGATTTTGACTCCTTCTTACAAGACAGAGGCATAAAGAGAGAGACTACAACAAGGTACACTCCTAAACAGAATGGAGTGGCAGAGAGAAGAAATAGATTAATAGTAGAATCTGATCAATGTTGAATGAGAAAAAACTCCCTAATTATCTATGAGCAAAGCCTGTTTCCACAGATACTTACCTAATCAATAGGCTTCGATCCAAGTCTTTTGATGGGATGACACCTTATGGGGCCTGGAATGGCAGGAGAACTTCTTTAGATCATTGTAAAATCTTTGGATGCATTGCTTATGCACACATACCCTCATATATTAGGGGAAAGCGTGATCCAAAAGCTGAAAGATACATATTTATTGGTTGTGATAATAATCTGAAAGGATATAGGTTATATAATCCCACTAACAAAGGAATTTACAGTTAGTAGGGATGTGATATTTAATGAAAATAACTCTTAGTTTGAGGATGATTGTAGGAAAATAAAGCTACCCTATGATATGGTTAATGATTTTCCAAATCTGATTAAGGAAGAACCACATGCATTAGAGGATGTCAACTAAGAAGATGAAGAACAAATCAATCTTAAAGAATTCAAAACTTGGACGTCCAAGGGAAAATTAAAGATAAAAAAAGTTGGAACACATTCCAGAGTCATCCAATCAAGCACTTAGAAGATCTCAAAGGGAAATCAAGAAACCTATAAGGTATGGCTATGACACATCACTAGTCACCAAGCATTCTATATACATGGCGAAAGACTCTATGTGAGAGGAACCTTCTTCATTTGAAGAATCCAACAAGAAAGAAGAATGGAGAGAAGATATGCAAGAGGAAATTGAAGCACTTCAAGAGAATAGCACTTGGGATTTGGTTCCCAAGAAACCACTCATGAAGTTAATAGGATCTAGGTGGATTTACAAGTGAAAAAGAATTCGGATATCACAATCAACAGGCATAAACCAAGGCTAGTAGCAAAGGGGTTTGCTCAAGCCCATGGAGTGGATTATGAGGAGACCTTCTCACCTGTGGCCAAGCTG
Organism: Ceratopteris richardii; assembly: GCA_020310875.1. Lineage (NCBI taxonomy): Eukaryota > Viridiplantae > Streptophyta > Polypodiopsida > Polypodiales > Pteridaceae > Ceratopteris > Ceratopteris richardii. Next base: position 303,361 of record MU260144.1, on the reverse strand, counting down.
CCAACTATTAGAGTTTTGGTAAGTATTGCTGCTTCAAAGAATTAGAACATGTACCAGTTAGATGTTAAAAATGCATTCCTTAATGGGTGGATCTCTGAAGAGGTGTGCATGGCTACACCACTAGAATATGAAGACAAAGACAAACTTGATGATGTATGTAAATCAAGGAAGGCACTGTATGGTTTAAAGCAAGCTCCTAGAGCTTGGAACCATAGGCTTCTCACATACTTGAAGGACCAACGTCTTGTTGCAAGCGAGGCAAATTCTTCATTGTTCATTAAGAAGACTAATTCAAATGTTATATATCTATGTGTTTATGTGGATGATATCATTATTACAGTGAATGATGTCAATGGCATCAAGAAGGTCAAGGCTCAGATGAAGGAAGAGCTTAAAATCAATGATCATGGATTGTTAACTTATTTTCGTGGATTAGAGCTTGTATATTCAGATTTTGGTGTTTTCATTTCTCAGAGAAAGTACATCCATGAAATGTTAGCTAAGTTCAAGATGGAAAATGCAAAAATTGTAGGCACACCCATGGAATTGAATCACAAAATCAGTGCTCATGAAGTAGAGCTACCAAAAGGGTCTTAAAGTACTTGAAGGATACCATAAATGAAGGACTATTTTATCCATTTACATTTGACTTGGATATCAAGCTATACTCTGATGCAGATTGGGTTGGCTTAAAAGATGATAGAGGAGCACCTGTGGCTACTTATCTTTTGCACGGTCTAAGTTAATTTCATGGTCATCAAAGAAAGAAACAATTGTGTCATTGTCATCAATTGAAGCTGAATATAGGGGCCTAGCAAATGCAACACAAGAGGCAATGTGGTTAAAGCTACTCTACTCAGATGTGGGGGCTACATACATACACTCCAATGATATTTGGAGATAATACTAGCTCACTACATATTAGTGTTAATCCTGTGTATCATGAAAGGACCAAGCATATTGAAGTCCATTACCACTATGTGAGAGAGAAGCTACTTACCAAGGACATACAATGGTCCTATGTATCTACAAACCTACAATGTGCAGATATGTTAACTAAATCTTTGGATGGAACTAAACTAAACAGGTTCAAGATGATGATTGGATTGCACGAGATCAAAGAGAGTTAAAGCCCAAGCATGTTAGGATTGAGGGAGAGCTATTGGGTGCAAATGGATCAAGCCTACATAGACAGTTGGATATTCACTTCTATGTACTCACATGAAGTCACATATAACTACCCACTTATAAAAGCATGACTTTTATCTCTGTACAAGTGCACATGTAAAAAGAGCACATGCAATCACAAGTTCTTAGGAGATCTTGTTACGTGTTTTTTGGTGAGTTAGATGAAGATTGAAATCCTAAACACTAGGGATACTTTTTGGTAGGAGTTTGAATTTCAAAATGGCTCCAATTTTAGCTATAGAAGTAGACTTCAAAAATCACGTACGTGGAACCCAATTTGGAGAGATATTCAGAGGGATTTTAAGTGATATTGAGCTCAAGCTATATCTCTACCATTGCTCTCATATTATGAAATCATTCATTTCCAATATCATTGTACTTTATGTGCATTAATACATACATTTTGACTATATTTAATTTTCTCTTCTTTCTCATGTATCACTCAGAACAGTGAGCTTCTCTGGTCCATCTCTCAGTGGATACTTGATCATTTTCCGTGATTTGACTTGCTATAGATTCATTAGACAGTCTAGTTGCATATTGCAAATTTTCATCTCAATTGCTTTGGTCAGTATTGATTAATATGCAAAATAGTGCTCTCTCGTCTGCATACTATTAGTTCCCTAAAATATTGGGATAGACATCTGATTTGCTAAGCATCATTCTCTGAGCATAGTTGAACATTTCAAGTGAAATAACTTGTGAAAGTAAGCTATCTTAGTCAATTAGATATTCTCAAAAGGATTTTGATAATTGGTACTAGGAAAGGAGTACTGGTCATTTCTTTGAGCAGGTGTAGTGAAAAAATAGCAAGTTTTGGTTCATAGTGAACATTCCAAGTTATCTGTTTTGATCCAATGATTTGAGGATCATCTTACAAAGTACTTGAGTGATTATTTGTGCTTCTTGGAAAGCCTAAGAGGTCTACTTTGCACTCTGCAACTCAATTTTGGCTAGTGTGTTGCAAGAATTTGCAGCATCATCTCATCTTTGGAAAACGTTCACCATCTCCTCCAACAGTGGTATCAGAGCAACATCAAGGTAAAATGGGAGATGGATTTCCATCATTCATTAAAAAATTAGACAAAGGAAATTATCTAGCATGGTTTGTGAGGATGGAGGCTTACCTCCAAGGAAGAAGCTTATATGGACACATATCTGGTGATGAAGAAATGCCAACCTTTAGAAGCAAAAATTATACTACAAGAGAGGAGCAAGAGAGGCTAGTTGCATGGTGTGCAAAGCATGCTCTAGCCAGGTCTTACATACTCAATTCAATATCTAATTTTTTGTTACCTCATATTAGGAATTGTAAGACTTCCCAAGAGACTTGGGAGGTACTATCTTCATACTTCTCATCAAATACAAGGGCTAGAAAGAACCAACTTTGGATGGATTTCACAACCTTGAAGAAGCAACCAAAGCAAAGCGTAGCTGACTATGTGACCAAGATGAAGGATGTAGCTAGCCAACTTGGGAGTATTGGAGAAGAAAATAGAAGAGGAGCAGATAGTAAGGCAGATCATAAATGGCATCAAGGTTGATGACAAATGGGAGACTTTTGCCACAGCAATGGACCTATATATGGCCATGGAGATACCTGACCTCAATACATTGCCGGGGCAACTCTTCACACATGAGGCAAAGCTCAACAAGAATGGAGATACCTCTAGAGGTAATCAATCTTCTCCCTATTACACAGATAAGAATAAGAGTAAAGATAAAGCTAAAGATAAGGAGAATGAGGAAGATGCAAGTACCTCTCGATTGAATTTCACAGGTAAAGGAAGAGGTACTAGAGGAAGGGGCAGAGGAGGAAAAAAAGGCAGGGGGAGACCATACAATTCTTCACCTTGCAACATTTGTGGCTTGACCAATCATACCACTGAAGAATGCTTCAGGAACACAAAGAGTTAGAGAGGAAGAGGCTTCCATAGAGGAGACTATGGAAAATCAAGAGGCAGGCTCAATACTGGAGGAAACAACTACCATCACAATTAAAAACAAGGCTACAACAACAACTATCAACGAGGCTTCAGAGGAATGAGCGACTACAACAATTACATAGATGATCAAGAGGATTCCCTATTGCTCATGAATATGACAGCCAAGCAAGGTAAAGATGATGATTACCTATTTTATATTGATTCTGGTTGCTTCAATCATGTAGCAGGCAATATTGTCTGACCATGAAGAACCCAAAGGAAAGCATGAAGTCCAGACAGGTGATGACACTAGGCACTCAGTAAAGAAAATTGTAAATGTTAAAGCATATGATGGTAACATGAATCTTCTAAGCATGGTTTTGTATATGTCAACAATAACCAAGGATCTACAGTGTTGGACAGATTGTTGAGAAGGGATCACAGGGAAGATTCACAAGGCATGGAGCATATGTGGAGGACCCTCAACAAGGATTCAAGAGGATTGCAAAAGGTGAGAAATCTGGTAGAGTTTTTACCTTTGAACTTGAAGATACAAGAAATATTGGTCCATTCAATTATAACGACCAAACCTTATTTGAATTAGAGATATTTCATAAGAGACTAGGTCATATAGGTGAAAGGACATTGAAGCAAATATGCAGGGATCAGAGTGTGCTTGACATCCCAAAAGTATCCAAGCAACACATGATTTACAAATGTGGAGCATGCCAATTTTACAGTCACATAGGCAACCATTCAACAAAAGAGGATACATGTATGAAGACTAGTTGGAGCTTGTACACACATATGTGTGGTGTCCTAGCAAAGAGCCATCAATTTTAGGGTCAAGGTATTATGTTTCATTCATAGATGACTATAGTAGGTGGACAATACTTTATTTTATGAAGCATAAAGATGAAGTCTTCACTTGTTTCAAGAAGTATTTGGCATTGGTTGAGAATCAAACAGGTAAAAGTTTGAAGAGGCTCAGATCTAATGGAGGTTGTGAGTATTTCTCACATGAGTTTGACTCCTTACTAGACAGAGGCATAAAGAGAGAGACTACAACAAGGTACACTCCTGAACAGAATGGAGTGACATAGAGAAGAAATAGATTAATAGTAAGGCTGCAAGATCAATGTTTAATGAGAAAAACCTCCCTAATTATCTATGGGCAGAGGTAGTTTCCACAACCACTTACCTAATCAATAGGCTTCCATCCAATTATTTGGATGGGATGACACCTTATGGGGCATGGAATGGCAAGAGACCTTTTTTAGATCATTGTAAAATCTTTGGCTGCATTGTTTATGCACACATACCCTCGTAGATTAGGGGAAAGCTTGATCCAAAAGCTGAAAGATGCATATTTATTGGCTATGATCAGAATCAGAAAGGATATAGGTTATATAATCCCACTAACAAAGGATTTATATTTAGTAAGGATGTAGTATTTGATGAAAATAACTCTTGGTTTGAGGATGATTGCAGGAAAATAAAGCTACCCTATGATTTGGAAAATTATTTTGTAAATCTATCCAAGGAAAAACCACATACATCAGAGGATGTTACTCAAAAGATGAAGAACAAGTCAATCTTGAAGATATCAAAGCTTGGAAGTCCAAGGTAGAAGTAAAGATCAAAAAATTGGAAGAGATTCCACATTCATCCAATCAAGCACTGAGAAGATCTCAAAGGGAAAGCAAGAAACCTATATGGTATGGCTATGACACATCACTAGTCATCAAGCATTCTATATACATGGCTAAAGACTCTATGCGGCCAGAGGAACCTTCTTCATTTGAAGAAGCCAAGAAGAAAGAAGAATGGAGAGAAGTTATGTAGGATGAAATTGAAGAACTTCAAGAGAATAAAACTTGGGATTTGGTTCCCAAGAAACCACTCATGAAGGTAATAGGATCCAGGTCGATTTACAAAGTGAAGCATTAGTGCATGATCAGAGAATGAAGACTTGTATATACATGTACACTAAACTTGTAATTAGCTCTGTTATAATTTTATTGTGGTCATGAGCTTGTACATATATGCCTATATATACAAGTAGAAAGTTGGGGCATAAATGAGAGATGATGAATGACAAGTTGTAAGAGCCATTCGACACTTTGGAAGTGAAGAGAATATCTCTCATCAAACAGATGTAAAGTTTTCTTGAATAGAAGAATAATTGCACCCGATATTTTGCTCAGAGTTCCTTCTATGTTTATCATCTTGTGAAATGCTTTTGTACAAGTATAAGTCTACAGTTGAGTGACCTCTGTACAAATTTTCATATTCTAATTGTTATCAGGCTTAGAGAATTGAAAGTAGGAACATTTACATGTGTAAAGGTGAAGAAGAGAAGACTGTAGCATGCGCAAATTCGATGATAATTTTTTGGTCAATTCTCCTTTTATAATGTAAAGTTTGGAGCAATCAAGCACTCATTCTTTAAGTTGGAAGGTAACCTACCTATGATGAAAAGCATTTGAATAAATGGGTTCTACTTTAAGAGAATTATGCATTAGAAGTTGCAGGTGTCAAAGTCGACTGTAGAGAAGTACAGTTTTAGACATAGTTGAATTGTTTGGAGTAAATCTCAACATTCACTAAACCTTTTGAGAAGCTTTAACTTGGAGAAGGTGCAAAATCTTTAGCAACATCTTCTACAAAGTTTCATTAGAAACTTTACATGTTTGGTTAGCCAATGAATGAGTTAAGTGCAGCATACTTTTTTGTGTAGTGACTTTCTTCACAGTTAAATAGAATCTTGATGATTTGGCATTGGTCTTCCAAAATTGGTAAAGGTTTTGAGTTGTTCTTAATACAGAGGTGCTCTAACATCAAGGATAACTTGTTCTTTTGGAGATTAACACTCGCCATCAGTGGTATCAGTGCATGAAACATCAAAATTGAAGAAACGAGGACCCCGACTATTGGAGCTATGCAGTAATCAACCTTTGAAGGTTCAAAAGGTGAAAGTTTGAAGTAAAAGATAGATAAGGAGGTCTGAAGTTATCAAGAAGACCAAAAGGAACTACGTTTGAAGTAAAAGTACACTTATTTCTCACAAATCTTGAAGAATTTAATACACACGTGAAGAAAGGATGGGAGATTCTCTTTAGATAGAGAAATTGGATAGAAAAATTGGATAGAGAAAACTATCCAGCTCGGTCCATGAGGATGGAAGCTCATCTCATGAGCAAAGACCTGATAGGTTATATCAGAGGTGAAGAAGAAAAACCAGAATTCAGAGATCCTAGTGTTCCAACTAGGGATGAACTCTCAGATTTGAAGATATGGATGAAGAAGCATTATCTACATGGGAGTCAATGATTATTTTCTACCTCACATTCGAGGACTTGAAAGTGCAAGTGAGATTTAGAATGCTTTGGAAGAGCATTTCCAAAACACTACAAAGTCAAGAAAGGCATCTTTGTGGGCAGAGTTTACCACATTCAAGAAGAAGGCTTCTCAATCCATTTCTAATTATATAGCAAGGATAAAGGACATTGTAGATGCATTAGGAGCAACTGATGAAGATATTGAAGATGACAAATTGGTAAGGCAAATCCTCACAGGTTTGAGAGGAGATGAGAAATGGAAGCCATTCATTTTTTCTACTCAATTGTCACTAGATCATTTTACTCCTAATTTGAATCAATTGCTAGGACATATGCTAACCTTTGAGCAAGATGTCAAAGGTGATGTTGATAAAAGTACAGGTCAAGCAACGTATTTAAAGGACAAGAAGAAGTTTAAGAAACGCAAGCAATAATTGAATGAAGAAGAAGGTACAACTAGCCAAGCTAACTTCCTAAGAGGAAGAGGTGGTGGAAAAGGAAGAAGTAGAGGCAGACGTAATAAAGATGGAGCCAAAGCTTGCTAGATTTTTGGTAAGACTAATCATTTAGCTAATGTTTTTTGGCATAATAATCAGAATAATGGAGGATATAATCAGAACTTCAACTCAAGAGGAAGAGGTAATAGAAATCAGAGAGGTAATTTCACAAGTAGAGGTTTCTTTGGAAGAAATGTAGGTAGAGGCTTCCAAAGTCAATCCTACGATAATACCTACTACAACTATGCTTCAGATCAGAAGTAAGATTCAACTTTAATCATGAATGCAACTTGTGAAAGACAAAGTGAAGATCAAAGAGTCTTCTACATTGACTCAGGGTGTAGCAATCACCTGAGTTGTAACATAGCTTTGATGACTGATTTGGAGAATAAAGTAAGTATTCATATGGTTCAAATAGGTATAATACAAAGCACAATGGGAAGTCAATTGGATCAGTGAAGGCTAAGGATGGGAGCACTCTTCTGAGTAAGGTTTTGTATGTTCCTACAATTCCAAAGAATCTGATAAGTGTAGGGCAAATTGTTGAGAAAGGTTATGAAGTAAGGTTCACTAATGATGGAGTTTTTGTGGAAGACCCTAGCAATGGGTGTAAACAAATTGTTTCAAGGAAGAAAGAAGGAAGGCTCTTCACATTGAAGATTCAAGGCAATATTAGTCATGCCTTGTTCAATCACTTATGGAGGACATAAGATCTCTGAGTTAGATCTTTGGCATAAAAGGCTTGGACATTTCAATGAAAGAGTTATTAAGGATATGGTTAACAATGGTTCAGTTCTTCGATTACCTAATGTTGCAGGTCAACATATGACATACAGATGTGAGGCATGTCAATTAGGTAAGGCTCATAAGCAATCATATAATAAGCATGGATTGATGTATTCAGAGAAGCTTGAATTGGTACACACAGATGTGTGGGGGCCATCAAAAGAATTTAGCATTAATGGTTCAAGATATTATGTTATTTATGTTGATGATGCTACTAGGTGGATCACCATATATGTGATCAAAGATAAATCAGAGGTATTCAATACATTTAAACATTATCATGTGTATGTAGAGAGAATCATAGTCCAAAAGTTGAAGAGACTAAGGTCATTTGATGAAGAAGAGAACAATGAAGCACAAGTTGAAGTTGAGGAAATGTCAAGGTTTGATCCAGAATGTGATGAACCAGAAACTTCAAAGAGTGGAGAACTCAGAAGGTCATCAAGGCATAAATGGCAACCTACAAGGTATAGCTATGACACTTCTTTTTTTACTACTAAAGATTATGCTTACATGGTGAAAGCAGAGGAAGACCCTTCTACATATGAAGAGGCAAAAGGTAAAGAAAATTGGGAGAAAGCTATGCAAGAAGAGTATGATGCATTGATGGAGAATGAGACATGG
>MU260144.1:245000-255000 GCA_020310875.1 Ceratopteris richardii | reverse complement strand
TCTCCTAGGATATAGGAGCTTGATCATAGGGAGCCAAAAGTTTGAATTTGAATTCAAATTTTTATGCAATCACTATAAAAGTGTTCATGGAAAAGACGCGGTTAAGACTTATCATTCCCGAGCTCATTACTATCAATTCTGAGTGTGTGTGAGGCCTACACTTTAGACCACACCTATCTACACCATTAGGCAATGATCTTCATGCCAATGGATTTGTATACAAGTGTTCATTAATACATATATCTTCATTAGTCATTTCTGAGTTCTCTGTCATACTACTTGAAAGTCTATCAACTTGTGGAGTCCATATCTCAGTCATTTCTACACCAAATTCAACATCTAAAGCTTGTTGAATTCAGCTCAAAGTTGTCTACAAGCTGTCAAAATTTGAAGAAATTCTATTCAGACATTTCAGAGAAAAGCTCATCGAGGTGATCACTGGTCATTGTCTGCGAGAGTCCTAAAAAATCGGGGGTAAAGGTTTATTTGCTAAATTGATTTCTCTGAGTATAGTTGATCTTTTTACATCATTCCACTTGGAATAGTTAGCTTGCTAAGCTAATTAGATACCCCTAAAAGGAATTTTTCCAATTCCTACTGTGCTGGTCATACTGAGCAAAAGATCCAGCAGGTGTCAAGACATAAATAGAAGGTTTTCTTGAAATTTTGAGTTTCAAAGTTATCTATTTTGGATCAATCATTACACACATCATTTACAAAGTACATAGGCCATTTTATGGTGTCATTGGAAAGCTAAGGAGGTCTACTTATCAACTCTAAGGTATCAGAGGGCTGGTACAAAGCAGGTTTTGGCAGTACCTACTCAATCTCTTGGAGTAGCCATCCATCTTTCCCAACAGTGGTATCAAAGCAAACTAAGGTAAGATGGGAGATGATTTTCCTTCATTTTATTGATAAATTGGATAGGAAAAACTATCAGGCATGGTCTCTAAGGATGAAGACCTATCTATAAGGAAGGAGTCTCTATGGATATATCTCAGGAGATGAGGAATTGCCCTCATTCAAAACAAGAGTATTGCCAACAAAGGAAGAACATGAAAAGCTCAACACATGGTGTGCAAAGGATGCATTAGCAAGGTCTTATTTACTCAAATCCATCTCTGATTTTCTTTTGCCACACATTAGGAACTGTAAGACATCCCAAGAGACTTGGGAAACTTTTTCATCTTATTTCTCTTCCAACACAAGGGCTAGAAAAAATCGGTTGTGGATTCAATTTACCACATTAAGGAAGCAACCTAAGCAAGCTGTTTCAGAGTTTGTGACCAAGATTAAAGATGTAGTAGATCAGTTAGCAAGCATAGGAGAAGAGATTGAAGAAGAGCAGATTGTAAGGCAAGTGATCAATGGGATCAAGGCTGATGACAAATGGGAAAGCTTCACCACTGCTATGGACCTTTATATGGACATGCAAATTCCAGATCTTACAACTCTCATGGGGCAATTGTTCACTCATGAAGCAAAGCTCAACAAGAATGGAGACACATCCAAAGGTAATAACTCTTCTTCCCTATACACTGATAAGAAGTCTAAAGATAAAGGCAAGAACAAGAAGGTGGAAGATGAAGGCTCTACCTCCCAAGCCAACTATGCAGGGAGAGGTAGATCATCAAGAGGAAGGGGCAGAGGACGTAAGCAAGGAAGGGGGAGATCTTATAACTCCTCACCATGCAACATTTGTGGTTTATCAAATCATACTACAGATGAGTGTTTCAAGAATTACAAAAATCAGAGAGGAAGAGGATACCAAAGAGGTGGATACTCACAGTCAAGAGGTAGATTCAACCATCACCAAGGCTACAACAACAACTACAACAACAATTACAACAACCATTACAACAACAATTACAATGGAAACTACCAAGGAGGATTCAAATCTAGAAAGGACTACAACAACTATACAGAAGAGCAGGATGATTCTCTTCTGATCATGAACATGACTTCAAAACCAGGTACAAATGATGACCACCTATTCTACATTGACTCAGGATGCTCAAATCATGTGGCTGGCAATGTAGCACTACTCTCTGATCTTGAGGAACCAAAAGGTAAGCATCAAGTCCAAACATTTGATGACACCAAGCACTCAGTAGTTAAAGTTGGAAATGTTAAGACTTGTGATGGAAATCAGAACTTGTTGAGTAGGGTACTTTATGTACCAACCAATACCAAAAATCTGATGAGTGTTGGACAGATTGTGGAGAAAGGTTTGCAGGTTAGATTCAATCAATTTGGAGCATTTGTGGAGGATCCTAAGCAGGGGTTCAAAAGGATTGCTAAAGGAGAAAAATCAGGTAGACTTTTTACTTTTGAGCTAGAAGACACAAACAACATTGCACTATACAGCTATAAAGATCAAACACTTTTAGAGCTTGAGATTTGGCACAAAAGATTAGGGCATATAAGAGAAAGAAACTTGAAGCAGATATGCAGGGATCAATGTGTAATTGGAATACCCAATGTTTCCAAACAACACATGATATATAAATGTAGTGCTTGTCAATTTGGGAAGTCTCACAGGTTACCCTTCTCAAGGAAAGGTTACATGCATGAAGACTACCTAGAACTTGTTCATATAGATGTATGGGGACCAAGCAAAGACCCCTCAATCTCAAGATCCAGGTACTATGTATCTTTTATTGATGATTATAGCAGGTGGATTGTATTGTACTTTATGAAGCACAAGGATGAGGTGTTTAATTGCTTTAAAAAATATCTTGCACTTGTTGAGAATCAGACAAGGAAGAACTTGAAGAGACTAAGGTCAGATGGAGGAGGTGAATACTTCTCCAATGAGTTTGAAGACTTCTTGTAGGACAGAGGCATCAAAAGAGAAACCACCACAAGGTATACTCCTGAACAGAATGGGGTAGCTGAGAGAAGAAATAGGTTGATTGTTGAGACAGCTAGGTCTATGTTGAATGAGAAAAAGTTACCAAACTATCTATGGGCAGAAAGTGTTTCTACTGCCACCTACCTTATAAACAGGTTACCATCTAAGTCCCTTGATGGGATGACACCCTATGAAGCATGGCATGGGAAGAGACCCTCACTAGACCATTGCAGGATATTTGGATGTGTAGCATATGTACACATTCCTTCTCAGATAAGAGGAAAGCTAGAACCAAAGGCTGAAAAGTGCATCTTTATTGGATATGACCTAAATAAAAAAGGTTACAGGTTTTACAACCCTTCCAATAAGGGATTCATGGTTAGTAGAGATGTTGTATTTGATGAAAATGATTCTTGGTATGAGAATGAATGCAGGAAGTTCAAATTACCCTATGACTTGGAAGAGGAGTTTCCAAGTCTTGCTAAAGAGGAATCTACTCAAAATGAAGACTCAAATTCAGATGATGAAGACGTTATCAACCTTGAAGAGTTCAAGGCATGGAAGTCCAAAGGGAAAGTCAAAATGAAGAAGCTTGAAGACATACCTGAATCTTCAAATCAGTCAATCAGAAGATCTCAAAGAGAGAGCAAAAAACCTATCAGATATGGGTATGATACATCTCTTTGCCAAAGATTTGTCAATTGAAGAACCAAGATCATATGAAGAAGCCATAACCAAGATAGAATGGAAAGAAGCTATGGATGAGGAGATTGAAGCACTCAAGGAAAGTGATACATGGGAGTTAGTACCCAAGAAGGAATCCATGAAGGTAATAGGATCCAGATGGATCTATAAACTCAAAAGAAATTCTGATGGGTCAATTAATAGGTACAAAGCCAGATTGGTAGCCAACGGTTTTGCACAAACCCAAGGCATTGATTATGAAGAAACATTCTCTCCTGTGGCCAAGATGCCAACAATCAAAGTGTTGGTAGGTGTGGCTGCATCAAAAAATTGGAACATGTATCAATTGGATGTCAAGAATGCTTTCTTGAATGGATGGATTTCAGAGGAGGTGTATATGTCACAACTGTGAAGAGAGATGGTGGATGCAATCCAAAGATGAGTAGGTGCCGCTACAACCAGCTTCACACCAGCCAACTGAGACTTCAGAGTTGATTAGTAGACCCTTTGAGCTTCCTAAATCCACCAAAATATCAGCCAAGTACTTTGGAACATGTATCCCAAAAGTTTAAGTCAAGACCGACAAGTTGCGAAATGACTAGCTCCCAAAACTTGCTATTTTTGGACATACACCTGCTGGAAAAAATGAACAGTGCTCTCAACCTGGAAGGAATTAGAAAAATTCCTTTTGGGCATAGCAAATAGACTTAGCAAGCTTCCTATTCCAAGTTAAAACACTTCAAATGATGGACTGAGCACTGAGAACAAGTTTCATCAAGTTCTGGAACATTCCCACAATTCTCGGGGCTCTGCAGAGATAGACCAGTAAGCAGTAAAATGCAGATATCTCCAAAAGTATAAATCCAATGACCTTGAAAATTTATAGGTAGAAACTAGACAGTGAGAGCTATCCAACGCACTTTAAAAAACTGAAAAAGGTTCAGTAAAACTCGAGATATGACCTTCTGAAGTTGCTGCTCTGAGTGAGTATAGCAGAGAACAAAACAGAGAGGTAGATGATAATAAATGTATAGATTCACATATGATTACAACCACATTGGCAATGAATCTTTGCACAATGGGAGTAGAATGATAGAGCTATGGAGTAAGCTCTTCAATCTCTACAAAATGACATGAAGTGGTCACGTACAAGGCTTGCTAATCGCCTCTTCCTTCTTGCTCCTTTTATAGCAATTCTTGGAGGGAGTTTTGAATTCGAATTCGAATGGCTCCACCTAAAAGTGATCCCCAAAGTTAGGAGAGATTCCCTCAGCTCAAAAATTCGTGATTTTGGTAGTTGGAGCCACGAATTTGCTTTTACATCATGGATGAGGTAAGCCATCCTTTTACTTTTTTCTTTTTCCATTTACAAGAGATAAAATGTACTCTTTTACAAGAGGTGTTCACATGACTACTCATGTGACTTACAAATGAGGATAATATCAAGCATATCAAGCATGTAGGCTTGGGCAAAATGCACCAACAGCTCCCCCTCAAGCCTAACATGCTTGGCCTCCAAATAAGTCTTCAATTGTCCTTGATTTCCTGCAAGCCAATCATCAACTTGAATCTACTTAACTTCGTACCATCAAGAGCTTTCGTCAACATGTCTGCACATTGCATATCTGTAGAGACATAGGATAGTTGAATATCCTTGCTCAATAGCTTCTCCCTTACATAATGGTAGTGGACTTCAATATGCTTGGTTCTAGCATGGTATACCGGATTAGCTGCTAGATGTAGTGAGCTTGTGTTGTCACCAAAGATGTGAGGTGTTGAAGAATGAAGTCCAAGATCTGTGTACAAAGATTTTAACCACATGATTTCTTGAGTTGCATTAGCCAAACCTCTATATTCAGCTTCAGTAGAAGATAATGCCACGGTTGGTTGCTTCTTCGATGACCAAGAAATGATTTTTGAACCTGCAAATGATATATACCCTGATGTGCTTCTTCTATCATCTTTAGATCCGGCCCAATCTGCATCTGAGTAGACCTTTAGCTCAATATCTGAAGTATATGAATAGAACAAACCTTCATTCATGGTCCCCTTTAGGTACTTGAGGACTCGCTTGGCCGCTTCCATATGTGGTCTTCTCGGCTTATGCATAAACTGACTCAATATGCTAACACTATAGCATATATCCACCCTTGTGAGTGTTGCATAGTTCAAACTTCCAACCAAGCTTTGATAGCTTGTGATGTCTTCAATTGGCTCTCCTTCATAAGCACTAAGCTTATGATTTTGCTCCATAGGTGTACCTGCACACTTTGTATTTTCCATCTTGAACTTGACGAGCATGTCATGGACATACTTCCTTTGTGTGATGTATATACCTGAATCTGTGTAGATCAACTCCAATCCAAGAAAATAAGTGAGTGGTCCGAGGTCACTTATTTTGAACTCCTCCTTCATTTGACTCTTTACCTGTTTGATTCCTTCAAGATCATTGCCTGTGATAATAATATCATCAACATACACACATAAATAGATCACTTCAGATCCATTCCTCTTTATGAACAAAGAGGTATCCGCCTTGCTAGCTTTGAATCCTTGGTCCTGCAAATAAGTAACCAATCTGAAATTCCAAGCTCTTGGAGCTTGCTTCAATCCATACAAAGCTTTCTTTAGTTTGCATACATAGTTAGGATGATGTGCATCCTCATATCCAGGAGGTTGTGCCATATACACTTCCTCAGAAATCCATCCATTCAAGAAAGCATTCTTTACATCAAGTTGATAAAGATTCCAATTTCTAGATGCAGCAAGACTAATGAGAACCCTAATTGTAGGCATTTTTGCAACAGGAGAGAAAGTCTCCTCATAATCAATACCATGGGTTTGAGCAAACCCTTTAGCAACTAACCTTGCTTTGTGTCTATTTATACTTCCATCTGGATTCCTCTTGATTTTGTATATCCATCGAGATCCGATTATCTTCATAGATGGCTTGTTAGGTACAAGCTCCCAAGTGTCATTCTCCTTCAAGGCTTCCATTTCTTCATCCATTGCATCTCTCCAAGCTTTCTTGCTTTGTGCTTCTTCAAATGTGGTAGGTTCTTCATTGGTTGAATCCTTTGCAATGTAGATTGAGTGCTTGGTGACCAAAGAAGTATCATAACCAAACCTCTCTGGTTTCTTCTTCTCCCTCGAAGACCTTCTAAGTGGTTGATGTGAGCTCTCGGGTCCATATGTAGCATCCTGCATCTTTGCTTTACCTTTGTTCTTCCATAGCTTTAGTCTTTCAAAGTCTTCTAGGTCAATCTCCGAATCACTTTCTTCAATCTGCTTTGGCTCCTTTGGTTGAAGTGATGGAAAATCTTCATCCAAGTCATATGGCAGCTTCACTTTCCTGTCATCATCAAACCATGATTTGTTTTCATCAAAAATTACATCTCTACTCACAGAAAATCCTTTATTGGTTGGATTGTACAATCTATATCCTTTTTGGTTTTGATCATAACCAATGAATACACACTTCTCTGCCTTGGGATCCAATTTCCCTCTTACTTGAGAAGGAATGTGAGCATAGGCTAAGCATCCAAAGATTTTACAATGCTCTAGACTAGGTCTTCTTCCATTCCACACTTCATATGGAGTGGTTCCATCTAGTGACTTAGATGGAAGTCTATTTATGAGATATGTGGCTGTAGACACAGCCTCTGCCCATAGGTAGTTCGGCAATCCCTTTTCATTGAGCATGGACCTTGCAGCTTCGACAATAGCTCTGTTCCTCCTCTCTGCTACACCATTGAGTTCGGGTGTATACCTTGTAGTGACTTCCCTTTTAATGCCTCTTTCATGCAAGAAGGCATCAAATTCAGAAGAGAAGTATTCTCCTCCACCATCTGATCTGAGTCGTTTCAAAGTCCTACCTGTTTGGTTTTCAACAAGAGCAATATACTTCTTAAAGCAATTAAACACTTCATCCTTGTGCTTCATGAAAAACAGAATGGTCCACCTGCTACAATCATCTATGAAAGACACATAATATCTTGAGCCTGATATAGATGGCTCCTTACTTGGACCCCACACATCCGTGTGCACTAGATCCAAAGGATTTTGATACATATATCCTTTCTTATTGAAAGGTTGTCTATGAGCCTTGCCGAGTTGACAAGCTTCACACTTATAAATCATGTGTTGCCTTGTGATATTAGGCAAACCAAGTACACTTTGGTCCCTGCAAATCTGTTTGAGTGTCCTCTCACCAATGTGAGCAAGCCTTTTGTGCCATATCTCCAATTCTGTTAGAGTTTGAGATCCATAGCTAAACAAAGCTATGTTCTTTGTATCTTCCACTTCAAAAGTGAAAAGCCTTCCTGTCTTTTCTCCTTTGGCAATCCTTCGAAAGCCTTGCCTTGGGTCTTCAACATATGCTCCAAATCGATTGAATCTAACCTGCAATCCTTTTTCAACAATCTGTCCAACACTTATTAAATTTTTGGTAATTGTAGGGACATACAAGACTTTGCTTAAGAGGTTCATATTCCCATCTGATGTCTTCACATTACCTATCTTCTCCACTGAGTGCTTTGTGTCATCTCCTGTCTGCACTTCATGCTTGTTATGAGGATCTTCCAAATCAGAAAGTAAAGCCACATTTCCTGCTACATGGTTCGAGCATCCCGAATCAATGTAAAATATGTGATCATCATCCTTACCCTTCTTCGTTGATAGATTCATAATCAATAATGAATCTTCTTGACTTTGGTCCTCTGCATAGTTATTGTAATCTCTTCTTCCTCTATGGCCACTTTGATAGTTGTTGTAATTGTTGTTGTAGTAGTTGTTGTTGTTGTAGCCTCCATTGTACCTACCTCTATTTGATCCATAGCCACCTCTATTGAATCCTCTTCCTCTTGAGTTCCTTGGATTCCTGAAACATTCTTCAGTAGTATGGTTAGATAAGCCACATATGTTGCAAGGTTGAGATGATTGGAATCTCCCCCTGCCTTGCTTTCCACCTCTGCCTCTTCCTCTAGCTCTTCCTCTACCTGCAAAGTTTGCTTGGAAAGAGCTTCCTTCATCTTCATTCTTCCTATTCTTTGACTTGTCCTTGACCTTAGCTTTATCAGAATATAAGGCAGAAGTTTGATTACCTCTTGAGGACTCACCACCTTTGCTAATCTTTGCTTCATGAGTGAAGAGTTGGCCCATGAGTGTGTTGAGGTCGGGTACATGCATATCCATGTATAAATCCATGGCTGTTGTGAATGACTCCCACTTGTCGTCTGCTTTGATTCCATTCATGATTTGTCTTATGATTTGCTCCTCTTCAATTACCTCTCCAATGCTTCCAAGTTGGTCGGAAATCTCCTTCATCTTTGTGACATAATCAGTCACATTTTGCTTCGGGCTTTTCTTCATTGTTGTGAACTCCATCCACAATTGGTTCTTCCTTGCTCGAGTGTTGGAAGAGAAGAAAGAAGCAAGTGCATTCCAGGTTTCTCTTGATGTCTTGCATCCCTTGACATGAGGTAAAAGAAAATCAGAGATTGAGTTTAGAATATAGGACCTTGCAAGTGCATCCTTCGAACACCAATTCGAAAGTCCTTCCACTTCTTCATGTGATGGTTGCCCTTTGTTCCTCATGGTTGGCATTGCTTCATCTCCGGATATGAATCCATATAGATTCCTTCCTTGAAGGTAAGCCTCCATCCTTAGAGACCATGCCGGATAGTTGTTTCGATCCAATTTGTCAATTGTTGATGGAAATCCATCTCCCATGTTGCTTGACTATGCTCTGATACCACTGTGAAGAGAGATGGTGGATGCAATCCAAAGATGAGTAGGTGCCGCTACAACCAGCTTCACACCAGCCAACTGAGACTTCAGAGTTGATTAGTAGACCCTTTGAGCTTCCTAAATCCACCAAAATATCAGCCAAGTACTTTGGAACATGTATCCCAAAAGTTTAAGTCAAGACCGACAAGTTGCGAAATGACTAGCTCCCAAAACTTGCTATTTTTGGACATACACCTGCTGGAAAAAATGAACAGTGCTCTCAACCTGGAAGGAATTAGAAAAATTCCTTTTGGGCATAGCAAATAGACTTAGCAAGCTTCCTATTCCAAGTTAAAACACTTCAAACGATGGACTGAGCACTGAGAACAAGTTTCATCAAGTTCTGGAACATTCCCACAATTCTCGGGGCTCTGCAGAGATAGACCAGTAAGCAGTAAAATGCAGATATCTCCAAAAGTATAAATCCAATGACCTTGAAAATTTATAGGTAGAAACTAGACAGTGAGAGCTATCCAACGCACTTTAAAACACTGAAAAAGGTTCAGTAAAACTCGAGATATGACCTTCTGAAGTTGCTGCTCTGAGTGAGTATAGCAGAGAACAAAACAGAGAGGTAGATGATAATAAATGTATAGATTCACATATGATTACAACCACATTGGCAATGAATCTTTGCACAATGGGAGTAGAATGATAGAGCTATGGAGTAAGCTC
>MU260144.1:237500-240000 GCA_020310875.1 Ceratopteris richardii | reverse complement strand
GGCTATGCCACAAGGTAAATCTGATGAGCATGTTTTCTACATAGATTCAGGTTGTTCAAATCATGTGGCAGGAAATGTGGCACTCCTATCAGATTTAGAAGATCCAAGGAATAAGCATGAGGTACAAACAGGAGATGATACAAAACATCCTGTGGAGAAAATAGGCAATGTCAAAGCACCTGATGGAAACATCAACCTACTCAGTAAGGTACTCTATGTCCCTACCATTACAAAGAATTTGATAAGTGTTGGGCAGATAGTAGAGAAAGGGTTGCAAGTCAGGTTCACAAAAGCAGGAGCATTTGTTGAAGATCCAAGTCAAGGATTCAGAAGAATTGCAAAAGGTGAAAAGATAGGTAGATTGTTCACATTTGAATTACAGGACACTAGAAACATTGCTCTCTTTAATTATGGTAGTCAGACACTCACAGAATTGGAAGTATGGCACAAAAGGTTAGCACATATTGGTGAAAGGTCATTAAAGCAAATCTGCAGGGACCAAAGTGTACTTGGACTTCCTAATTTGTCAAAACAACATATGATTTATAAGTGTAGTGCATGTCAATTTGGAAAGTCTCACAGGTTACCATTCATGAAGAAAGGTTATATGCATGGAGATCTCTTGGAGTTGGTTCATACAGATGTATGGGGACCTCGCAAGGAAGCTTCAATATCTGGATCAAGGTATTATGTTTCCTTTATTGATGATTGCAGCAGATGGACTATCCTATTCTTTATGAAACACAAAGATGAAGTTTTTTCATGTTTCAAAAGATATTTGGCTCTTGTGGAGAATCAAACAGGTAAATCACTAAAAAGGCTAAGGTCAGATGGAGGGGGAGAATACTTCTCCCATGATTTTGATTCTTTTCTTCAAGAAAGAGGAATCAAAAGAGAGGTAACTACAAGGTACACTCCTAAGCAAAATGGAGTGGTAGAAAGGAGGAATAGGACAATTGTTGAAGCTGCAAGGTCTATGTTAAATGAAAAGCATTTACCTAATTACTTATGGGCTGAGGCTGTATCTATAGCCACTTACTTGATTAACAGGTTGCCTTCAAAATCCCTTGATGGGATGACTCCATATGAGGCTTGGAATGGAAGAAGACCAAGCTTAGATCATTGTAAAATTTTTGGATGTATTGCTTTTGCTCATGTTCCTTCACAGGTTAGAGGCAAGATGGATCCAAAGGCAGAAAGGTGTGTATTTATTGGATATGACAACAATCAAAAGGGCTACAGGTTATACAACCCTACCAACAAAGGATTCTTGGTAAGCAGAGATGTAGTTTTTGATGAGAACAATTCATGGTATGAAGATTCATGCAGGAAGATCAATTTACCATATGATCTTGAAGAAGATTTTCCAAAGCTTGGTAGAGAACAATCAAAGATTGAAGAACAAGACACCTCAGAGGATGATGAAGAATCTCACATGGAAAACATCACAGCATGGAAATCTAAAGGTAAAGCAAAATTGCAGGAACTTGGACATGAGGCAGAATCATCACATCATGGCCTAAGAAGATCTATGAGGGAAAAGAAAAAACCAGAAAGGTATGGGTTTGACACCTCATTAGTAACTAAACATTCTATCTACATAGCACAGGACATAAACCAAGAGGAGCCATCATCATTCGAAGAGGCCAAAGCAAAAATAGAATGGAAGCATGCAATGAAGGAAGAGATTGAAGCACTTGAGGAAAACAACACTTGGGATTTAGTGCCCAAGACTTCATCCATGAAGGTAATAGGCTCAAGATGGGTCTATAAACTCAAGAAGAATTCTGATGGTTCAATTAATAGGTATAAGGCAAGGCTTGTGGCAAAAGGCTTTGCACAAACTCAGGGAATTGATTATGAGGAGACTTTCTCTCCTGTGGCAAAGATGCCTACTATTAGGGTTTTGCTTAGTATTGCCTCTTCCAAGAATTGGAAGATACTTCAACTAGATGTAAAGAATGCATTCTTGAATGGTTGGATAACAGAAGAGGTATATATGGCACAACCACCTGGTTTTGAGAATCAAGTTTATCCTGATTATGTGTGTAAACTTAACAAAGCATTGTATGGTCTCAAGCAAGCTCCAAGAGCTTGGAATTTCAGGCTTGTTTCATTCTTGCAAGAAAAAGGCTTTCAACCAAGCAAGGCAGATCCTTCACTCTTTATTAAAAAGAGTAATACCGAGGTCATCTACCTATGTCTATATGTAGATGATATTATATTGACAGGAAATGATGCAGATGGTATGAAGAAGATCAAAGATCAGATGAGAGAAGAGTTCAAGATAAGTGATTTGGGTTCACTTACCTACTTCCTAGGTTTGGAAGTTGTCTACAAAGATCATGGTTTGTTTCTCACTCAAAGAAAGTACATTAAGGACATGTTGGCAAAATTCAAGATGCAAGATTGTAAGATTGCAGGTACTCCAATGGAGGTCAATCACAAATTGAGCTCACATGAAGGTGAACTCATAGAGGACATCACATCATATCAAAGT
>MU260144.1:227500-232500 GCA_020310875.1 Ceratopteris richardii | reverse complement strand
GATTGATGAGTCTTATCTGCGACTTTTTCCTAGAGGTTTATATAAGTGTTTACATTCAATTTGAATTTGAATTCAAATTTTGGCTCTCTCTAAAAAGTGATCCTCCATTATAGGAGATATTCCATCAATCAAGTCCTAACTTTTCCACGAGTTCTTCTAGGTAGGTGCTTACAAAGATTCCAAGTCAAATATGACTTTTACAAAAAGGATAAAGTGGTAATTAACCACTAGCATTGATTTCTATGCATCTTTATATGTGTATGAACTACAAGCCAAATGTGTAGGCTTGTGAATTGCACCAACAGCTCCCCCTCAAGCCAAACATTTTGGCTTGTTCTTCATCTTGAGTATTCATGTATGTCCTGTAATCCAATCATTGATTTGAACCTGCAAAGTTTGGTTCCATCCAATGCTTTGGTTAACAAATCTGCACACTGCATGTTGGTTGATACATATGTTAGTTGAATATCCTTTCTTAATAGCTTCTTTGGTAATGAACCTCTATATGCTTAGTCCTGGCATGATAAATAGGATTAGCTGCAAGGTGAAGTGAGCTTGTATTATCTCCAAAGATCAATGGTGAGGTAGTATACAAACCCAATTTTGTATACAATAACTTGATCCATATGGCTTCTTGAATGGCATTGGCCAATCCTCTATACTCTGCCTCTGTAGAAGATAAAGCAACAGTAGGTTGCTTCTTTGAAGACCATGATATTGGTTTATCACCTGCAAATGAAATGTATCCAGAAGTGCTCCTCCTATCATCTTTGCATCCTGCCCAATCTGCATCTGAGTAAATCTTGATATCCAAGTCTGAAGTGTAAGGGAAATACAAACCATGATGTTGAGTACCCTTGAGGTACTTTAATATCCTTTTGGCAGCCTCCAAGTGAGGTGCCCTAGGCTTGTGAATAAACTGACTTAGTACACTAACTCCATAAGCAATATCTATCCTTGTTAAGGTAGCAGAGTTCAAGCTTCCTACTATGCTTTGGTAACTTGTAATATCATCAATTTCATCACCTTCATGGGCACTTAGTTTTAGGTTTACCTCCATTGGAGTACTTGCAACTTTTGCATCCTACAAATGAAACTTCTTCAACATATCTTGTATGCATTTTTTTCTGAGTAATATTGATTCCAGAGTCAATATAGACTAACTCAAGTCCAAGAAAGTACTTTAGTAAACCAAGATCACTCATCTTGAACTCCTTCATCATCTGGTTCTTGATTTGTCTGATTCCATTGACATCATTACCTGTAAGTATGATATCATCAACATAAACACATAGGTATATTACCTCTGAATTACTTCTCTTAATGAATAGAGAAGTGTCTGCCTTGCTCATGACAAAACCTTGATCTTGAAGGTATGTGGTCAACCTGTGATTACATGCCCTAGGTGCCTGCTTCAATCCATAAAGAGCCTTTTTAATTTGCATACATTTGTTACCTTGTAAAGGATCCTCATAACCAGGAGGTTGTGACATGTATACCTCCTCTGAAATCCATCCATTCAAAAAAGAATTTTTTACATGTAGCTGATACATGTTCCAATTCTTTGATGCAACCACACTTACCAATACCCTGATGGTTGGCATCTTGGCCATATGTGAGAATGTTTCTTCATAGTCAATGCCTTGGGTTTGTGCAAAACCCTTGGCCACCAATCTGGCTTTGTACCTACTAATTGACCTATCAGAATTTCTTTTGATTTTATAGATCCATCTAGATCCAATTACCTTCATGGACTCTTTCTTTGGTACTAGTTCCCATGTGTCACTTTCTTTGAGTGCTTCAATCTCCTCATCCATAGTTTCCTTCCATTCTGTCTTGGTCATGGCTTCTTCATATGATCTTGGTTCTTCAATTGACAAGTCTTTGGCAAGATAAATAGAATGTTTATTGACAAGAGAGGTCTCATACCCATATCTAATAGGTTTTTTGCTCTCCCTTTGTGACCTTCTGATTGATTGATTTGAAGATTTAGGTATATCTTCAAGTTTCTTCATCTTGAGTTTGCCTTTGGACTTCCATGCCTTGAATTCTTCAAGATTGATAATGTCTTCATCATCTGAATTGGTGTCTTCACTCTGAGTAGGTTCCTCCTTAGCAAGACTTGGAAACTCCTCCTCCAAGTCATAGGGTAGTTTAAACTTCCTGCATTCATTCTCATACCAAGAATCATTTTCATCAAAGACAACATCTCTACTAACCATGAAACCCTTATTTGAAGGGTTGTAGAACTTGTACCCTTTCTGATTTAGATCATATCCAATGAGGATACATTTTTTAGCCTTAGGGTCTAGCTTACCTCTTATCTGAGAAGGAATGTGTACATATGCTACACATCCAAATATCCTGCAATGATCAAGTGAGGGTCTCTTACCATGCCATGCTTCATAAGGGGTCATCCCATCAAGGGATTTAGATGGCAGCCTGTTTATGAGATAAGTGGCAGTAGATACACTCTCTGCCTATAAGTAGTTAGGTAACTTTTTTTCATTTAACATTGACCTAGCTATTTCAACAATCAATATATTTCTTCTCTCAGCTACCCCATTCTGTTCAGGAGTATACCTTGTGGTGATTTCTCTCTTGATTCCTCTATCCTGCAAGAATGCTTTAAACTCATTGGAGAAGTACTCACCTCCTCCATCTAACCTTAGCCTCTTTAGGTTTCTTCTTGTCTGATTCTCAACAAGTGCAAGATATTTTTTAAAACAATTTAACACTTCATCTTTTTGCTTCATAAAGTACGATACAATCCACCTGCTATAATTATCAATAAAAGATACATAGTACCTTGATCCTGAGATTTAGGGGTCTTTGCTTGGTCCCCATACATGTGTATGGACAAGTTCTAGGTAATCCTCATGCATGTAGCCTTTCCTTGAGAAGGGCAACCTGTGGGACTTTCCAAACTGACAAGCATCACATTTGTAGATCGTATGTTGCTTGGGTAAATTAGGTATCCCAAGTACACATTGGTCCCTGCATATTTGCTTCAAGGTTCTTTCACCTACATGCCCTAATCTTTTATGCCAAATCTCAAGCTCTGAAAGTGTTTGATCTTTATAATTGTAGAGTGCAATATTCTTTGTATCTTCTAGCTCAAAAGTGAAAAGTCTACCTGATTTCTCTCCTTTAGCTATTCTCTTGAACCCATGCTTGGGATCCTCCACAAATGCTCCAAATTGGTTGAATCTGACCTGCAAACCTTTTTCCACAATCTCTGCAACACTTATCAAATTTTTGGTAATGGTTGGTACATATAGTACCCTACTTAACAAGTTTTGATTCCTATCAGAAGTCTTAACATTTCCACTTTAACTACTGAGTGCTTTGTGTCATCACTTGTTTGTACTTGATGCTTATCTCTTGGTTCTTCAAGGTAAGAGAGTAGAGCTACATTGCCAGCCACATGATTTGAACAACCTAAGTCAATGTAGAAGAGATGGTCATCATTTGTACCTGGTTTTGAAGTCATGTTCATAATCAGAAGAGAATCATCTTGCTCTTCTGTATAGTTGTTGTAATCCTTTCTGGATTTGAATCCTCCTTGGTAGTTGCCATTGTAATTGTTGTTGTAATTGTTGTTGTAGTTATTGTTGTAATTGTTGTTGTACCCTTGATGATGGTTGAATCTGCCTCTTGACTGTGAGTATCCACCTCTTTGAAATCCTCTTCCTCTCTTATTCTTGTAGTTCCTGAAACACTCATATGTAGTATGATTGGATAAACCACAAATGTTGCATGGTGAGGAGTTATAGGATCTCCCCCTACCTTGCTTACCTCCTCTCCCCTTCCTCTTGATGATCTACCTCTCCCTGCATAGTTGGCTTGGGAGCTAGTGCCTTCATCCTCTCCTTTCTTGTTCTTGCCTTTATCTTTAGAATTACTTCTATTAGTGTATAGGGCAGAAGAGTTATTACCTTTGGATGAGTCTCCATTCTTGTTGAGCTTGGCTTCATGAGTGAACAATTCCCCCATGAGAGTGGTAAGGTCTGGAATTTTCATGTCCATGTATAGGTCCATGGTAGTGGTGAAACTTTCCCATTTGTCATCAGCTTTAATCCCATTGATCACTTGTCTTACTATCTGCTCTTCTTCAATCTCTTCTCCTATGCTTGCTAACTGATCTGCTACATCTTTAATCTTGGTCACATACTCTGAAATAGTCTGCTTAGGTTGCTTCCTTAGTGTGGTAAATTCAATCCACAATTGGTTTTTTTTGGCCCTTGTGTTGGAAGAAAAATAGGATGATAAGGTTTCCCAAGTCTCTTGGGATGTCTTACAGTTTCTAATATGTGGCAAAAGAAAATCAGAGATCTAGTTGAGTAAGTAAGACCTTGCTAATGCATCCTTGGCACACCATGTGTTGAGCTTCTCATGTTCTTCCTTTGTTGGTAGTCGTCTAGTTTTGAATGAGGGCAATTTCTCATCTCCTGAGATGTATCCATAAAGACTCCTTCCTTATAGGTATGTCTTCATCCTTAGAGACCATGCCTGATAGTTGATCCTGTCCAATTTATCAATAAATTAAGGAAAACCATCTCCCATTTTACCTTGATTTTGCTCTGATACCACTGTTGGGAAGATGGATGAATACTTCAGGAGGATGAGTAGGTACTGCCAAATCCTGCTTTGTACCAGCCCTTTCTTGCTTCAGAGTTGATAAGTAGACCTTCTTAGCTTTCCAATGACACCATAAAAGTGCCTATGTACAATGATGTATGAAAAAATTGAATCAAGACAGACTACTTTGAACTTCTAGTCTTCAAGAAAACTTTCTATTTTTCACAATACACCTGCTCCTTCTTTTTCTCAATATAACCAGCACAGTAAGAATTGGAAAAATTCCTTTTAGGGGTATCTTATTAGCTTAGCAAGCTAAATATTCCAAGTGGAATCACTTAAAAAGATTAGCTATGCTCAGAGAAATCAATTTAGCAAGTAAACCTTTACCCCTGATTTTTTAGGACTGTTGCAGACTT
>MU260144.1:215000-225000 GCA_020310875.1 Ceratopteris richardii | reverse complement strand
GATAGATAGATAGATAGATAGATAGATAGATAGATAGATAGATAGATAGATAGATAGATAGATAGATAGATAGATAGATAGATAGATAGATATATAGATAGATCGATAGATAGAGAGATAGATAGATAGATAGATAGATAGATTGATAGATTGATAGATAAATAGATTGATAGATAAAGAGATAGATAGAGAGATAGATATGAAGATAGATAGATAGATAGATAGATAGATAGATAGATAGATAGATAGATAGATAGATAGATAGATAGATATGTTGGAGAAGTCCTCTCCTATTCGCAATAGAAAGTGTAGAAGACCTTCTCAAGATGAAGAATTTCGTCAACAGCAGAACCTTCAAATGAAAGCTGGTACCAAGTAAAAAATGGAATGAACTTGAAACTCTGGTTACTTAGAATAGACACTTATAGCTTTCAAATGAGCTATCAAACACTCAATTTGGATTAGTTTTGGGTTGGTAGCTCTTTACCTCAAAATAGGTTACCTGTCCACTCAGTTAAGTTGAAAACTGGACTTCACTAAAAACTGAATAACTCATAGAGCATAAAGTATTTGATAAATTTGTTCATGATAGAGGAATTGCTCAAGATAAGCTTTCCAACGAATGTTTAAACTCTAAAATTGGATACATATATTGAGAGATATGACTCTCACAAGTAGACTACCCAGAAATTGGTATGCGACTGGACATAGTCTCTGAGAGTGAAGAGAACGAAATGACTCAAACCAAATGAACTAACTACAAGGGGTCTTCCACGCCTTCTTCCTCTATTCTTGAGTCTCCTTCCTTGCCTCTTTTATAGCCAAGTGACCAAAAACTCTCATGATGAGTTTGAGAGCTCTTCTCCATAACTTTTCCACTACTTTGAGTAGTAACTCCTTTTTCAATTCAACTTTTTTGGATTTGATTCTCTTTTAATCTCCACTTCTTGCTGAAGTAAATGCTTCCATTTATCATTTTTGTATTTTCTTTCCATTTGAAGAAAATCCTTTTTGCAAAAATATATAGGACCTTACTTCTTTATTTTTAACACTCCCCCTCAAGCTCACATGTGAGCTTGCACCTTTAGCCATATCCTGCAAGTTGATTTCATCCTTGAATCTCTTTAGCTTAGAAGCCTCTAAGGACTTTGTAAACATGTCTGCAACTTGGTCATTAGTTCCAATGAACTTTATATCCACATCCTTGCTCAAAACTTTTTCTCGAACATAATTATAATGCACTTCTATGTGCTTTCTCCGTGCATGAAACATTGGATTGTTTGTCAAGTGAATGCTTGACATGTCAACATAAATTGGAATAGTCTCCACCTGCACATCAAGATTAGCCAAGAGCTTCTTAATCCACATAGCTTCACAAGTTGCAAAGGCTAATCCTCTATATTCAGCTTCTGTAGATGATAGTGCAACAATAGGTTGCTTCTTCGAGCTCCATGTGATAGGTGTGCTACCTATCATGAACACATAACCTGAAGTGGATCTTCTATCTTCCTTTGAACCAGCCCAATCAGCATCATTGAAGCCCTTTACCTGCAATTCTTCATCATATCTATAAAACAAGGCATGATTGACTGTGTGCTTCACATATATTAACACTCGTTTGGCTGAATTTAAATGTTCACTTGTTGGAGCTTGCATAAATTGAGAAAGAACTCCAACAATTTAACACAAATTTGGTCTTGTGATCGTAGCATAGATCAATGAACCTATAATACTCTTGTATGTAGTTACATCATGTAACGTCTCTCCATCATTTGAGCATAGCTTCACATTTGTGTCCATAGGTTGAGTGAGTGGTTTGCATTCACTCATTCCAAATCTGAAAAGAACATCCAACAGGTACTTTCTTTGTTCTTTTTATCTCTTGTATTCCTGCAACATTACTTCCTGTTATGATGAGATTATCTTCAAATCCAATCGTTTGGCTCATGTATACCTTTTCTTGAAGTTCACCATTGCGAAAAGCATTTTTTATGTCAAGTTGGTACAATGGCCATCTCCTTGTTGCACTCACTGCAATCAAGGTTCTAATTGTTCCCATCTTTGCAACCGGGTTGAAAGTCTCTTCATAGTCGATGCCGTGAGTTTGCTTGAATCCTTTTGTTACTAGTCTAGCTTTATTCCTAGCTAGAGAAGCAGCAACAATTTTAAACACCCATTTATTTGGAATAATCTTCATACCTTCAACCTTTGGAACTATCTCCCATGTGTGATTGTCCTTGAGAGCTTTTATCTCTTCTTGCATAGCTTGCTACCATTCTTTTTGTGTGCATGCTTCTTCATATGCATCTGGTTCTTTGTCTTTGACCACTTGTGTCATATATGCAAAATGCTTTGCAATAAAACTATCATAGCTCAGCCTTTCAATTGGATACCTTGCTCTCGAAGACGTCC
Source organism: Ceratopteris richardii (assembly GCA_020310875.1). Classification (NCBI taxonomy): domain Eukaryota; kingdom Viridiplantae; phylum Streptophyta; class Polypodiopsida; order Polypodiales; family Pteridaceae; genus Ceratopteris; species Ceratopteris richardii. The sequence goes on along the minus strand of MU260144.1, from coordinate 222,588 downwards.
TTTCATTTGCTTTTGAATATTGCTTCTTCAACCAGTTCATCTTTACCTTTGGTGTAATCACCTCTTCATACTCTTCTTCACTTGCATTTGAATCACTATTTTGGGCAGCACTTTCAGCTTCAAATCTTTCATAACCTGATGTTGGTGATGAGGAATGATTCCTTAGTCTCCCCTTCCATGTTAAGCTTTCTCCATGTGAGGTAGAAGCTTTTGGACCTGACATTTGAGTGCTTGTTTGCTAAAATTCTTTTTGGACAACACCTCCATCATCTTTGCAATCTTCTTAAAGAATCTTCTCTTTCCCTTTGTCTCCAAACCATGGTCTTAGCTCATCAAATACCACATCTCATGAGACTCATAGCTCCTTTGTCACCGAATTGTAGCACCTGTATCCCTTTTGCTCCGATGAATATCCAATGAAAATACATTTTTCTGACTTTGCCTCCATCTTTGTCCTTAGTTCTTGAGGGATGTGAACATAGCAGACACATCTAAAAACTGTGAGATGTGTAAGGTTAGGTTTCTTACCGAAATAAACCTCCCCGGGAGTTAGATTATGCACTCCAGTCGTTGTGCACTTGTTCATCACATAAACAGCCGTACTAGTTGCGTCAACCCAATAGTTTAGTGGCACCTTCATCTCATTGAGCATGCATCTTGCAACTTTTGTGATATGTCTATTTTTCCTTTCAGCTATTCCATTTTGTTGAGGTGTGTACCTACATGTAAATTATTGTTTGATGCCATTTTCATAAAGAAAATCTGAAAATTCTTTGGAGAAATATTCTACTCCTCCATCGAACCTCAAGGTCTTTATGTAGCATCCTGCTCCCTTTTCTACCTGTGCTTTAAATCTCTTGAACATGGAGAACACATTTGATTTTTGTTTTATGCAGAACATCCATACTTTTCTTGAATGATCATCAATAAAAGTGACAAAATATCTATTACCAGCCACTGATGGTTGTTGCGATGGTCGCCATACATCCATGTGTATCAACTCAAGGACATTCCTTGCCACATAGTTGCTCTTCTTGAATGGTTGTCGAGTTTGCTTTCCTAGTTGGCATGCTTCATAAAACTTATGTAGTCCAACATCATTGAATCTTGGAAGAACTCTTACCACTTCATGGTTGCTCATGTCCTTGAGCTTGGGAATGTTGATATGTCCAAATGTTTTGTGCCACAAATCGATTTCAGAAATCCTCTTGTTTCCAAACTGAATATACATCACCTTTCCATGTGGTTGTTGAATGTCCAAAGTGAACATCCTACCTTCTTTCCTTCCTTGAGCAATGACCTTGAATTCTTCTTTTGGATTCTTTATAAAGCAACCTTTTGCATTGAAGATAACATGATATACTTTCTCTACCATTTGTCCTACTGAAATCAAATTCTTTGCAATAGTAGGAACATGAAGAACATCAGCCAATACCTTCTTATCTCCAAGCTTGATATCTCTAACATGCTCAATTGCGTGCTGAGTTTCATCACCGGTCTCCACACATCGTTTTCCACTTGGATGTTGATTTTGTGGCAAAAGCTTGAAACTAAGTTGCGAAATATTGCCACTTATTGAGCTCTAACAAGTTATCATCAACTGTTGAGTTCTTGTAGTACTTGTTGACACGACGAGTGAGCTTAACTAGCTAAAGCTTAACAGCGAAATTCACCACGCCATAAGAACTAAGTAGAGTGATATTAGAACACCTCTATAATCATCAGTAGCTTAGCAAACTTCCTGAAACTGAAAACTTTACAACTATGTTTTAAACTCACCGAAATGTCACCAGAACTTCACCGGACTGTCATCGGAATCTTACCGTAATGTTACCGGAATCTTACCGGAATCAACTGCAATTCTGTTTGTAATTACTTCAAATAATTGTAGATGAAGTAAGGAAGTTATACTTGAGCTTCCTTTAGTAAATGAACACTATCTGAAGTTTGAGGAAAAACTTCACTAGTTCTGGATGTCTTTACTTTCAGCCATAGTACTGTGTGTACTTGTCCCGTTTCATAGAAGTCTTTTGATCAACTTATAGTTGAGATTACTAGCTTCAAGATGAGCTATCTCTCATGAAAAACTTTACACTATGTTGTGAGATCTAACTTGTAGATGTACCGAAAAAACATTTACTGAGAAAACTGTAACTGATAACTAACTTTCACAGTAACATGAAATCATTCAGATTTCTTCACATACAAAGAATGCGCTCAAACTTCCACATGAACATGTGTTTTCTATTAGAGAAGATGTGTACAAAAATAGCTTGGCCTCACTTTGCTCATAGCTATGGAAAACTTTCCTACTCTGAGTAGTAATTCCTTACCATCTCTCTTAGATGATTACCCGACAGTTCAGGTTCTATTATTCATCTCTACATACACAATCTCTGCGTCTACTACAAGCGCTTCTACATATATATATTTCTACATTGCTCATCTATCTTATATATACATTTTTTGATCCGAGATTTAAAAACTCGTAATTCTTGAAGTTTCTGTGAACCATATTACAGTCGTGAATTTGTCCCTTCATTAAGACTTTGATTTTTTTTTCTGACTGCTTTTGTTTCTTCTTCTTTTTTGTCTTTCTTTATCTTCATGTCTTTATGTCTAATTAGTGAGTGAATCTCCAACAGCTCCCCCTCAATCACTAACTTTCATCTTCTGATCTTTCATATATTCTTCTTTTCTTTTATACCTGCCATTTCTTTGAATCTACTTGTCTTTACTCCATCTAAGCTCTTTGTGAGAATATCTGCTATCTGATCTTTTGTAGATGTGTATACTATTTCAATCTCTTTTTCCATTACCTTTTCCCTCAGGAAATGATATTGAATCTCTATGTGTTTTTCTCTTCCATGAAATAATGTATTTGCTGCAAGATGCAATGAGCTCATATTATCTCCATGTATGATAGGTATACCTTGATCAATACCCATACTTTTGAACAAGGCCTGCGTCCATATCACTTCTTTAGCTTCTTCCACAATTCCTTTATATTCTGCTTCTGTTGACGATAAAGCCACTGTGTGTTGCTTCTTTGAACACCAGCTTACAAGCTTATCTCCTAGGTATATCATATACCCATGTGTTGACCTTTTGTCATCTTGACTTCCTACCCAGTCTGAGTCACTGTACGATCTCAGCTTTATATCTGATGTAAAAGGATAATATAATCCTTCCTTTATAGTTCTTTTGATATATCTAAGAACTCTTTGTCCTGCAACCCAATGTTGATCCTTCGGACAATGCATGAGCTGTGAGAGAACTCCCACTGCATAACTGAGATCCAGTCTTGTTAGTGTAGCATAAATTAAGCTTCCCACTAATGACTGATACTTCCTCATATCTTTAAACTCTACATCACCATATTTGCTGAGTTTATGATTTACTTCAAGCGGTGTTGAAGCTTCTCTGCAATTTTCCATGTTAAACTTCTTCAGTAAGTTTAGGAGATACCTTTCTTGCAAAACATATACACCATGATTTGTATATGTGACTTCCATTCCAAGAAAGTATGATAACTTTCCTAGGTCACTGATCTTGAATTCTTTTTTCAAGTAATCTTTCTACCTCTTTGATTCCTTCATCTGAGGTTCCTGTGATTATTATGTCATCTACATAAATACAAATGTAGATCATACCTTCATGTGTTCTCTTAATAAGTAGACTTGCATCAGCTTTTGAGCTTTGGTATCCAAGGTCATTGAGATACTTCACAAGTCTATAATTCCAAGCTCTTGGAGCTTGCTTCAATCCATAGAGAGCTCTTCTTAATCTACAAGCATGATTTGGGTAACTGGAACTTACAAACCCTTCAAGTTGTTCCATGTAGACTTCATCTGATATATATCCATTTAAAAATGCATTCTTTATATCCAACTGACTTAGCTTCCATCCTTTTGATGTTGTTATAGCAATCAATGTCCTTATGGTTGACATCATTGCCACCGGACTAAACGTCTCATCATAATCTATGCCATGTGTCTGAGCATAGCCTTTGACCACCAGTCTAGCTTTGTATCTGGCTATCCTTCCATCTGCAAGTTTCTTAACTTTGTAAACCCATTTATTTCCAATCACTTTCTTACCATTTGGTTTTGGAACAAGATCCCAAGTCTTGTTCTCCTCAAGCGCTTTAAACTCCTCCTTCATTGCTTCTTCCCATTGTTTCTTACCTTTTGCTTCACTGTAATTCTGAGGTTCTTCATCTTCTTTTACTAAGTAAGCATAGTTTTTCTGAGTCAAATAAGAAGTGTCATAGGAATACCTTGTTGGTTGTTTCCTTACTCTGTTTGACCTTCTTAGCTCATATTCTTCATGTGTATCTGAATACACATCTTCATCAAATCTTGGTCCATCTTTGTTTCTCATACCTGATCCGATCCTGGACGTACTTGCTTGCATATGATCTTCATCTCCATTCACCTGCATATGTGATTTTCCTTTTTCTTTCCTTCTTATCTCTTCTTTGATTGTTTCTTCATTATGCTCTATGTCTGTATACCAACGTTTTCCTTCATCAAATGTCACATCTCTGGAAACACTAAACTGTTTGGTTAGAGGACTCCATAACCTATAACGCATCTGTTTTTCATCATATCCGATGAACACGTATTTTTCAGCTTTTGGTTCAAGCTTATGTCTCAGTTGTGATGGTACATAAGCATAAGCAACTGATCCAAACACTTTACAATGATCAAGTGTTGGTTTCTTGCCCCACCAAGCTTCATAAGGGGTCATCCCATTTAAAGGTGTACATGGTAATCTATTTACCAGATATGTAGCTGTATTTACAGCCTCAGCCCAAAGATATTTTGGACAATTCTTCTCCTTTAGCATTGCTCTTGCAAATTCAACTAGAGTTCGGTTTCTTCTTTCTGCTACTCCATTTTGTTGCGGTGTATACCTGCAAGTTATTTCTCTTTTGATACCTGCATTCCACAGATAATCATTGAACTCTTGAGAAAAATGTTCTCCTCCTCCATCAGACCTTAGTCTTTTGAGTTTCTGTCCTGTAAATCTTTCAGCATATGCATGAAAATGCCTGAAAGCTTCAGATACTTCTGACTTCTCTTTCAAAACATAAAGAGTTATCCATCTTGTTGCATCATCAATAAAAAGAACATAATACCTTGAGCCACTGATAGATCCTTCTTTTGTCGGTCCCCATACACTGTATGTATAAGTTCTAACACATCATCGTGTTTGTACTCTTTCTTCTGAAATGGTAACCTGTGGGCTTTTCCCATCTGACAGGCTTCACACTTGTGAATCATATGTTGATTCTTCATATTTGGTAATCCTCTCACGGATTGTTTCTCCACCATAGTTTTGATTCTAGTTTCATTAAAATGTCCTAACCTCTTATGCCAGAGGTCTAACTCTGTAAATACCTCATCACCATGTGGGATGAAGATAACAATTCTATATTTCCTGACAAATGATTTGAACAACCAGAGTCAATATAGAATACCTTGAGGTCTTCATTCTCTGACATACTTATCGAGTTCATCATCAACGTTGTATGACTGTCATTCTGCGTATCATTCGCATAGTTGTAGTAGGTAGTGTTGTGAGACTGATTCTGTCCCCAACTTCTTGCTCCACCTCTACCATATCCGCCTCTTTGGCTTTGTCTTCCTCTTTGATATCTTCCGCTTCTGCCTCTACTGTTATTGTTCTGATTTTGACTTGATCCTTGAGAATTATGCCAGCAATCATGAGTAAAATGATTGCTTAATCCACAGATCCAACAAGACTTCTTGTTGTTATCCTGATTACCTCTTCCTTTTGTATTACCTCTACTTCTACTTCTGGCATTATTTCTTCCTCTTGCATAATTTGCTTGAGTAGTCATCTCTTCTTCATCTTTTTCTTTACCTTTGTCAGCTTTCTTTTTATTCTTTGCATACATAGCCGAACTATGTCCTTTATCTCCGTCTGTCTTCAAATCTTGCTCAAACGTTAGCATTAGTCCAAGCAACTGATTTAAATCTGGTACAAAATGATTTAATGAAAGTTCAGTTGAAAGTACGAAAGGTTTCCACCTTTCATCTCCTCTCAATCATGTAAGCACTTGTGCTATCAACCTGTTATCTTCGATATCTTCATCAATAGATCCAAGATTGTCTGCCAAGTCTTTCATCTTAGTGACATAATCACTAATGCTTTGACTTTGCTTTTTCTTGAACGTTGTAAACTCTGACCATAAGCTAGCCTTCCTAGCTTTCGTCGTATTTTGGAAATGATCTTCCAATGCACTCCATATGTCTTCCGCTTTCTCCAGACCTCTAATGTGCGGTAGTAAATGATCTATAATGGTATTGTAGATATAAGCTCTTGCCGTTGCATCTTTCTTCTGCCACAACTTCAAGGCTTCTAACTCTTCTTTCTTTGGTTGACTGTCGTCTTCGAAAGTCGGCTTCTTTTCTTCTCCTATCACATATATCATTAAGTCCTTACTCATAAGTAAGGCTTCCATGCGCATTACCCATGCGGGATAATTATCTCTGTCCAATTTGTCAATAGAGATATGATCTGCCATAATCTTCTTGTTTTTGTTACTTTTGGTGAGTGTAATGTTAAAAGGTTTTACCTTTTACAAACCTTTACCCTTGAGAATTACTTCGGAACGTTTCTTGATGCCCTTTGCTGTTGATCATCTCAGCTTTCACCTTTCCAACAAAGAATTCTTCAATTTCTCTTCTATCTGCACCTCCGTTTACTCTTGAGGATCTTTCTGCTCTTCAGAATCTTTCGGCTCTGATACCACTTGTTGATTTCGTGACAAAAGCTTGAAAACCAAGCTGCAGAATATTGCCACTTATTGAGCTCTAACAAGTTATCTTCAACTGTTGAGTTCTTGTAATACTTGTTGATACGGCGAGTGAGCTTAACTAGCTAAAGCTCAACTGCGGAATTCACCACGCCACAAGAACTAAGCTAGAGTGATATTAGAACACCTCTATAATCATCAGTAGCTTAGCAAACTTCCTGAAACTGAAAACTTTACAACTATGTTTTAAACTCACCGAAATGTCACCGGAACTTCACCGGACTGTCACCGGAATGTTACCGAAATCTTACCGGAATCAACTGCAATTCTATTTGTAATTACTTCAAATAATTGTAGATGAAGTAAGGAAGTTATACTTGAGCTTCCTTTAGTAAATGAACACTATCTGAAGTTTGAGGAAAAACTTCACCAGTTCTGGATGTCTTTACTTTCAGACACAGTACTGTGTGTACTTGTCCCGTTTCATAGAAGTCTTTTGATCAACTTATAGTTGAGATTACTAGCTTCAAGATGAGCTATCTCTCATGAAAAACTTTACACTATGTTGTGAGATCTAACTTGTAGATGTACCGGAAAAACATTTACTGAGAAAATTGTAACTGATAACTAACTTTCACAGTAACATGAAATCATTCAGATTTCTTCACATACAAAGAATGTGCTCAAACTTCCACATGAACATGTGTTTTCTATTAGAGAAGATGTGTACAAAAATAGCTTGGCCTCACTTTGCTCATAGCTATGGAAAACTCTCCTACTCTGAGTAGTAATTCCTTACCA
>MU260144.1:205000-207500 GCA_020310875.1 Ceratopteris richardii | reverse complement strand
TGGAAATACACGATTCTCTGGGACAAAATCGCGATTTTCAAGTCAAAAACACGATTTTGAGAAAACACGAATTTTTGCTCAAAATCGCGATTTTCAATTCACGATTTTCTGCTCAAAATCGCGATTTTCATGTCAAAAAAAACACGATTCTCTAAAACACGATTCTGTGCTCAAAATCGCGATTTTCTTGTCAAAAAAAAAACACGATTTTCAGAAACACGATTTTGTGCTCAACATCGCGATCTTCATGCCAAAAATACGATTCTGAGAAAACACGATTTTCAGTCAAAAACACGATTTTGTGAATCACGATTCTCTGAGTCAAAATCGCGATTCTCTGAAACACGATTTTGTGATCAACATCGCGATTCTCTGAAACACGATTTTGTGATCAACATCGCGATTTTCAAATCACGATTTTCTGCTCAAAATCGCGATTTTCAAAAACACGATTTTGTGCTCAACATCGCGATTTTTTTTGACTTCACAGCATCACGATTTTCAGAAAGTTCACAAAATCGCGATTTTCTCCAAAGGTCCTGTTTGCCTGTTTTGACCCCCAGGAGCCTGATTTGACATAACTTTCTCATCCAAAGTCCATTTTTTGAGCTCTATAGCTTGTTGGAAAGCTCGTTTCAAATCCTACACGATCTCAACTGTTTTTTTCAAGAATAATGCATTGATTTTGAGATAGGATAATTTGAAGTTGACCCTCAAGTGGGACTAGGAAACCAGGGGGGCTCCCAAGGATCTTTGAGCAATACAAAGGGGGAGAAATTTGTGTCATGGGAAAGAAAAAAGCAAAAGATAGAAGAAAAGGGGCTAAGGTTGAAAAAAAGGAGGGGGATAAACATGAAATACATGAGATAATATCACATAAAGATGAAACATCTAGAGAAAAATTGCAAGCAGTCAAGGAAAAGGAGGAAATGTCTAGGGGGGTCGGATCCATATTTGCAACAAGAGAATATCACAACACTTTGGTGGATATAAGAATAGGATATGACTGTAGAAGGTTGAGTGCATATATCAATCCTCATTGTGAGTGGAATTTGATTCATGTTGACTTCTTGACCATTATTTTTGAAGACATACAACCAACAACTCATTCTTCTATCCTCATGGATGATGAACATTATGAATGCATGGGTCAAGTTGTGTTGCCAGTTATGGTGGGTGATATGCAATTTTCGGAAACATTCTTTGTCATGGATTGCATAGATGAAGACTTGATCATTGGCACCCAAAGGTTCATTACACAAAATCATCAAGAAATTGAGGTGCCTTCTCCACCTATTATCAGTGCTTCTACATATATGTCTATGGAAAATCCTAATGACTATCCACCTTATGATAATTGGGGGCAAAATCATCTTTTCACAGAGCGTACTTTTAATGAGAAAATTTTTCTTTCTACTCATGTTTTTGAATCTGATCCTTCTTTGAGTAAATCACAGGAAACCTTAGAGAATGGAGATATGGAGGACTCCAAGTGTTTGGGGGATGTGGAAGGACCCTCTCTTCGTGTAAATTTGGATTCCCCTCATGAAGCCATAAGTAGGGATGATCTGCACTCAGATGGTCAAGAAGGAGATGATCAACCACTGTTGTGTATCACTGATGTGGAAAAGGAGGTCGACTCTAGGGTGAATCATGACAATCCCTCACCCATTTGTACACCTAGGGATTCTGTGTGTAATAAGGATAGATGTCTCGATGAATCTCTAGATCAATCTCAAACCACACAGCCCATTGATCCCTTGCATAAGTCTGATGTAGGTATAGAAGATCAACCCTTGTTGCACTCCCCATGTAAGGATGATTTTTCTCAAAAAACTCACATAGAAGGCCCAAAAGACCCTTACATCAAGAAACAGAAATCACATTTTCTTGGTAATGTCAATCAAATTTGGGTGGCCAAGAAATTACTTAGAGCCCAACCAAATCGCACTATGATATGGGTACCGAAGAAAGCCCTGGCACAAAATCAGTCCCCTCACACTAGACTTCAAAATCTATGGTCTAGGCCTACCATGACTTATCCTCAAGAAAGACCACTTCTAATCCAAGGACCCCAAGCAATCAAGCCTAAGCTCAGACAAAATCCAAGGGGGGACTTCAAGGCAACAACCTGCACAACAAAGACACCAAGGCGAGGTAAAGAACTGAATCAAGCACAGAGCTCCAATAAAGATCAAAGAACCTCTTCTGCAAGGATATGGGTTTGGAAGACGACAGCACTAATAGCATCCACCCCCAAAACAAAGAGCCAGCCACGATGGATCAAACCCTCAGGGGATCATTCAAACACGAAGTGGCCAAAGGTGATCTCTACCCAGTTGCAGACTGTTCTCAAATGGATCCCGATAAGGAGGAATGATCAGTTGTCCTCTCGAGATACAATGGGTACCTCCAACAAAGATGGCGTCAATATCTGCAAATAACATCGAAAGCCTCGAACGAGCGACAACCATGTGCTCCTTGCACAACCCTGTCTTTT